>CAIGQZ010033231.1:8348879-8411004 GCA_903798205.1 Danio tinwini
GTGTTAAGGAGCAGATTATTGTTGGTGCACCACGTGGCCAGATGCTGTATCTCCTCCCTGTAGGCAGTCTCATCATTGTTGCTGATTAGACCAATCACTGTGGTGTCATCTGCAAATTTGATGATGGCGTTGGATCTGTTCACAGGCCTACAGTCGATGGTGAAAAGGGAGTAGAGGAAGGGGCTCAGCACACAGCCCTGTGGTACACCAGTGTTGAGTGTGACGGTGGTGGAGCAAATGTGGTCTGATCTAACATTCTGAGGTCTGTTAGTCAGAAAGTCCATAACCCAGTTACAGAGAGACGTGTCTATATCCAGGTCTCTAAGTTTGATCATTAACTTAGAGGGTATGACAGTGTTGAATGCTGAGCTGAAGTCAACAAACAGCATTCGTGCATAAGTGTTTTTATTTATTTTATTTTTATTGTTAATATGAAGTGCCTTGAAAGGGTGGGGTATCTCAGACATTGGAAAGCATTTGATTGGTCAAGATTTGATGGGGAACTGAAGTATGTGGTGACGTGAAAAAAAACATCGATCCATTTAGACGAAGGGACAAACTACAAGCCTTACATATCAGTTTTAGCATCTTCTAAATGCTTATTTTGTCACTGTTTTGGAGCGCACTATCTATTACTGTACACTGTAAAAAAATCCTGGTTGCCTTAAATTTTTAAGCTGAATCAAATTAACCTTATGAGTGCAATGAATTTTTATATATGGTATAAAACTTATATAAGTTAAAACAGCTTGCATAACATATAAAATTAGGTTAGAACATGATTACCTTAGTTTAATAAGTTGCAATGAACTAAAACATTTGCTGTCATGACTAATAGTTTATATATTTTTTTTACAGTGTAGATATCTTAAAAACTAACAATACTTTAGACTAACATCTAAAAGACTTTGTTTTATTTTCATGGGACCTTTAAAGTTTTGCTCATATTTTAATAAGGGCACCAATTCACTCGTAACATTTATGTTTAGCTCATATAAACATCTTATCTGCTGCTTATTAACAGCAAGGTTCAATTTAGTGTCTAGCGATTTATCGAAATTTGGCAAAACTCACATCAAGTGCTACTAATACAAAGTTTCTGATTTTATCAGGAAAATACACGGTAGGTAAGGATTAATAAAAGAGCTTTTTTGTTTGTTTTGAAGTGCTCAATTGAAATTTGATGACAATTATTACAATTTAGTGCAAGAAACAGTAAAATTTAAGTAATTGTTTATTAAAAGTACTGTTTTACAAAGCCCATGTTTAGTAAGCATTGCATCCAAAATCCAAAAGTGTCAGAAAACACCTTATTATAATTGTTTACCCATCATTAAGGTTCAATAAAGATTTGCCTCAAACAATTCATACACCTATTGATTCAAAGACATGTTGATTTTTATTTCATAATTGTTCCTTTCAGCTGATCAAGGCAAAAAAGGACGTCCAGAACATGTACAAAAGCAATGTCTTCAATCTAGAGACGATGCAAAAGAGGCTCCGTGACCTCAACAACAGAGTGCAGAGCTGTAAAACTATACCCGAAGATTTCAGAAGTAAGTACATGACTCTAAGTGACCATGTCTCATTGGACTACTTTTTTTTATCATATAACAAATTGTAAAATGTTTACCTTGAATGTGAACAATACGCTTACAGGTACTTGTCATCAGCGTATCATGTCCAGAATAAGTTCTCCAGTTGTCACCAAGCTCAATTCTGTCAGCAAGTCATATATCTCAGGAGCCTGGGGTAGAGATGCCAAACCCAACAGTAAGGAACGTTATTGGGAACACTGTCTAATTAGTGGACACAAGTATGGAAACACAATCAGAATGTACAACTCGTATGAAGACTTCATGGGCAGTAAAAACTACAATGATGAATATATTGCATCCTCTTACAGTCATGCCAATGCTGTTCAGGGTCCTGGCACTATACTGTATGACAATACTGTGTTTTACCAATGCTATGGCAAAGCTGAAATCTGCAGCTTCAATATTACAACAAAAGCAACCAAGCGTATGAAACTGGATGGTGCCGGCATCGAAAACAAGTTCCCGTTCTGCTACTACAGCTGTCGTGATTGGACAGACATCGACCTGGAGGCTGACAGAGACGCCGTGTGGGTGATTTATGCCACCATGGAGAATCATGGGAACATCGTTTTGAGTCGCTTAGACCCGGTGGAGCTCAATATCACACATACATTTAAGACGCATCTCTTTAAGAGGTCAGTCAGCAGCACATTTATGGTGTGTGGGGTCCTTTATGCAACACGTTATGTTAATACTTATCAAGAGGAAGTGTTTTATGCTTTCGATACAACCACTGGTCAAGAGATAAACTCTCTTTCTTTGCCTTTCGAGAAGGTTTCTGCTGGAATAGCCAATCTGAACTACAATCCTGTTGACAGGAGGCTTTACATGTATAATGATGGCTATCTGCTCGCATATAACACCTTCAACTGAGGGTCTTTATTACGCTGCAAGGGGAAAAATATGCATTGCCATAAAGTTTATAGTTAGTTATGTCAGTCTGAATTGCACAGCATGGATACAATCAAGAAATATGCACAATGGTTAAACAAAATTGCTATGCTATATCATTATGTGACTGTGTCTGAGTGAGATGAATAATTTTGTCATTTTTCATCACAATAAATCTGCAAAGAAGACTTGTATGAATCTACTTTTTTATCTAACATTCTCTATAACAAATTCTAATTACTTAAAGAACTCTTTCAGTTCTTATGAAAATAAACATGGTTTGAAAAAGTCTGATTTTAGATGGGTGTTGGCCATTTCCAGGCAGTTTTTTGTGCCAGGTCTGCCAGCCTGGCTAGACTGGTTAAGCTGGTTTTACTTGGTCTCCCAGCCTGACCAGATAAGACAAGGCTTATTATGGCTGGAAACAGCATAGAAATGGCTGAAACCAGCCTTGGCTTTTAGCTGGACGACCAGCTAAAAACCAGCTTAGGGGCTGATCACACCAAACGCACTTTTTGCGTTGAGAAGCACCTTTTTTAAATTATTTACTAATAGCCACGAGCATTGTGCGACCTGTTTATGCACCCTGCGTGCCTTGCATTTTAACTGCCGACTGTTGGCCTCTAGTTTTTACCCTTGTGTGCCGTGACTTTGAAAACTCTAAGCAGAAAAACTCTAAGCAACTCTAAGCAGAAAAAGCCAAGTGCATCTGTCTGCGGACTGCAAGGCGGGGTGTAACATGAAGGGGTTAGTAACTTGTAGTAATATAAAGGCGTAATTTAAAGTTATCGGGATCCCATTGAACCAGGCGAGATCTCACAACGAGATTTGTTGGCAAGATGGCGTACTTCTTTATCCGTTTTGTCATGACAGTTAGCCTACTCTGTGTCGCCCCCTGTGGTTGCAAATAACAGTACAATGCTGAGCGCGTCAAGTATGAAAGCCTCTGCAACTTGCAGCTGTTATTAAGTCTGATGGTTGGGTTTAGGGTTGGGAAAGGTGTAGACATTAAAAATTGTGATGGTTGGGGTTGGGGTAGGTGTAGACGTTAATAACTGTGATGGTTGGAGTTGGGGTTGGGGTTGGGGTAGGTGTAGACGTTAATAATTGTGATGGTTGGGTTTAGGTTTGGGGAAGGTGTAGACATTAATAACTATGGTTGAGTTTAGGGTTGTGGTAGGTACACGTTAATAACTGTGATGGTTTTGTTTAGGTGTGGAGTAGGTGTAGATGTTAATAACTGATGTACAGCGCTATCTTTACAGCAACATAGTTTTGACATGTCTCCATAACTTTAAGTTACGCCTCTAATGTATTTCAAGTTACGCTCTGAAGGCCTCTTCATGTTACGCCCCTATCTTGCAGTCTGCAGACAGACACTACTCGAAAAAGCGCATTACGTCAGTCGCGTCTTTTTCATTCTCCAATCAAATGAAAGCAGAGGCGGGGTTACCGTTGAGGTGCCTGCAGTGTTTGTGTTGTCAAGACAACTACAGAGACTTTTAAAGATGAAGGAGAGACTTGTGGTTGCTGTTTTGAGTTATCTGGTGCTGTATGAATCACACATCTTAAATATCACAATATTATTACATTTCAAAATTATATTAATATCAAAAGCAACACTCACGCGAATTACACAGCTGATTCAGTCGTTGCCTAGCATCATAAAAAGAGCACTGCACCTTTTATTTTTTTGTCCAAAAAAAAGGCAGTGTGGTGCGCCTTGCGTTTTTGGAACATGAAGGCATGTTCGGTGTGATCGGCCCCTTAGGCTGGTTTAAGCTGTTTTTTTTCCAGCTTTGGTCCAATGTGACTACTCTCAATACCTTCTAATTTGCTTTCATATAAAGATATTGCACATTTAATTGGTTTATTTTAGAACTTGCATTGTAGGTTTATTCTGTTTAAAACACTGCCATGTCAAACAAACAGTTGAAAACAGAGCGAGCTGCTGTGCACATGCGTATTCACATAACAAGAAAATAGCTATATATCAATGCTAATATTTTGTGATAGCATATATATTATTATTTACGATAGGCAATTGTTTAAAACTGTGTTATTTAGTCATTTACTTACATGTTAAACTGTCAGATTTAAAGAATAAATTGCTAATTCATGTATTATGATGCAAGCTGTATACGTTTTTGGTAATGTTAATCTGAGACATCATTATGAGGCATAAAATGCGATAATCATATCATCAATGTTACGTTTTAAAATACTGGACAGTATGACATACTTAACTACTTAATCTAGCTATGTTACCTTACAGGTGAGACATGACCATTGTTGAAGAATTATTTCTCAAGATCACTTTGCTATTCATCACTTACAGTAGGTGTACAAAACAATTAAATTAGTCGTTTTATAGTAAACAGTAAAATTATACTGCAATTGGACATTTGGAAAGGGAAAACTATTGTGAAATGATAAAGAGATCTCTTTTGTGCTTTATTTGTGTACTTTAACAGTCTTACTCAGCATTACTTTTATATCAAACAGTCCTTATCCATATTCAAAAAGTTTAATGTGAAATCAATGTGAAAAATACAAATGAATTGTTTTATCTCCTTGGACACATTTGGTTGATGCATGAGTAATGTTAAATAGTATCTGATAAGCTTTTTGGAATAATCAATTGGCAAATGTTTTGTCACACAATCCCACCGCAAAGTTGCTCTATTAATTCTTTTGTAACGCTTGAGTGCAGGTTTAAAGTAAGATTAGGACTGTTCATGCTTTTATAGTTGTTAGTTCTCACAGTTACTTGTCCTGGATTAATTTATTGTCTAAACACATTTTATTCCAGCTTCTGTTTCTAAATTTGGAGATGTAGTACATCCCTAAACTAAAAACTTTAAAAGCTCATTTTAGGGATGGCTTGGGACAATCAGCATTTAACCATCTTCTCAGGTAAGATTTTTTTTTTCATTAAGTGGAATTACAATGAACTTTGCATACAAAAGACAGTTTTAATGAATATTAGCACTGTTTTAACCAATGTAACAGTTTAATTTAACAAAGATTTTAGCACCTGATATGTCAAATCATCACATTTCATGGCAAATTAAAGATATCTTTCAGAGATATCTTTTAAATATATCTTTAATATATGAGTTCAGTAAAGTTCCACAAATTTTATTTCATAAGTCACAATATAGGCATCGCTGAATGCATACAGCAAATGATCTCTGGGGTCATAATTCATAAACTGAATATTAGCCTGCATCTTCTTAATGTTAATTCTCAAATCATAGCGCTCTTTGTTGGTTTTGGTGTCATAAGAGTAAAAGATCTCTTCAGTTTCTTTATCCAGGTATCGAGACGCATAAAGCACACCGCACACCATGAAAGTGTTTGTGATGGTCTTTTTGTGAAGAGAAGTGGACCAAGTTTGGCCTAAAACAGGCGGGTTACTAGTCTCAACTTTACTGATCACCACATTTCCAAAGTTGCTTGTGGTTGCATATATAACATAGACGCCTGATTCATCTGTGACAAAATCCATGTCTGTATAACCATATATATGACCAAGGTGTGCGAATGGAAAGTTGTTGTTATAACCTGCATCACTGGGTAAAGCCACAGTACTGACAGATTGAGTAGTCAGGTTAAACTGACAGACAGAGTATGTGTTGTAGCAGTTATAGTAGAGAGCATTGGCATACATTATCATATTTGGACCCTGAATTGTGTTTGTTGTAGGATTTGAGCTTGATATAGATACATCTGTTGGGTCTATACCTAAAATAATTGTACTCAAACTATTGTATTGCCTGATAAAATTGCCATATATGTTACTACTTGACAGCACGACCAGCCAATATTTGTTCTCGTCTCCTGGAGCGGGATTTGCGTCTCGACCCCAAGCACCAAAAGTGTAGGACGTTCCATGCACTGTGAGTGAATACGTTTTAGGTCCAGATACATTAACAAAGTGACCCCGACCACAGTGACCTACAAAGACAGAAAGACAAAATGTAAGTCTGACACTGTAACTCTTTAGATATGGAAGTCAAATAATGATCAACAGGACAGAATACAGTACATACCTGGGGAAAGTGTAGGGGGTGGCAATGTACTATTAAGCACATTTTGGCACTGTACCAGTTCCTTCCTAATTAACTCATTCTCACGTTGCTTCATCATCGCCTGAGTGTGGTCCGACATCTCCAGCTCTTCCATCGTTTCTTGCATATTTTGAAGCTGTTGTAATGAGGGGTTCAGTTAGAATTAGCTATAAGTGCAGAAAATTCACAAATTAAGAATCATTCATTCATTTTCCTTCGGCTTAGTCCCTTTATTAATCAGGGGTCGCCACAGGGGAATGAACCGGCAACTTATCCAGCATACATTTTATGCAGCGGATACTGTTTCAGCTGCAGCCCAGTACTTGGAAACACCTGTATACTCTTGCATTCACACACATATATGTACACTACAGCCAATTTAGCTTATTTCATTTACCTATACTGCATGTCTTTAAACTGCAGGGGAAACCAGAGCAAACCCAGGGACTCGAACCAGTTACCTTCTTGCTGTGATGCAACAGTGCTAACCATTGAATTACTGTGCTGCTCAAAATAAGAATCAAATTAAACTAAAATCAAAGAAATAAGAATCAAATTGAAAAATATTTTTTCTGAATTACATTTACAGTTGCATTTAATTAAACTGTAATGTTTTATTCAGATAAATGTTTCATTTTGTTAAGTGTAATTTTGTTAAATGTAGCTTATTGATGCTCTACATCATTAAACATGACTTTTTGTTGGTTGTGTTTGTCTATGTGTTGTTATATGTATTTTTCTGTTTGTCCTATTGTCCTATGCTGCCTGTCTTGGCCGGGACTCCCTGGTAGAAGAGATATTGTATCATCTAGTTTTACAAACACCTACAGTACAAATGTCTATTTTACAAGAAACATGTTTTGTGAACACTTACACTGTCTGTTGGTGCTCTAGGTTTGCCGTTTTTGGCGCAAACATGCATTCACAATTGTACGGACCATTACAGGGGTGGTCAAATGTATATTTAAGTTTTTAAGTTCAAATTGTGTATTAAATAGTTTAATTGTTAATCTAATTTAAGATACAGATCAAAGCAAACTATTAACCCCCCCCCCCCCTCCATACATCTTGTTTTTATGTCCTTTAGGGGGATCAAGCGTTAATTAGGTGGGTCTGAACCCCCCAAACCCCCTTGTAATTTGCACCATGCTTATGCATGGTTTACAAGCCGAGCTGTTTGTTTTTGGTAACTTTAATCCGAGACTTCATTATGAAGTCTAAGGCATAAAAAGTGATAATCATATCATCAATGTTATATTTTAAAATACTGGACAGTATGACATACTTAAAGGTGCAGTATGTAAGTTTGACACCCAGTGGTTAAACTAGGTATTGCACTCCTGAATCAAAACAATAGCAAATGCGGGTTGCCAGATTGAGTACAGGAGCGAGTGATTTAAACCATGTTCTAAATAAAAGCAACGACACGCGATAGAGGGAATATTTTCCATATTAAAAGGAGTTTAGGTTCTAACCAACACATTTCTCACAGCTGAACATGTGAAACCTATGACAGTGATCACCTCAGGTAAACCTTGTGTGGTTTATTTAGTGCTAAATGCTAACAATGTGAGATTGAATGCCTTTTTACATGACATGTATTGCCATATACTGAAAGCAGCAGCAGATAGTTCACCACAGATCTTGAAAATACAATAAACTGTTTGAAATTGAACTTTAGAACTAAACAAATATGAGTGATTCAGCATCTACATTTAATGATGTTAAAGAGGGCTAACATATTAAATAGATTATAAACCTTACCATTTCATGAGTGAGTGCATATTCTGTGCTTCTGAATGGCTGTATTTAAATTTCTGTCGTGTTTCATCTGGTGCAAACAGGCAAATTGCTCATCACTACGTATCTCATCACAAAGCGTGTTGTTAGGACATGCGGTTACAATGTAATCTGCTGACCTAATGTTTACACTTGTAATATTTATATCATTTGCGAATTAATAACCTCATGTGGAACTGAATCTGTCTCATTTTGACGTCTGATACTATCCATTTCGCTCACGGACGCATGCTTTCAGAGCCTTAATATATACACATATTATGGTATTTTTATGCTTTAGAAGAGTCAAAAACGTACATACAGCACCTTTAACTACTTATTCTAGCTACATTACCTTACAGGTGAGACATGACCATTATTGAAGAATTATTTCTCAAGATCACTTTGCTATTCATCACTTACAGTAGGTGTACAAAACAATTAAATTAGTCGTTTTATAGTAAACAGTAAAAAATATAGCAAATGGACATTTGGAAATGGAAAATGATTGTGAAATGATAAAGAGATCTCTTTTGTGCTTTATTTGTATACTTTAACAGTCTTACTCAGCATTACTTTTATATCAAACAGTCCATATACATATTCAAAAAGTTTAATGTGAAATCAATGTAAAGAAATACAAATGAAATGTTTTATCTCCTTGGACACATTTGGTTGATGCATGAGTAATGTTAAATAGTATCTGATAAGCTTTTTGGAATAATCAATTGGCAAATGTTTTGTCACACAATCCCACCGCAATGTTGCTCTATGAAATCTTTTGTAACACTTGAGTGCAGGTTGATGATCATGAAGGAATTTAATAATTATACAAATGAAAAAATGTTGTGTAGTATATAAATTTACCTCTGCAGCAGCCTGTATACTGAGTTGCTGGTAAGTGCTGGTTGTTTGATTGAGTTCATCCAGAAGGTCTTGAATCTCGGCTAACTCTAATTCAATAATGCGCAGAGATACAGCTGCGTACAGATTTCCGTTGTCTTCTTTTTCCAGTATGGACACGCTGTCCAGAAGCTGCCAGATGCGGTGTTGTAGACCCAACACAAGCCTGTCGATCTCCGTTATCTAAACATATAAAGCATTTAAATAAAATTTTTATTCAGTTAAACAATATTTTAAAACGTTTTTTGAAAGAGATTTATTCGGAATTATACAGCAAACTGTAAACATTTTGATTATACTTGCTGCCTAAATACCACACCAATGACTTTGTTTTTACCTTTTCTGAAGTGATGTTTTCAGTGCATTGTGAAGCAGTGAGCTCAACATTGTCGAGTTTATATTCAGGGAAGTCAGGATCTGAATTTTCTAGCTCACACACACAGTCCTTCCCTCTCGCTAACTGTAAAGATGAAAAAGGACATCAGTAAAACAAGTAAAATGACACCTCTTTTTGATGAACATTGGTTTGAAACATACATGAAAGTAATGTATGATATAAATAATGTTAATTAAAAAGCAGTTCAATTTTACCTGTATTAAAATCAGAAGAAAGACGACAGTCAAAATGAATCTGTTTGAGTGACTAATGTTTGAGGTCAGCATCATGTAGTCTTGAGAATAATGAACAGCGTTGCATGACAGCGGCAGACATTTAAAGCCCAAAATCCAGGAGTGGTCTATGGCTGTTTCTGCTGACATTACAAAAATCATAAATTGAGGAAGTTAATCTTTTTGACGCTGTTGATAATTTAAATGTAATTTTTGTTTAAAGTTGCCATCTCATACTTTACAATAAGGGTACTGTACATTAGTTAATTTTAATGTGTTTTCTAACTTGGAAAAAAACCCCAATTAACAATACCTTTTTTAAAAGTATTTATTAATCTTTGTAATTATTACTTAAAAATAAAGTCATTCATTGTACTTGTTAACTCACTGTACATTAACTATAGTTTAACACGCATGGTGCTGTGTCCTAATTACATGCGATGTGATGCCGCATTACAATTCAATTGAATTCAAGTGTATTTGTAGTTAATTATTTATTGTTTTAAAGCAGCTTTACAAAAGGTGCACATTATTGCATTACTATCAAAATCTGAAAAGTTAAGGTTATTAGCTACCATAACTTTATTAGTTACTAATAACTTTAACCTATTTACTAGTAACTAATCACTTTTAATAGTTAAAGGTATTACATACAGTATAAACATAGATAACCGGCATTTATATAGAATATACAGTGGCTATGAAAAGTATTCAGACCCCCTTAAATTTTCACCCTTTGTTATATTGCATTTAAGGTAATTGTTTTCCTCATTAATGTACACACTGCAACACATATTCACAGAAAAACAGAATTGTTGAAATTTCTGCAGTTAAAAAAAAAGAAAAAGAAAAACTGAAATATCACATGGTCCTAAGCATTCAGATCCTTTGCTCAGTATTTGGTAAAAGCACCCTCTTGATCTAATACAGCCATGAGCCTTTTTGGGAAAGATTTTCACACCTGGATTTGGCGATCCTCTGCCATTCCTCCTTGCAGAGTCTCCAATTTTGTCAGGTTGTATGGTAAACGTTGGTGGACAGCCATTTTTAGGTCCAGAGATGCTCAACTGGGTTTAAGTTAGGGCTCTGGCTGGGCCATTCAAGAACAGTCACAAAGTTATTTTAGCTGTGTGCTTAGGGTCATTGTCTTGTTGGAAGGTAAACCTTCAGCCCAGTCTGAGGTCCTGAGCACTCTGGAGAAGGTTTTCATCTGGGATATCCCTGTACTTGTCCACATTCATCTTTCCCTAAATTGCTACCAGTCATCCTGTCCCTGCAGCTTAAAAACACCCACACAGCATTATGCTGCCACCACCATGCTTCACTGTTGGGACTGTATTGGACAGGTGATGAGCAGTGCCTGGTTTTCTCCACACGTACCACTTAGAATTAAGGCCAAAAACTTCTATCTTGGTCTCATCAGACCAGAGAATTTTTTTTTCACAATCTTAATCTTGATTCCTTCAGGTGTTTTTTATTTTTCATGTATCGGCCCACTCTACCATAAAGCCCAGACTGGTGAAGGGCTGCAGTGATGGTTGACTTTCTACAACTTTCTCCCATCTCCCGACTGCATCTCTGGAGCTTAGCTAAAAGCTCAGTTTGCTCGGATTGGCTGGACAACCAGCTGCTCTAGGAAGGGTTTTGGTCATCCCAAAATATCTTCCATTTAAGAAATATGGAGGCCACTGTGCTCTTAGGAACCTTAAAGGCAGCAGAAATTTGCCTGTGCCTTGCCACAGTTCTGTCTCTGGGTTCAAATGGATTTTATACGGAATTGTGATGCAAAAAGAGTACAGCTGTTTGTAAATCAAACAGTGCCATGTGCTGTTAAAAACTAAGCTCCAATTCGATTCACGAGGAAATAGCAATGAATTTTTAATTTCTCAAACTTTTTTTTTTTTGCCACAGCTTTACCAATAGATTTGTCAGCTTCACATACATCATGCAAATCCTAGTTCCTTCTAGAACTTCCTGCAAAAACTTGCCACTGTGGTATTAAAGAAATTGACATGGTCAGCAATAATCCTCAGGTCGGCTGTGGCATTTAAGCAGTGCTTAGTTGGTACTTTTGGCCTCAGATTTTACCAAAAATAAATAAATTTCCTCCACACCACTACATGACCAGCAGCCAGAACCGTTGAAAGACAGGATAGATCAAAGCTTTCATGTTGTATTGATCCTACCCTCTAAATATAGCCGAAATCATGTTTCGGGTGATTTTTTTTTACCAGTCTTATATTGTGCAATTTTGGTGAGTCTGTGTGAGTTAGCCTCAGTTTGTTCTTCTGTTGTTGTGTAGCTCATCTGCTTCAAGGTTAGATGTGTGTTCACTGATGCGCAACTGCAGACTTTAGCTGAGGTACAGTAAACTTTCTTTTATCTCCGTTATTTGGTCTTTCTGTGTCTGACCTCTGGCATAAACAAGGCCTTTACACTCACGTACACAACTCAAATGCTCCCGACCGGATATTTTCTCTTCAACAGACCATCATCAACAACAAATTCACATTAAAAGTCACTTAAATCATCTTGAAATCACCTTTTTTGGCCTTGCAGATCATTGTGCAATACTAAAGACATTTGCTGTATTATTTAACACTTACTGAGCATGTTTCTGTCATATATATACAGATGTTACCTTAATTAAATAATATTTTATTTCAAAGCTTACACAAATTGCATTCTGCTGTAGATACAATCTTGTGGTCAGTCATGGAAATTAATTTGGTACGCCAAATCTCACAGTGCATTATGGACATTTTCTAGCTGTTGAGTATACATGGGTTGCACACTTGTTATTGCAGTGCACTTCACTAAAGTTTTGAACATCACTAGAAACGGGTGCTGCTTAAATAGTGCACTATTAGGGGATAGGGGTGATTTAAGGTAAAGCTGCTGAGATACTGTCATGTGATTGGCTGATGAGATATTGACATTAAGCAGTTGAACAGTTGTGTACCTAATAAAGTTGTCAATGAGCAGTGTTGGGAGTAATGCATTATAATGGGGGTAACGTGCGTTATGTAATAATATTACTTTTACAAAGTAACGAGTAAAGTAATGCACTACTTTACGAAAATAGTAACGAAATAAAAATTACCTTAGTCAGGTTGAATCACACAGTCAATGAGAGAGCGTGCTGCGAGGGAACAGACAGATCGGCTCGCACTCATCATCATCATCAGGTCTCTTTTTCACAGCAGATGAGTCAGTGTACTGTTCTAATAACTAATAACTGAGCATATTTGTTTATTTCGAGTCAGAGGGGATATCCAGTATGTTAGTATTGAAGACGCAAAACGTTTCACGACAACTTTGTTCAATTTAATGAACTGGTTCGACCGGTTCACTTGGAAGATCTGATTAAAACAAACGATTCCTTCACGAATCGCCCGTCATCACTACAGACAGTCAGAAACAGAAACAATGGCAGGCCAGAGACTTACATTTTTGCAATAAATTCTTGTTATTTTGAACTCATCGAAGAAAAGAATTGGATTGTCGTCGTGTAGATTATGTGTAAGTAAACCTCTTGACAACTGCAAGAAAAATCAAGAAAAAAAAAAAACTGGATGCAAAGCACTACACCCACATCAGTTGACGTTCTCCAGGTAAAACAATTATATTGACTGAACTAAAAGAAATGGTCTTTGCTTTTATTATTGAGGAGATGCAGCACCTGTCTACTGTAGAAGTGACGTTTTGTAATATAGTACGATTTTTTTCCCTTTTAGGAAACGATTTACACATTTGTTAAGCCCACGTGAAGAAAGGAGACAACACCTGCAAGTTCTGAAAGAGATCAAACCTCAGCCAGGTAACGAAAAAAAAAGCAAAAGTAACTCAAAAGTAATATAACGCATTACTTTCCATAAAAAGTAACTTAAGTAACACAATTAGGTACTTTTTTGGGGGAAGTAACGCGTTATATTACTTTTGAGTTACTTTTGCTTTTCTTTTCGTTACATGCCTGAGGTTTGATCTCTTTCAGAACTTGCAGGTGTTGTCTCCGTTCTTTACGTGGGCTTAACAAATGTGTCGATGAGTGTGTGTATATGTAAATCTATGGACTAAATCTACAGTACACAATCCACTGATAAAGGTTTCCTGTAGTATCTGGCACCAATTAAAGAGCATTTTTAAGTTATATGCATTATCCTGCCAAAAGAATAACTTTTTGATTGTGAATCAGCATGTAAGTATTTACATATACATTTAGGGCCACAGTTATTGATGCAGCTAGTTAAAGTGCAGTTGTCTGCAGAAACTTTAAGATGGTAAAACATTTTGGGACAACTTGTGGTTTAATTTCCTTGCATTTCTCAACAAAATTTCTTCCTGAATTTATGAATTTAGCCATATGTGCAATTTTCACATCCTCTTCCAAAAACCCACAAAACTACAAATTTGAATATCTTAAAAAATGATATTAGTCGGTGTGATAAAAGTGCAGACGTCTGCGTAAAATTTACGATGGATTGGGGATGTAAAACTTTTAGGTGGAACTTTTGGTTGAATTTTCCTACACATCTCACGTAAATCCTTTCCTGAATTTCTGAAATTAAGCATATGTGCAATTTTCACATCCTCCTCATCAGACCCCCAAAACTGTACATTTAAATATCTAAAATTGCGACATCTCCGTGTTTGTGTGGTGATTTAAAGCAGACCTCTTGTCTTTCTGCTCATTCGGTCATCATGTTCGTCAACCTGCTGCTCCTCACAGTCCTCGTAAGTTTCTACCATTCTGACATCCTCTCTGAAAAACACTAATCATACAATATAAAAAAGTATTGCATGTATTATACAGTAATCAGATTGTTTTTTACATAAGGTGACTGTCGAGGCTCAGAGAGTTCCAGGTCTACAGAAGACTGATTCATGTTTGTGTAAAATAAACAGCTCAATCTGGACTTTCCCTGCTGTTCAGTTCATGGAAGTCACGAGACAAGTGCAGGTCTGTGAAGAGACCTTGGATGAGTTTGAGGAAAAGGTAAGGAATCTGTTTAGCATCTTATGGCAATTGCAACTTTTGTAAATAGACAATGATGTTCATATGGTACTGTATGTATTACAGTTGAGCCGATTTTCAAGAGGGTGACATAAGTTAATGTTCTGCCATGACTTCCAGGTGATAAACACAAATGCTGAACTGCCGATGATGGAAGCCACTCTTCAGAATATCACAGCACGTCTGAAACCATTTAATTATCTTTATAGAAGCGGAATCTACAGCGCTCTTTACCTTCGACAGCTGAACCAGGAGCTTGAAGAAATCCATCAATCCGTCAGTGAAACACACATGCAGAACCCCAAAAAAGAGACGCGTACCCTGCTCAGAGAGGTACAGTAAGAAATATTTATGTAAACTCCATTCTCTTTTTTGTGTATCAGCCTATCAAAGCAACCCCAAATTAAAGGTGCTGACAGATATTATAAAACTGAACTGTGGTAATGATACCACCAACTGTATGTTCTCCTCAGTTAAATAAAGCAAAGAAAGATGCCCAGAAAATGTACAAAGATGATTTCTACAACCTGGAGAGCATGAAGAATAGGTTGCGTGACCTCAACAATCGTGCACAGACTTCCAAGACCATACCAACTGATTTCAGAAGTGAGTATATTGGCTATTTGGGGCTGTTTACACCTGGTCCCTTTTTTTGTGATCAGATAGACATCTGCAAGGGTGTAGACTTGCTTTTGATATTGGTCAGGACCTAATTTGACAGAAAAAAAGTTGTTTAATGCACTGTAAAACCCAACAGTCAACTTTATCAAATTAAATGAATGTATTTAACTCAAGATTTACTGAAAGTTAGTTCTACTCATTTAAAAAGAGTTTTGAACTCAGTGTTGAAGGTAATGATATAATTAAATACCTCATTACTTCAACTTCAATGGAGGAATTTCACAGTACTCATATTGATTAGTTTTTGAACTTAAATGGTTTGTAGCAATCGGTTTCCTCAAACGATTTGAGTTGCTTTAACTTACTGGGTTTTACAGTATTCAGTTGGTTTGAGTTCTCTTTATTTATTAGATTTTACTGTGCTCAAATTGCTTCATTTACTCAAATGAATTAAGTTCACAGTACTCATTAGGATTAGTTTTTGAACTTAAATGGTTTGATGCAATCAGTTTCCTCAAACGGTTTGAGTTACCTTAGCTTTTTGGGTTTTACAGTGTAAAGACTTTCGTTTGCTGAGAGCTTATTTGTGCATAATCACTTACTACCTCATCTAAACACATTTTTGCAAGTACAGTATTGCCATTTATGCACTTTACGCTAAAAGATGACTTTATATGTCAATGTTCTTTTCCTTCTCTGAGCAAGCAAACAGAACAGCACATGTTCTATTTCACACTTCAAATATACTTTAATAAATAAATAAATAAATCTATTACGCCTCAGCAATTCTAGGGGAAAACAACATGGGCATAATAAACGGAAAACAAATGTGTTGGGGTGGTGGATTTCCCAAACAAAACAAAAACCTAATGCAAAAGATCCCCTTTGGTCGACAACCAAACTCGGACACTCAGCTGAGAGTAATTAAATGGATTTATTATAGAAAAAAATGTAGTAGTTTTAAATGAGCATCTCTTCAGGGTGGCCACAGGTCAAAATAACAAACAAAAGAATCTGTAAAAGTAAATTAACTAAATTACCTATAAATATTTAAGGCAAGGCAAGGCAAGTTTATTTATATAGCACATTTCATACACAGTGGCAATTCAAAGTGCTTTACATAAACAAGAATAAAAAGACAAGTATAAGAAAATAAAAAAGCAAATAATAAGAATAATTAAAAACAGATAAAAATGTGTTAAAAAATATAAAAGAATAAAAAGAAGAAAACAATAGTGCGATCTGTTGGACGTAGCACAGTGCTCATGCAGTAAAGGCACAGCTAAACAGATGTTTTCAGTCTGGATTTGAATGTGTCTAATGTTGGAGCACATCTGATCATTTCTGGAAGCTGATTCCAGCGAGGGGCGTAGTAGCTGAAAGCCGATTCACTCTGCTTTGACTGAACTCTTGGAATTTCTAGTTTATTTGATCCTAGAGATCTGAGTGCTCTATTAGGTTTGTATTCAGTGAGCATATCTGTAATGTATTGAGGTCCAAGTCCATTTAGTGATTTATAGACAAGTAATAATACTTTAAAATCTATTCTGAATGTAACTGGGAGCCAGTGTAGAGACCTGAGGACAGGTGTGATGTGCTCTGATTTCCTGGTTCTAGTCAGAATCCTGGCCGCAGCATTCTGAATTAGCTGCAACTGTCTGACTGTCTTTTTGGGAAGGCCCGTGAGGAGGCTGTTACAGTAATCCACCCTGCTGCTGATAAAAGCATGAACAAGTTTCTCTAAGTCCTCACTGGAAACAAAGCATCTGATTCTTGCAATGATTTTGAGATGATAGTATGCTGATTTACTAACTGCTTTGACATGACTATTGAAACTCTAGAGTCACACCAAGATTCTTGACCTTATTTTTTTTGTTGTTTGACCCTTAGTGCCAAGGTACACATTCACCTTGAGAACCTCATCTCTGTTCCCAAACGCAATGACTTCAGTCATTGACTGAAGTTATTTTCCAGTTAAAGGAAAATACAGCAAGCTTACCTTTCTCCCTAAACATAAACATAGTCAAAAGTAATCAAATAAATAGGCAGGCCGCCCCTACAAGCTCAAACTTTCAAAAAGATTACATGTATGAACAAGGGTAACAAGACTGAATGTTGGTCGTTGGCCAGAGGGGTAAGGGAAATTCAGGAGCTACACTCCCAGCAACCGTCGCACAACAAATGTGCTCCCCGAGCCTTGTCAGAAGTTTCTTTTTAAATAGGACTCCGAGACCAACAGCCAACCAGAGCATGAATCACGCCGGAATAGGAGCCTATGGAATAACAGAAAACAACAAGAAGGCGGGACAAAGAAAAAAAAAGACATATGCAATGCATAAAAAAAAAATAAAAAAATAATAATAATAATAATAATAAACTTTAGTCGTAACACAATTAAATACAATTAGTAATAAAAACAACATTAAATCTAGTGTCACGTTGGCGCAGTAGGTAGCCTCACAGCAAGAAGGTCACTGGTTCAAGCCTTGGCTGAGTCAGTTGGCATTTCTGTGTGGAGTTTGCATGTCCTCCCTGTGTTAGTGTGGATTTCCTCCGGGTGCTCAAATACATGCGCTATAGGTGAATTGGGTAAGCTAAATTGTCTGTAGTGTATGTGTGTGAATAAGTGTGTATGGGTGTTTCCCAGTGATGGGTTGCAACTGGAATTGCATACGTTGCGTAAACCATTTGCTGGAGAAGTTGGTGGTTCATTTCGCTGTGGCGACCCCACATTAATAAAGGGACTAATCTGAAAATGAACGAATGAATGAACAACATTAAGGCAAGCATGTCTTATGGTGCAAAAGTAAATTTACATGATTTACATGATGGGAGGTATGACACAATAACCATTTTATCTCGATTGTTGTTTCTTTATAATCGTCGTGGAGGCCAATATAAAAAAAAATGTATTAATTGCACATCCATGGTTACTATTATGGTGGACTTGTAGCAATCTTGATTTGAAGTGACTGACACTTTTGTTTGAAATGTAGCTCTCCATGTTTCACCTGAATCTTGCACAGTAAGGAAGTTTTCGACAAAGTATTATTTTATTTGGAGGCGATTAAATTATTGGTCGGGACATTTTAAGGTAACACTTTATTTTGATGGTCCATTTGAGTATTAGTAGACTGTCTGCTTAATATTTGTTGATACTGCTCCTTCAACAGACAGTTAACTGACTATAAGAAACTTTGCTAGTATATGTCAACTTGCACTAACCCCAACCCTAACCCCAACCTAACAGTCTACTTATAATCTAATAAGAATTAGTTGACATGTAGATGCAATGTAACAAACGGAACATCAAAATAAAGTGTGACCCATTTGAATAATTTGTGGATACGTCTTCCTCCGTCCATGCTAATTTTACACCCTTGAATATCTGATCGTGAATGGCCAGATTCTTTTTGAAATACATTTGTGAGGGCTCTAAATCCGATCACTCAAACCACATCAGGAGGTGGTCTGGGATGCATTCCAGATAAAATTGATCATCTTGTTGTTGAGGCCACATACTTTATGTATATTCATTCATTCATTCATTTTCCTTCGGCTTAGTTCCTTTATTCAGCAGGAGTCACCACAGCAGAATGAACCGCCAACTTATCCAGCATATGTTTTACACAGCAGATTCTCTTACAGCTGCAACCCAGTACTGCACTGTAAAAAAAGTCTGTAATTTTACGGTTTATTTCCGGCAGCTGGGGTGCCAAAAAAAAGGAAGTAAAATAGCACTCATTAAATTACAGAAATTTCCTTAAATTTGAATTTCTGTAAATTTCTGTAATTCAACCTCTGCTATTTTAAAGTAAATTTCTGTAATTTAACGGCAGTTATTTTAAGTTTCACCCCAGCTGCCAGAAATAAACCGTAAAATTACAGATTTTTTTTTTACAGTGTGGGAAACATCCATACACACTCATGGCCAATTTAGTTTATTCAATTCACCTATAGCGCATGTCTTTGGACTGTGGGGGAATCTGGAGCACCCGGAGGAAACCCATGCGAACACAGGGAGAACATGGTGTATGTAAATTTATAATGAAATTACTCCTTTCAAAATGTAGAGAAATAAATGCGAGAGTGCATTGTGTGTAGTCAGATATAACATCGCTAAAGCAAAACACAACTTCCAGATGACAGTTTGGGATGTTTGTTTTGTTTTATTTTTTACAGATCATCTATTTTTGACAGATCATTAACCATTAAATGGTCAAATTAAAATGTTCAATTAATATCAAAGAGCAGCATTTACAACAGAGATGTATTGCATACTTGTAGTAGCCTATCGCTGCGAATGAAGAGGAAAAATTATAGAAAAAATAGGTTATTCATTCATTCATTTTCTTTTCAGCTTAGTCCCTTTATGAATCAGTTGTCGCCACTGTGGAATGAACCGCCAACTTATCCAGCATATGTTTTACACAGCGGATGCCCTTCCAGCCGCAACCCAACACTGGGAAACGTCCAACCACTCTTGCATTTACACTCATAAACTATGCCTATTTAGCTTAATCAATTCACCTACACTGCATGTCTTTGGACTTGTGGGGGAAACCGGACCACCCGGAGGAAACCCGCACGAACACAGGGAGAACATGCAAACTCCACACAGAAATGCCAACTGACCCAGCTGGGGCTTGAACCAGCGACCTTCTTGCTGTGCTACCCACTGCGCCACTGTAATGCTCAAAAACAGGTTATACACAAAATAGTGTAAACCCTCCAATAGTATTTGGATGCAACCTTGATTATGCAAGCTGAGACTTGCAATGTCAGACACAATGCATTCAATGGAGCTAGTGATGTCACTTTGAGGGGTAGGGTTAGGGGCGGGGTTAGGTGCAGCTCAGCCTCTCAAACCCTTTACAGTTTTGAATGATGTCTTGCATGTATCTGTATGACAAAACTGTATATATATATATATATATATATATATATATATATATACTGTTACATATATATGTTTTAGCCTATAATGACAGTAACCGTGCAGCCTGCCTTGTGTAATGAGGTTTTACCGGAACAAGAGTGAAGTGAAGTTTACATCAAATATAATTTTATGTAGAATAAGATATATAGCTTGTGTAAGCCCACCACCACCCAACCTGCTCCGAGCTGGGATTGAATTGGTGACTTTCCGCATGGGAGTCGGTTGCTCTACCAAGGAGGTTAAAGATCATGGCCTAGCATCTCGCTAGAGCACCTTTAGAAATCAGAGGAGTGAGGTTTACCTGCACAGCACTCCACTAGCTGGCCTCTGCTACATTCACCCCCCTAAACCTCACTCTAATTCGAGTCATGGCACCAGTGTAACTAGTCTTTTGCATCTCTTCTGCGTTGTGTAAATACATACCGACCTATATATATATATATATATTTCAGACATTCAACCAGCCCTCGTGCACTGGCTTTTTCTTTATACACATCAAAATAATTTTTCTTTTTAAGGTAGCAGAGAGGGCGCTCTACATGTAAAACAAGAAACAAATGTTAATCCCTTCCTTTTCAATAGTTTTTCAATGTGTGCAGGTGGAGAGATACAATATAACCCTGTTACACTTGCATTTCTGTAAAAGTAATAGTAATTAAATAAGCAACAGATACACTATTTTAAGTCGAATCAATTATTTTAAGTTAAATTTGCATATAGCATGGGATTTGAAGATGTAAATGCTAAATGTAAATGGAACCATTTTCACAAATCAGACAGCTGTCCAATCAGACAAAATGCATGAAGGAATCAGGTGTAAACATGAATATATATACTTTTAAAGAGCCTATACTTGCCATTTTCACAATTATGAAAGTCCAGCATTTTTTAAGTCAGTTTTTTTTTGCAGGTTCTTGTCATCAGCGCATCATGACCAGAATAAGTTCTCCAATTGTCACCAAGCTCAATTCCATCAGCAAGTCCTACATTTCGGGTGCCTGGGGCCGCGATGCTCTACTAACCGATAAGGAGCGTTATTGGGAACACTGTCTAGTTAGTGGACACAAGGATGGCCACACTATCAGAATGTACAACTCATATGAAGACTTCATGGCTGACAGGAACTACAAGGATGAACAGATTGCACCGTCTTACAGCAGCGAAAATGCCGTTCGGGGTTCTGGCACTATACTCTACAACAATACTGTATTTTACCAATGCTACGGCAAAGCTGAAATCTGCAGCTTCGATATTACAAGTCAATCAACCAAGCGTATGAAACTGGATGGTGCTGGAATCGACAACAAGTTTCCTTTCTGCTACTACAGCTGTCGTGATTGGACAGACATCGACCTGGAGGCTGACAGAGACGCCGTGTGGGTGATTTATGCCACTGAGGAGAATCATGGGAACATCGTTTTGAGTCGCTTAGACCCGGTGGAGCTCAATATCACACATACATTTAAGACGCATCTCTTTAAGAGGTCAGTCAGCAGCACATTTATGGTGTGTGGGGTCCTTTATGCAACACGTTATGTTAATACTTATCAAGAGGAAGTGTTTTATGCTTTTGATACAACCACTGGTCAAGAGATAAACTCTCTTTCTTTGCCTTTCGAGAAGGTTTCTGCTGGTATAGCCAATCTGAACTACAATCCTGTTGACAGGAGGCTTTACATGTATAATGATGGCTATCTGCTCGCATATAACACCTTCAACTGAGGGTCTTTATTACACAGCAAAAAATAAATAAATGAAATATGTAGGGCTATGAAGTTTAGAGTTTGTCAGCCAAAACTGCAGCACAAGTAAAATATCTTAAAATAAATTGTGGTTAAACAAAACCTTTATATTATGTCATTATGTGACTGAAGTGTGACTCTGAACTTTTTTTGTCTATTTTTGTAATGTTTTATAAAAGTTAATGTGCTCCACTTATGCAAGTGTCTTTTATTAAATTAATATTTGAACTTTTTTTTCTGTCAGAAATAAAGGTACGTGAGCTGTCACTGGGGTGGTATCTTTTCGAAAGGTACACATTTGTACTTAAAGGGTCCATATTGGTACCCCAAAGATATATATTAGTACCTATAAAATTTAAGAGGAGCACTTTTGTACTTTTTAGGTACTAATATGTACCCTTGAGGTATTAATATGGACATTTTAAGTACGAATTAGTAACTTTTGAAAAGGTACCACCCCAGTGACGGCTCGTGTATTTTTATTTCTGAGAGTGTAAGGTGACGTGGTTGCGCAGTAGATAGTGCTGTCGCCTCACAGCAATAAGATCGCTGGTTGCAGCTGGAAGGGCATCCGCTGCGTAAAACGTGCTGGATAAGTTGGTGGTCCATTCCGCTGTGGCGACCCCAGAATAATAAAGGGACTAAGCCGAAAAGAAAATGAATGAATTAATTTGTTCTAACTACTGTACAGATAGTGGCAAAATGACAAAATTCAACCTCACGTCATGGCATTGTTTCAAATAAATATATCAATTTGCTACATCAGAATATTACAAGAAATAAAATTATGCACAAAATCAATAATATTGAAGATTAGGTAATAATAATTATTAATCACTAATACTTACTATCTTTCGGTTTAGTCCCTGATTTATGAGGGATTGCCACAGAAGAATGATCTGCCTTTTTTTTCTGGCATATGTTTTATGCAGCGGATGCCTCATTACATTAGCAGGGCCAGACGGAATCTGAGGATGTTTTTTGCTATTTCTGCTGAGAATTTCTGTAAAAATCTGTGGATTTCTGCGGAATAATTTTGTGAGTATCATAACTAAAACCTTAATATCTGAAATAAAAAAAATATCTTTTTAACTTTTATTTAATGTTTAAAATGCAAATCCAATTAGATTCACTTTATTTGGTAAACAAGCAAGTCTCTCATATAATATATCTACTAAAAGACAGTAATATTGTACATAAATCAGATGAACATTTTCATATTAGTCAATAATATTACTGTAATTAATTTAAAAACTGAATAAAAAAAGATTTGCACACATTTACTCAAGTAAATAAACAGAATTAATGATGGGATAAAAATCTGCGGAAATCTGTGGAATTCTGTACGCGCAGATTCCGTGTGGGCCTACTAAGTAATGTTGTCCAAACGTAAGCAACCGTTTTTACAGTCTTTATACCTTTATACCTAACCTAAAGTTTCATCTTAAGGTTAAATTACAGCATTGCCCAACAGAGGGCAGCATCAGCCCACAATACATTACAAAGAACACTGGATATATTGAGTTGGAATCACACTTCCATTAAACAGCAATTCTGTTTAATATAATCAGATTCATAAGTGTTTGCCTTTAACTTTCAATCATTTTCTCTCTGTAACTTGATGCTTAAGCTCAGTTTACTACATCTTGACATTTTATTTTTCAAGTTTATGTATCACCTTATGTTATTCAGCATTTTTACAAAAGACAACTCATTCATTGTATATTAAAGTTACAATAATAACCCCTTAGTGTACATGGATTCATGTAACTAATGACTTAGCGTACCATGGGGAGGAATTCTGAAACACTAAAGTGTTAACATGAAGATCACTGTAACATTGCAAAATGCATCTTTTGCTCTTTGTATTTTTAAGCAATTTATAGTATTACTGTACACTGTAAAAAAATCCGTAATTTTATGGTTTATTTCCGGCAGCTGGGGTGCCGGAAAAAAACGTAAAATAACAGTCGTTAAATTACAGAAATTTACTGTAAAATAACAGAGGTTGAATTACAGAAATTTACCAGGAATTTAAATTTAAGGAAATTTCTGTAATTTAATGTCCATTATTTTACAGTAAATTTTTCTAATTTAACTGCCGCTATTTTACGTTTTTCGGCACCCCAGCTGCCGGAAATAAACCGTAAAATTACAGATTTTTTTTCAGTGTAGGTCTAATTCATAAATAATATCTCTGTAGACACCTAGAAGTGTAAGCGAGTAATGCACAGGTCAACCAGCTGTGTAAATCTTTGTTATAATAAATCTGTAAATGGTTTGCCTCATAATCCCACTACTATTTGTGCAATTTTTGTGACATCAAGTGTTTATACGAATATAAAGCAGTCCTGCTCATGCGGTCATACCGATTAGTCATCATATAGTGTCAAGATGTGGAACAGATAACAAGACCGAGACCATGGATGCTACAAAAAGTGTATTAGGTTTATTGGAAGATCACCAAGAAGCACAAACAGAGAAGGTGAGTGAAGGTTCAGGTGAGAATAGTTACAATGATGACTTGAATATTGAAGTGTTGTTTTGTCTTATAGGTAATCAAGAACACACACATAGAGACGGATTAGGAAGCCTGTCAAGACAAGTAGAGGATCTCGATGACTTTGAATTTGTGAAATTTGACAACAAACTTGAACTTGATGAATAAGACAAACTTTGATCATTTGGAGCAAGGCATACCAAAGAAGAGATTACGAGGACCCTATGTGATTTTTCCTATCCTTTATATGCAGGTCATGGGCATTCGACAATGACATGTGTTCATTATTAGAACCCCTGATCTAAAGCAACCCTCTGGTCCATAATCCTTCTGATCGAAAAGATACTCAAGATGACCCCCACAGTGCTGGGAGCCCAGGATTTCCTCAGACAGGTCAGTTCTCTAGGATGATCTGCGAAGGGAAAGTTTATCAAGGGACTAGGCTCTGAGGAAGAAGAATAGGTGGATGGTAGGCTTTGAGCAATGTTGCATAATATGTGTGGTGAATATGGTCGTATTGAGGGAGTTGGTGTTTATACATCCTTGGGTTAACCTGTTTCGGAATGCTAAAGGAATTAAGTTTCTTACAGAGCAGAGGTATCTTGATGTCTCGGGATAACAGCCACATTTTCTGCCAGAGCTGGTAAATTGGAGCTGGAAATCTGTGCCCTTTTAATGGCACAGTACCTGCCATGAACAGACTTTAATGCTTTCAAAAAACAGCAAATGACTTTGGAAACTTCAGATGGCTTCCTAATCCAGGGGAACAGTAATGGAAGGAAGCCAGGTATGCATTGAAAAGCTGGTAAATTCATCACTGGTGGACAGAGGAAGTTTTGAGAGTACTCAACCCGTGCAAGAAACTGGTGCCAGGAGTTCTGGTAGTGATGGCAGAAAGTTCATAGGAAGCAGCTTGTTAGCTAGTTTTTTTCCTCTTTTTCTGGCTTTTGATTTGAGAATGTAATCTCAAGAGAGGCTGATGGCCGCACATACCTATAGGAGCAAGAATGCTTATAATTTTTTCAAGATGAGCTGGGGACCACAATCTGAAACTGTCCTCTGGGAAGCAGAAGTACCACAAGACATAGTTGAAAGCAATTCCCTGTGTATGCATAAATGTGGACCCTTGAGGGAAATCAGAGGCAGGATCTGCAACAAGGACAGATAAGCAACCATCAAAGATACTTCAGTTATGAAGTCTACACCTATGAATGACAACTGAGAACAGGAGTTTGCTTGCCACATGTTGGCAAGCTGTTAGGAACTTGGTGGATTCCTGACATTCCTTTTATTTATTTTAGGCCACTAAAACCATTCCTGCAGGAAGGATAGTGGGTTGATTTCTGCCTATACAGTACGTGACCAGTGTCAACAAGGTGTCTGTTTCTATAAGTGAGATGCACAGTGTGGTTGGACCATGAATGTGTATGGGTAGACAATCCTGCTGAGCTGGCTCATTGTTTGTACCATCTGCAATCATATGAGATTGACAAAGTTGAGTTTAAAAAAGAAAGATTTGAGAGTGCCTGAGGTTTCAAATGCAAGAGATCTTATGCTAAACTTTGTATCTTGAAGGTTGATCTGCATTCTCCAATCTCTTCTAGAGCCAATTTAGTTACCAATGTTGTGCTGTAGTTCTGTTTCAGCAGAGGGAAGTAGTATAAGTTTGCAAATCTGAGTAAACATCTGAGGTATTTCATTGAAGGTGGTTCCAAGACTTGACTCTGTTAAGCTTATCCTTATCCATGAACCCCTCATCCATCAATGATCCCCTCTTGATTCCTTTAGTACTGATGATCCTTCATTCATTTTCCTTTGGCTTAGTCCCTGATTTATAAACCACATTGGAATGAACCACCAACTATTCAGGTATATGTTTTACACAGTGGATATATGTTTTACACATGTATTTGGACTGTGGGGGAAACCGGAGCACCCGGAGGAAACCCACGCAAACATGGCGAGAATATAAAACTCTACACAGAAATGCCAACTGGCCCAGCCGGGACTCAATTAGCAACCTTCTTGCTGTGAGGTGCCAGTCCTAACCACTAAGCCACCGTGCCGCCCAGCACAGATGATATATCTGAGAAACTGGCTGAAGGAATGAACATTTTTCAGCTTTGATATAGAAGTGATGAACACTCTGCTTGGCCAGAATGAGCTCCACATGATAGCAGTGTTCAGCCTTTCTCTGGGAGTCCACTAGGATGTACTGGAACTCTGATGAGTGGGGGCACGGTTCATGACACAGGGTAAGTCCTTATTAATAGAATGTTATGTTAAATAAATGTTGGGAAATATCCCTTAATCACCTTCACAAGTAAAACAAGTGCAATTACACAACCAGCAGAGGGCAGCATCAGCATGCATTGAGTTACTGCATCCCATTCGTGAATAATTAAAACCAGCATATTGTAAGCATGCAGATGTTTCAGTAGTTTCACTTTCTCTTTATTCAAAGGACCAAGTTGTGTGATACATATCAAAAAAATTTCCATTTACAAAACACATCAAACATAGATACCAAATATGTAATCATTACATTTAGTGGAGAATTAAAAACAGGATATTGTTAATCTTAAAGTTCTCCAAACTTGGTTTCATAAGTCACAATGTAGGCGTCATTGAAGACATACAGCAAATGATCTCTGGGGTCATAATTCATAAACTTGATATTAGCCTGCATCTTCTTAATGTTAATTCTCAAATCATAGCGCTCTTTGTTGGTTTTGGTGTCGTAAGAGTAAAAGATCTCTTCTGTTACTTGATCCAGGTATCGAGTCGCATAAAGCACACCACACACCATGAAAGTGTTTGTGATGGTCTTTTTGTGAAGAGAAGTGGACCAAGTTTGGCCCAAAACAGGCGGGTTACTAGTCTCAACTTTACTGATCACCACATTTCCAAAGTTGCTTGTGGTTGCATATATAACATAGACGCCTGATTCATCTGTGACAAAATCCATGTCTGTGTAGCTGTATGTTGTGCCGAGATGTGCGAATGGAAACTTGTTGTTATAACCTGCATCTTTGGGTAAAGCCACAGTACTGACAGTTTTAGTGGTCAGGTTGAACTGACAGACAGAGTATATGTTGTAGCAGTTATAGTAGAGAGCATTGCCATACATGACCATGTTTGGACCCTGAATCGTATTTGTTGTGGGATTTGAGCTTGATATATATGTATCTGTTGGTACTATACCTAATATAAAAGTGCTAAGACTACTATATTGGCGAATGAAGTTCCCAAATACATTACTACTTGACAGCACCACCAGCCAGTATTTGTTCTCGTCTCCTGGAGCGGGATTTGCATCTCGACCCCAAGCACCAAAAGTGTAGGATGTTCCATACACTGTGAGTGAATACGTTTTAGGTCCAGATACATTCACCAAGTGACCCAGACCACAGTGACCTACAAA
This sequence comes from Danio tinwini, assembly GCA_903798205.1. Lineage (NCBI taxonomy): Eukaryota > Metazoa > Chordata > Actinopteri > Cypriniformes > Danionidae > Danio > Danio tinwini. The sequence continues at coordinate 8,376,973 of CAIGQZ010033231.1, forward strand.
AACAGAAAGAAAAATGTAAGACGGACGGTGTAACACTTAAGCTGTGGATATCTAATAGTGATAAAGGGGTATACAATGTACATACCTGGGGAAAGTGTAGGGGGTGGTGATGTACTGTTAAGCACATTTTTGCACCGTTCTAGATCTCTCCTAATACGCTGGTTCTCACGCTGTTTCACCATTACCTGTGTGTGGTCAAACTTTTCCAGTTCCTCCATAGTTTCCTCCATATCTTGAAGCTGTAGAATTAATGGATTAAATAGAAATGAGCAAACTACACATAATTCACAAAAATATGTAATATTTTGTGGTACTGTATGATGACATGCATAAACATTTGTACCTATGGAAAAGTACTGCATAAAAGAATACAAAAAATTAAATCAAATAAATTGTTCAGTTAAATATTCAAAATATTTACATAAAACAATCTGATGATTCTTACCAGTTTACAATAAAAAATAAATAGTTATAGTTATGTATATAGGCATAATTGCTACACAAATGCATAAATTCACCTCTGCTGCAGTCTCTACACTTAGCTGCTGGTAGTTGTTGGTTGTTTTGTTGAGTTTGTCCAGAAGGTCTTGAATCTCGGCTAACTCTAATTCAATAATGCGCAGAGATACAGCTGCGTACAGATTTCCGTTGTCTTCTTTTTCCAGCATGGACACATTGTCCACAAGCTGCCAGATGCGGTGTTGTAGACCCAACACAAGCCTGTCGATCTCCGTCATCTGCACGCATTTGAAAAGGAAACAATTTGTTTTAATTACAGACTGTAAAAGCAAAAGTAAGAAAATTCCAATTTTATCACACAAGCCTGATTTAGATTCATAAACAGAACAATACTATGACTATTTTTTGTACCTTTTCTGAAGTGATGTTCCCGGTGCATTGTGAAGCAGTGAGCTCAATGTTGTCGAGTTTATTCTCAGGGAAATCAGGATCTGAATATTGTAGATCACACACACAGTCCTTCCCTCTCACTGACTGTGAAGATGAAAAAAAAACAGGACTTAATTAAATCCAGCGAACATGGAAAATAACGGCAAAATATTATGCAAGTGTGAGAATTTTTTTTTAATTATGTTTATAGTAGGATAAATAAATATTACCTGTGATAAAAAGAGAGGAATGCAGACCAGCAAAATTAAGACGTTTGACTGACTCATGTTTGAGATGAGAATGATTTGGATCCTGTAGTCTTGAAAATAAGGATCAGGTTTGAGTGACAGAAGCAGAGCTTTAAAGCAAAAGCCCCAGGATTGGTCAACAAAAGTTATTGCTGACATGAGTAGAATTACGAAATGGGGAAGGTGATCGCCTGATCTCATAATTCTCTAAATGAGATTGCAAAAATGCTTTGCTCAGCTAAGATTTTCCTGTAGATAGATATGTAGATATTGACATAATGAGGAATACTAGTTCTGCTGACTTGAGTTTGATGACATATTTGTTTTCTATGTGATGCTAATAAGTTAAACTTGCTTTCATTGCTAAAATGTACTTCTATGGATTATTCAGTTCTCTGTACATAACATACTCTTCAGTATATTGATGAATACCCCTAATGCCAAACCACAGGTGCATCTGATGTATACGTCAGCAGTGCGACCAAGTGGGAGATACAGCACAGCACTCTCGTGAATGTGCCCCTATGCTGACACTGAGGAGAGGAAACTGTTGAATCATTTTTGATTTATGTACATTTTATATTCCCACAACCTGCTATTATTACAATTGAACCATTGAAGACATATTTTTTTTGGACTTTGAATGAGTCGGAACAGTTGCTGTCTATGGAGGATGAGGGTGGTCTTAGATTTCATCTGATATTCTTTAAGTGATGTTCCAAAGATGAGCTAAGGAGGGTTTTTGGAACGAAATGATGTAAGTAATAACAAAGCTTTAATTTTTGTTTAAACTAACCCTTTAAGAAAATAACCATCAAGTGCCAGATTAACATAAATTAACTGAGGAATCTAAAAGAGTTCTTTAATTTTGATTGGGTTGGGGAAAATAATGCATTACAATATTGAGTTACTCCCAAAAATAAAACTAGATCCGTTACTTAGTTACTTTTTATGGTAAGTAATGCGTAACTTTTTCGTCACTTTTTCTTAGCAAGCTAAGGTTTGATCTTTTGCAGAACTTGCAAGGATTTTTTTTCTTAATAGAGGAGCTCTGCAATTCAGAACGCAGAGCTATACATGTCTGTATATACAGAATAACGCAAGTTTAAAGCAATGTGTTTGCTACTTTTGTACTTTTTGTCTTATTATTTAAGAAAAATCACTGTCCATTGAGACAATCGCCTTTTCCTTTTCTGTGATGCGTTCAAAATAACAAGAATACTTCCATCGCATAAATGTAGGTCTCTGGCCTGCCATCTTCATTTCTGTGTTCCCTGTGGGATGCGCATTTTCTCATTGAGTACGTGATTCAGCATAACTACATTAATTTTAATACAGCTATTTATTTTTTAAAAGCAAATTAGACAAAAAAGTAAAACTCAAATATTCATTCATTCGTTTTCCTTCGGCTTAGACCCTGATTTATCAGGGGTCGCCACAGCAGAATGAACCGCCAACTATTCCGGCATATGTTTTATGCAGCGGATGCCCTTCCAGCCGCAACCCAGTACTAGAAAACACCTATACATTCTCGTGTTCACACACACATTTATACACTACGGCCAATTTAGTCCACGCCAAACACAGAAAAGCCAACTGGCCCAGCCAGGACTCAAATCAGCAACTTTCTTGCTGTGAGATGACAGTGCTAATCACTGAGCCACCGTGCTCAAATATTATTACTTAATTTTTTTAAAGTAACGCATTAATTTACTTGTTACTTAAAAAAAGTAATTTTTAAACATCTCCTTTAAGTTTTAAATATTGTGCTTCAGAATACATGCAACTCTTGAAATATGCTTTTAAACTGCTTTTTGACTTCTGTTAGGATAACTTCAAATAGGACTATGCTATGACTTCAAAATTGTAGGTTTTTTTAAGATGCATGTTCTATGGCTTGTTTATGTAGTCGAAGTGCAGATGTCAGCATGAACCTCATGATGAACTGGGGTTATAAGATTTTCAGGGGGGGAACTTGTGGTTGAATTTTTCCCATGTTTCTCAACTAAATTTCTTCCTGCATTTCTGAAATAAGCAATAAGTGCAATTTTCACATCCTTTTCAATAGCCCTTGGAAAATTCATATTTGCATAACTAAAATTGCGACATCTAAGTGTTTGTGTGGAGATTTAAAGCTGATCACTAGCCTTCCAACACATTTGGTCATCATGTTCGTCTACCTGCTGCTCCTCACAGTCATCGTAAGTTTTCTCGTTGTCTTAAATCAGCTCACAAGTGTCTAAAAGTTTGATAGAATTTTAAAAAAATTATAAACTATGAGACAACTAATGCATGATACAATAATCAGATATTATGTTTTCTACATAAGGTGACTGTCAAGGCTGAGAGAGTTCCAGGTCTACAGAAGACTGATTCATGTTTGTGTAAAATAAACAGCTCAATGTGGACTTTCCCTGCTGTTCAGTTCATGGAAGTCACAAGACAAGTGCAGGTCTGTGAAGAGATCTTGGATGAGTTTGAGGAGAAGGTAAGAAATATGTCTAGCGTCTTATGGCAATTGCATTTAGTACGATTGAGAAGGTGACATCAGTTAACTATCTTCCAGATACGGACCACAAATGTAGAACTGCCGATGATGAAAGCCACTCTTCAAAACATCACAGCACGTCTGAAAGCGTTTGATTACCTTTATAAAAGTGGACTGTACAGCGCTCTTCATCTACGCCAGCTGAACCAGGAGCTTGAAGAAATCCATCAATCCGTCAGTGAAACACACATGCAAAACCCCAACAAAGAGACGCATGACCTGCTCAGTGAGGTAGATATCACAAATAAATTTAAGTCTTTGACAGAACTACCTAAAATTAAAAATATATATATATAATGTTAGCAATAGACTTCATAATTCATAGTTTTATTTACCTACTATGGATGTCAATAGTTAGCGGGTACCAACCTTTTCCAAAATATCGAAGAAAGAAACTCAACAAAGTGTTTGCAACCACTGTGATTAAATGCATTTTTGGGTAAACTGTCAATTTCATATAAATTATAGTAAGGGGGCAACAATTTAATAAGAGCATCTGTTGTTTTTAGTTAAATAAGACAAAACATGATGTCCAGAAGATGTACAAAGATGATTTCTTCAACCTGGAGACCATGAAGAAGAGGTTGCGTGACCTCAACAATCGTGCACAGACTTCCAAGACCATACCAAATGATTTTAGAAGTAAGTACATTATTGACTCTTTCTTAAAGTAGTCAATATTAGGTCATTCTAAACTCTAAACAAAATCACTGCTCATACCGTATTTCACAAGTGGTTAACATTTAATCATGATTAAATGTATTGATACACTGATGTTCACACTAGTTTCGTAACTTCACTTGTAGATAAATCACAAGTGTGAAACATTCCTGCTGGGTTTAGAGTGGCACTTTTCACACTGCACATGGGTTGTCGTTAGAATCGGGTCTAGATCGGGTGGTTTCACGTGGTTTCAGATTCAATCAGAATCGGACGTTACCTCTCGATCAGGACTCGAATATATATATATATATATATATATATATATATATATATATATATAATTGAAGTCAGAATTATTAGCCCCCTCTAACATAGCAAGGACATTTTCACAGTATGTCTGATAATATATTTTTCTTATGGAGAAAGTCTTATTTGTTTTATTTTGCCTAAAATAAAATCAGTTTTAATTTGTTTAAGAACCATTTTAAGGTCAAAATTATTAGCCCCCTTAAGCTATATATTTTTTCAATATTCTACAGAAAAAAACATCATTATACAATAATTTGCCTAATCACCTTAACCTGCCTAGTTAACCTATTTAATCTAGTTAAGCCTTTAAATTTCACTTTAAGCTGTATAGAAGTGTCTTGAAAAATATCTAGTAAAATATTATTTACTGGCATCATGGCAAAAATAAAATAAATCACTGATTAGAAATGAGTTATTAAAAATACTATGTTAAGAAATGTATTGAAAAAGTATTTTCTTCGTTAAAAAAAAATTGGGGAAAAAAATAAACAGGGGGGATAATAATTCGGTTGCACAGAGTTAGACCTCTTTCTTGACTGACACACATAAACAGCAATGCGTGCGGCATGACATCACTTTGTTGCAGAGACGCTATTGGTTAAATGCTGGCAAAGTAGAACACGGAAGCAGCGGAAAGCGCGAGTATGTCTGAGGTCTAGAGATATTATAAAGTTAATGAGACTTTTTAGTGCCATTGCAAACGTCCTTGATGAGAACAGAAACTGACTCAAACCTGACAAGGTAGAGATGTCAGTTTTCATTAAGAAAAGCATACATTTCCTTCAGTGAAACTTACAACTCTGATGAGAGTGCCGCAATAGTTTTTTTTTTTGTCTATTTTTGCCAAGCTGTTCACGCTCAATCAAAGTGACAGTGCATTGATAATGACCCAAAACACATTGAATGACAGTAAAAAGTAGCAATTTTACCCAATAACATAATATCCACAGATTTTTATATAGTAAATCAAATGAACTTAAACGATTAAAAACATATATTAAAACTAAATATTTACTTGGCCCCGAACCACAAAACCCAAATTTAAAACAACTTTCGTATTAGTTTTGCTAAAGTTGCACACTTGTTTGATCATGTATAAATATCATTATAGCTATAGGCCTACATCATCCTGACAATCAAAAACAAAATGACGTGATATCAGAGGCAAATGTCTTCTGACCGAGTGCACCTGAAAAGACATGAATGACACTCCTCGTAGAGCTTAAGAAGCATACAGTTCTTTAGGATCTATATAATTTGTAAAATAAAGACTTGAATGTTTAGGAAACAGCATAGGAGGAAGTTGGTGCAGGGCCTTGGTGCAGATGAAAAGTTTAAAAAAGTGTATTTATAGATAGATAGGTAGATAGAATAGACAGAGATAGATTGATCTGTGCAGCAGCTGCCAAAGAGCTGCGCACTGCAGACGCAGTCGGTGTAAAAGGCAAACGCCTGCGCACTGCTTCTGTTCTCCATACGCGCTGCGCACGTGCTGCTCATGCTCTGCTTGCGCTTATGGTGTTAAACAGGCATTAGGAATGCAATTCCTAAAAGCACATTACCAAAAGCACACTGTGGCACTTTTATTTAGTATTTTTGTTTACATGCCTGCCAGGTATTTTAAGTTAAGGTACTGTTTGTTTTTATATTAGATTTTTTTATATATTTACAGTTGCACTAAAGTCCAAAAGTGAAGAATTTATGTTATTTGTTAGTTGAGGATCATCCTGGATCTTATTCGCTCTTCTTTCTTTCTTTTTTTATGTATTATAGTAGTATCGGATCAAGTTTCGGTATCAGTAGATGCTCAAAATCAAATTACTTAGACTTGAGGGCAAAAAAACCTGATTGGGACATCCCTAGTTGTCATTCTAAACCTTACTTTTAGCCATGGGTAAAATAAACTTTCACAAATCTGTTTCTGACATTCAAACATATTCAGCATTTGAGGGGAAAAATTACAAATATTGACAAGCCAGTTGGAGTAAATTAAGACTATTTCATTCTAACCTTTATAATTCAGGAAAGCAACTTCTTGGCTTTCTGTAGCCTTCATGTTGATAGGTTTTGACACCGACATTAGTAACGCTAAAATGTGTTGCTAAAATTGCTTGCAGGTTCTTGTCATCAGCGCATCATGACCAGAATAAGTTCTCCAGTTGTCACCAAGCTCAATTCCATCAGCAAGTCCTACATTTCTGGTGCCTGGGGCCGCGATGCTCTACTAACCGATAAGGAGCGTTATTGGGAACATTGTCTAGTTAGTGGACACAAGCATGGCCACACTATCAGAATGTACAACTCATATGAAGACTTCATGGGTAACAAAAACTACAAAGATGAACCGATTGCACCGTCTTACAGTGACAAGAATGCTGTTCAGGGTTCAGGCACTATACTGTATGACAATACTGTGTTTTACCAATGCTACGGCACTGCTGAAATCTGCAGCTTCAATATTACAACAAAAGCAACCAAGCGTATGAAACTGGATGGTGCTGGAATCGACAACAAGTTCCCTTTCTGCTACTACAGCTGCCGTGATTGGACAGACATCGACCTGGAGGCTGACAGAGACGCTATTTGGGTGATTTACACCACTGTTGAGAATCATGGCAACATCGTTTTGAGTCGCTTAGACCCGGTGGAGTTCAATATCACACATACATTTAAGACGCATCTCTTTAAAAAATCAGTCAGCAGCACATTTATGGTGTGTGGGGTCCTTTATGCAACACGTTATGTTAATACTTATCAAGAGGAAGTGTTTTATGCTTTCGATACAACCACTGGTCAAGAGATAAACTCTCTTTCTTTGCCTTTCGAGAAGGTTTCTGCTGGAATAGCCAATCTGAACTACAATCCTGTCGATGACAGATTGTACTTGTACAATGATGCCTTTCTATTAGCATATGACACCTTCTTCTGAGAGTGTTTCAAGCACAGTTTCCCAATAAAATGTGTATGATGTGTTTCAAATTCAAAACTGGTCTTTTGTATTTTTCAAAGCTGGTCCAGAGACGTTTACTACAGGAAACCACTCATGCGACTCTCATGTGACATTCAAAATCAGAGACAGAGTTACAAATAAACATACTAACAAAAGCAAAAATGTATGAATGGATATCAGCCAATTAACAGTTGTCCTCCTAAAGCCTGCAATAAAAGGTACAAAACTTACAATGAACACAATACATCAGACAAGTCTAAAAATCGCATAAAAAAAAAAGTAGCTGTTTCCTCAACAACCTTCAGCGCCCTCTGGTGTTTGGATGAAAGGTTGTTTGGACTGTCCTGTTTCTTGCTCTTGTGCTTCTGGATTTAAATGTTCCTGGTCATCTGGAAATTACAAAGAAGTCATGTATATTGACCACACTTTTATCATGCCCACTTTTATCAGGCCCAGGGGAGGTTCAGGTGGTTTGAAAGACCCACCTCTTACTAACAAAAGTCCAGAATTTGTGCCATACACAAGCTCATTTGTCCTATTTTGACTGCTATAACATCATAAATAGTGAAAATAACCCATCGAAAAAGGCTTTAAGACCAAGTAGAATCCTCTTTTGTCTGTCGCTTTGATGTGAACTTCAGCTAATCAGTTTTGGGCAATATTAACAAATATTTAAATTTTACAATCTGACGTAAGAAGAGTCATCTTTCGCTATTGCGTTGTTTTTAAACTTTTATTCTAAATCTTGGACCTTATTCTTGAAACAAAAATGAGCAATAAAAAAGGTGTGAAGCACCAAAAGTGGACCATATTGAAACTGATTTGAATACTATTTTGGCTATTGTTGTTATCCATTAATTTTCAAATCTACTTTTTCTTAACTATTTTTCAATTGTGAAGCTCTACATTATTATTATTATTATTATTATTATTATTATTATTATTATTATGCTTTTTTCCCAAATGGCCAAATTCTGACTGAGGAAAGTTGAATGTGCTGGCCAGTTTGTTATTTGCCTAATAAATGACAATAGACTACAGTTTTTAATTTAAAACTTTAACACAGGGGTAGGGAACCTATGGCTTGGGAGCCACATGTGGCTCTTTGACCAAAATATGTGGCTCTCCAGCTGTCTCTTTTCAATAATTTTTTAAAGTGAGTGGTGATGGCAAAAAGAAAAAAATCTATAAATTGTCCTTTCTTCATATTGTGATGGGTCATATTTGTTTATTTGTTGTCCATGGAAATAAATAAAGTTTTCTGTGTGTTATATGGCTCTTTAAAAAATGCATTTGCCAAAAAAAATCAGAAATGGCTCTTTGCTGAAAAAAGGTTCCCGACCCCTGCTTTAACAGATTCCTATTTTTTTCTAATGATAGATGATGTAATAAATATTTATTTTAAAAATAAGACTTTATTTTATAAAAGGATTTATAAATCTGTAGGAAATATTTTTGGTATATAAAAATGTGTGGTTATAATAACCACCCGACAATCTAATTCAGCTAAAAATAATGCTTAAAATGTCACTAAAAAGCACTATTTAAATCTCATTATTAAATAGAAAATGAGGCAGATAACTGCGAAAAGATCCACTTTTTGAGAAAAAAAAAAGAAGAACCCCTTTTACCAGGCTGGCTACAGGCCTGTTTATGCTACATGTCTGTTCTTTAAACTAAACTTTACATTTACTATGAGACAACAAGCATTTACAAAGTATTATATTAAATGAGTCACGATCAAACGCAGTAAAACAGCCAACGATCAAACACTTGTGACTGCAGGACATTGATTACTTTTTGCAAACAACCTACAGTCAAGAAAATAAATTGCATTAAACTGTGTGTACTTTCCCTTTATGTTGTACCTCAGTTCAATAAATGTCTTTTTAGTTTTACTGGAGTGACTGACCATGTGGACCTCTTTATACAGTCAATTTAGTGCACTCATTATTGTGCCGCTTTTGCTCAGATTTTATAGACTGGATCGATTTTATAGGTTTTTCCTCATTCCTCACTGTTGAGGCAGTACAGCTTTATGACTCATTATGAAGCTGCTCTATGAGTCACAGGCTAGAAATCAACTGTCTCTTATAATTGGAGGTATGAGCAGAAGTCAGTCTGAGCCTGTAAGTGGTCAGGTGCTTCCAAAGGATATCATGACTGTCACAGTTCATATGTGTTTTTGCAGCAATGAAAAGAAATGTGAATAGCCATTGCTAGATTAAATTAAAATACTCACCTAAGTCTGAGGCAGTATTGTCCAACAGCTTCTGTGCATTCTTCAGCCTGTACATCAAAAACCTGTTTTCTGCAGTAAAATAGTCATTAATTTATTAGTGGATTTGATTATTCTTTGTGCATACACAGCTATCTGTATTTTAATGTGCAGACTATCTAAAAATACTAATTAAAAAGTTGTATAAATGAAAAGAAAATCACTATTTTTCAGTATTATTAATTATTGCTATTAACTATTACCTGCCTTAGAATAAAAAAAGATAAATAATAATAAAAGAAAAGAAAATTGAGATACAAATTAAACATTATTAAATTCTAAGAAAATGTTCAGATTAAAAAAATACAAATACTAATAGTATTAAATAGAATAAACACACTAAAATATAATTAGGAAAAAAAGAAACTGGACAATGGAAAGGATCATGCCGAATAATTAATAATATTAAATAACAAATGCCTAGTTTTTTGTGTAAAACTTGCAGACAGATTTAAACATGTAAAACATTTGCACCTGTAGAAACATACCTGCGTCCTGCCGTTTTCGTTTTTCGTGTTCCAGCCTGAGGTTAAGACAATCCGCTTCTTCACGAAGTGTTTCAAGCTAAAAAGCCATGGAAGTGCAATAGTACACAAACACAGGCTACATAAACAACTAAGCATAGAAACAGAGTCTATCTACACTCACTGGTCACTTTATTAGGTACACCTTACTAATGCCAGGTTGGACCTGCCTTAATCCTTCATGGCATAGATTCAACAAGGTACTGGAAATATTCCTCATATTCACATGATAGCATCACGCAGTTGCTGCAACCTTGTCGGCTGCACATCCATGATACAAATTTCCCGTTCCACCACATCCCAAAGGTGCTCCCAAATTGGATTGATATCTTGTGACTCTGGAGCCATTTCAGTACAGTGAACTCATTGTCATGTTAAAGAAACCAGTCTGAGATGATTTGCGCTTTATGTTGTATTATCCTGCTGGAAGTAGCCATCTAGAGATGGGTAGATTGTGGTCATAAAGGGATGAACATGGTCAGCAACAATATTCAGGTAGGCTGTGGCATTGACACGAGGCTCAATTGTTACTAATGGGCCCAAAGTGTGCCAAGAAAATATCCCCCACACCATTGCACCACCACCATCAGCCTGAACCATTGATACATGGCAGGATGGATTCATGCTTTCATGTTGTTGATGTCAAATTCTGACCCTACCATCCGAATGCCACAGCAGAAATCGAGACTCATCAGACCAGGCAAGTTTTTTTCCAATCTTCCATTTTCCAATATTGGTGAGTCTGTGCGAACTGCAGCCTCAGTTTCCTGTTCTTAGCTGATAGGAGTGGCACCCGATGTGGTCTTCTGCTGTTGTAGCCCATCTGCCTCAAGGTTGGACATGTTGTGCATTCAGAGATGCTCTTCTGCATACTTTGGTTGTAATGAGTTTATTTGTATTTGAGTTTACTATGTATTTGAGTTACTGTTGCTTTTCTATCAGCTCGAACCAGTCTGGCCATTCTCCTCTGACCTCTGGCATCAAACAAGGCATTTGCGCCCACAGAACTGCTGCTCACTGGATATTTTCTTTTTTTGGTCCATTCTCTGTAAACCCTAGAGAAGAAATACTCAGAGCAGCTCGTCTGACACCAACAACCATGCCACGTTCAAAGTCACTTAAATCACCTTTCTTCCCCATTCTGATGCTCGGTTTGAACTGCAGCAGATCGTTTTGACCATGTCTACATGCCTAAATGCATTGAGTTGCTGCCATGTGATTGGCTGATTATAAATTTCCGTTAACAAACAGTTGGACAGGTGTACCTAATAAAGTGTATAATATACAACACCAAACTGACAGCTATTAATTAGTAAGTGGATTATAAAATATCTTATACTACAGGGATGTTTGATTATGATTGGCAGATGAAAAATATTAAGAGTGCACATGAATTATAGTTTCATATCACTACATGGAATGATTTCAGCTAATTTTTATAGCCTACAACCATCAAAACAAAACAGAAGGTTTTGGATGAGATGTAAAAGAAACTAGTACTACACATAAGCTGTGTCTCATTTCAGAGGCTGCATCCTCTGATGATGCATTCGAAGGGTGCTGTGTCATCAAGCCACAACAAAGACTATCCCGTTTAAAAAAAAATCAAAAATCGAAGGCTCCTTCAAATGCAGCCTCCAAATGTGTCCTTAGTATCCTTTGTGACCTCAAACATGGCAAGATTTATTGCACGCTGATAATGGCAAAAGAAAACTCCAGATTACAGTTTTAAATGTATGAATTAGGTGTTATTTTACTTAAATATCTAAACACATGTAAAAAACAAAACAAAAAAAAAAGAATATGAAATGTCTTACTAAAAAGTTAATTTTATGTGCACATGTATAGATCAAAAGAAAAAATATTTTCTTTTTGTAAACCTTGTTTTGCCTTCAGATCGCTTACAATAAGTTTTAAAATCACTTTGTGAAAAAGACATTACAAATTTTATCACCGCTTATTAACAATGAAATCCGTCTTCTGTAGTCTAGATTGGCTCATTTCAAAATGCTCGGTTCAGCTTGTGTGGACTTCGAAGGATTTATGTTGGAAGTCTACGTCCTTTGGAGGATGCAGCCTCTGAAATGAGACAGCTATAGAAGCTATTTGAGGACATCTGACCAATGACTGTAGGTGTGGTAACCTTAGTATAAGCAGAATAACTGACTCACGTCTGTTCATTTCTAAGAAAACAATGTGCACTCGAAGTGTAACATTGAAAATTAACAAATACATTTTTTAATAATTCAACAGTCCATCATCAGTTGTTCTTTACACATGTCAGTGCATAATCACCTGTTGGCGTAGGATCTTGACCTCCTTGAGAAGCCTAGTCACACACACCATCTGTTGCTGATATGCACAGAGAGCCTGTGACCTTCTAATAAACAGAAAAGGCATTAATCATAAAATCAGAAGTTATCTAATACATATTAGATTATTACTAGTTGTGCTCAATAACAGCATTAGTCCAGTTTAGTGTTGGGAAAAACAGAGCAGTATCCCAGAACACTCTAGCAACCACATAATGACTATTCAGATAAATGGAACTCACGCTGTTTTTAACTCTATCTCCACTTCTTGCAAACTCAGGGAGAAATCAGGATCTCTCATCGTGAGGTCTAATAAAGGAAAGGGTGTGGACTTAAAACAGGAGGTTGTAGTGTGTGTTAATGAGCGTGTGTGTGTGTGTGTGTGTGTGTGTGTGTGTGTGTGTGTATTGGCCTCACCTGTGGTAAAGGGTGGCAGGTAACTCATCATAATACTGTTGGTCCATTCATCTTTCAGCTCTCTGTATAGTTTGCCCAAACAATTTCATTAAAATGTTAGTAATTGTCATGTTTATTAGTTGTTTTAAAATATTTATTTTTATATTTGGTTTATATTAGGACTTAAAACTTAATTATGATTTGTATATTTCCATTTTATTTCTTTCTGTCCTACATCCTTTTTGACATATATTACATCATCATTGCATCTTTACTGAAAACTTTTATTTTTACACTGTGAATAATTGCATTATTGCTGTTTTAAGTATAATTGTAATACATTTCAGTAGTTCTGTAAAATCTCATGTTGTTTAATGTATGATAAAATATTTTTCATTATTTATGAATATGCACATACAATTGAAGTCAGAATTATTCGCCCCCCTTTGATTTTATTTTTTTTATATTTCCCATTTTCACAGTATGTCTAATAATATTTTTTCTTCTGGAGAAAGTTTTATTTGTTTTAATTCAGCTAGAATAAAATCAGTTTTTAATTTTTTAAAACCATTTAAGGTCAAAATTATTAGCCCCTTAAAGGGCACCTATGGTGAAAAATCTACTTTTCAAGCTGTTTGGACAGACATATGTGTAGGTATAGTGTATAGACTGTCATATTGGGGTGATATAAGCACACTCTGTACTTTTTTTTTTCAATTTAACAACATAAAAACGGTCAACCAATTGGATCGGTTTTAAGATCGACCGCAACTTGACGTAGGAGTGCGGTCCCCTCGCCCACCAATATTGATTGACAGGTGCGCATTACCATATCCTCAGTATGTTGTTTCACGTCCGCCATTTTCAGCGTGTGAGTCAAAGCGACGTCACCAAAGAAACACCTTTGCTCGATTTTTAGATGTAAGGCTCATTGGGCTCAACATTCACCACGTTATCGCTCTCCTCGCCGCCAGTGTTTGTGAGTTTTGGTGAGTTTGCATACATGTGTACTTTTCATTGCGTCTTCCTTAAACTTCAGCGGTTTGCATTTGCCGCAGTCACAGAAGCTCCCTGTCATCTTAACTAGGTGCAGCTGGAAAGTGCGAGCGCGTTGCCTCGCGTGTGCGTCCCTCCATTGGAAATAATGAACTAACGACGCACATCGCCTCGCGTGTGCGTCCCTCCATTGGAAATAACGAACTAACGACGCACATCGCCATGCGTTTCGCGTTGTCGTGGATAAAAGTGAGGACCGGGGGGGTTTGCTCACTATTCTGCCGCCTAGGTCGCCTCTATGGACGCACTGGCCCTGCTCAGTTTATAATTCTGCCGTGCCACAGAGCGTTATATGAATAGTTTCATTTTAAATAACATGTGATTGTGCGCATGTCGTGGCTCTGAGCGGCGCATCCGGTTTATGGCGCCCTTTGTTATAGCTTCAAGCAGGTCGTACACCAGAAGCGCCGCTCGGCGACAAGCAGCATCGCGCCACGCAGAGGCATGCATTTCTGAGTTCTAAACATAAGTTTCTATTAGGTGACACACATCGGCGCCGCAATTGTGCGATACTTTCAACTGTCATGTGCGAGCCGTGTCACGGTGCATCCAGTGTGTGATCACCTTCAGTCAAAGTTAATTCAGTGTGCTTGGTTATTAGTCCGGTGTAGGCTACAAGCTCGGAGCTTTAAACTAGCACAGCTGGCTGTAAAACTATACAAAGACACAAATTATTGGTACTCTCTGCTTGGTCTGTGTCCGAGTCGTACATGTACGGCTGAATGCTGGTCCTCTCACTCATGTTGCTTCTCTCTGTCTGCTTGTCTGTTGACATACACAAAGAGGGGAGCTCTTGGCTCCGCCCCCTTGTTTAGTTGGGCGGGAAGTCGAAGCTAATTTTCATGTCAAGCAACACGCCCCTTAAACAACGAACTGTGTACACGCCCTCAAAATGGCACTTTTTAACACATCACACTAAAAAAATCTGAATTGTGTTTTGAACTGAACCTAAACTGGCACACTCAGAAGAACCATATTAATATTACATCTTAAAAAAGGGGTAAAATAGGTGCCCTTTAAATTTATTAAGTCTACAGTCTACGTATATTTTTCGAGTCTACAGATTACCTGCCTAATTACCCTAACCTGCCATGTTAACCTAATCAACCTAGTTAAGCCTTTAAATGTCACTTTAAGCTGTATAGAAGTGTCTTGAAAAATATTGAGTAAAATATTATTTACTGTCATCATGGCAAAGATAAAATAAATCAGTTATTAGAAATGAGTTATTAAAACTATTATGTTTAGAAATGTGTTGAAAAAAATCTCTCTGTTAAACAGAAATTGGGGAAAGAAATAATCAGGGGGGCTAATAATTCTGACTTCAACTTTATATGTAGGGTATAAACTCCAAAGCCAAGAGTCACGTCTTAGCACTGCCTTAGACTTGTGTATCAAGACAACAAAATGAAGTGAGATTTTATCATTTACATTTAAATTCCAACATATGTGTAACAGCACAACATGCATAATGGGATGGCATTGTCAGTACTTGAACATGTCGTTGAGCATGAGGTCATCAGTGAACCCGTTGCTTTTGAAGAATGCTGTTGTATCAGTGTCAGAGTGGGCAACAAGTGTGTCATATTGTCCTACTACAGACTGAGACTTCAGAAGCTGAAACAAGGTGGATGAAACAAAAACAGTCAAACTGAAGCATTGAGTTATATATAAAAACGAAATAGCAGTATTATGTGCAAACAGTAGAGGGCAGTGTATATAAAAAAATTCAAGCTACCAGGTTGTGTTCATGAATATGCACCTTAAAGGGATAGTTCACAAAAAAATGAAAAATCTGTCATTTACACACCCTTTACATCCGATGAAAACAAAAGACATTTGGATGAATATTGAAAAGTAGTAGCCACTGACTTTCATAATATGTCTATGGATGTCAATGGTTACTGGTTTCCAACATTTTGGAAATATTGTCTTTTGTGTTCAACAGAAAAAAGAAACTCATAAGGGTTTATAACATGGGTGAGTGACTTGTAAATACATTTTTATTTTTTGGTGAACTATCCCTTTAAGTAATATGTAAAGCCAGTGAAGCAGTGACAGTGTCATTCTAGTTCAGGAATTCATTCATTTTCTTTTTGGCTTAGTCTCTTTATTAATCTGGGGTCGCCAGAGTGGAATGAACCGCCAACTTATCCAGCATATATTTTTACGCAGCAGATGCCCTTCCAGCTGCAACCCATCACTGGGATACATTCATACACACTCATATGCTACGGACAATTTAGCCTACCCAATTCACCTATACCACATGTCTTTGGACTTGTGGGGGAAACCGGAGCACCCGGAGGAAACCCATGCGAACACGGGGAGAACATGCAAACTCCACACAGAAATGCCAACTGACCCAGCCAGGGCTCAAACCAGCAACCTTCTTGCTATGAGGCGAACGTGCTACCCACTGCACCACAGGAGTTTGAGAAGGTAAAAAAAAGTAATTTTTGTTTTTGTTTACCTCTAGGATGTAGCTGCCAATCCCTCTGTGCCGGTAGTTTTTCCTAACAGCCAAAAGAGACAGCTGAAGCACTTTGTTTCCTGTAAACCTTCAATCACAAACAGAAACACAAGATTCCATATCATTGTGTTCATTAGATCAGTATATTGCTTGCTTAAATTCACATTACATAAGAGATGCACAATATTGGATTTTTGCTTATATCCAATAAGATTTTTTTTTTCAATAATTTCACCTTTTTTATTTACAAGTGTTTACTATTTTCATTTCCCATAAGCAGATCCTTCTGCCCAATAAATCAAATCAGACTGGTGCTTTTTTGACACCAATATACAGTATGCCTGTAATTCCTAAACAGATCTAACTTAACTTTAACAATGTACTTTTCAAACTTAATAATGTAAATTCAGTTATTACTATTGTTAAACCTGTTTTATTAGCGCCTGAGCAAATCAAATTTCCTAGCGTTCAGACGCCATTCAGAGACTGCTTGGGAATGATACTGTAAAAAAAAGGATTAGAGCAGATACAGAGCAGATAGTGAATGAAGCGATGTATGACTGGTGGCTGGTGGCAGAAACCATTGCATATCATGTCCTTCAAATATTGTCCTGCGGTCTTTGCTCTGGGTTCTGTCTCTTGTTTTTCCAGTCTCTGCATCCTCTGATTACAATTAAAACAGCTGTAAGGGAGAGTGGTGTCATGAAATACGTGCATGTGGAATAGCTGTTTTTTTTTGTTTGTTTTTTTGCTGATTTTAAATATTTAATTGTAATTGCGAGTTTAAGGAGCAGTTTTTGAGATTTCAGGATTCCCCCATTTATTTAGATAGGACTTGGTCTTGGATGAACAGGCTTGAGGTGTTTCAAATATGGCAGCCGCGACTATTGCAGTATCAAGTTGCCAATTTCAAAACTGTCATTTAAATTGCATTACAGTCAAATATTCACTTCAGAAATGAGCAGACTGCTGATCTTGCAGCTAGCTCTCTGTGCAAGCAATCAAGTTATTGCAGGGTCATAATAAACACATCTTCTTAAGCTTTGTATACTCCACAAGACAATAGGTGTGATTCTGAGCTGATTTCCTCAGTGTCAGTATAGGGGCACATTCACCTAGGCTCTGTGCTCTTTATGCTCTTCCTCTGATGCGCCTGTGCTTTATTTCAAACAAAGGAATTCCGCACAGGCACCCAGGGTATAATCAGAGTATAGTGCTCATGAATGTGCACCTTATCATAACACTGAAAAGTAGAAAATGTTGAATAAAATTGTTATTTTTGTTTTATGTGGACACAAAATTCTTATATTCTCTGTTTTAATAGCTTAATAATATTCTCATTGAACCACTGAAGGCATATAATACCTGACAAGAGTCTTGTCATCTATCCAAGTTTTAGGAACAATAAATAATACCTTGACTGTCCTCATTAAATAATTAAAGTTTAAGACATGATCATATTTTATTTTACCAAAATAAAATATGATCATGTCTTAAATTTTTATTATTTAATGAGGACAGTAAGGTCTGACTTAGAAAAAGTATTGTCATAATAATGTACATAATACAATATAAAGTCATGGTGCAGTGGGAAAAGAATTAATATTGTATATGACTCCCATGAGCTTGGACGATTGCATCCATATATCTCTCCAATTACTTAAATAATTTATTAATAAAGTCATCTGGAATGACAAAGAAAGTGTGCTTGCAGGACTCCCATGGGAGTTCATCAAGATTCTTTAGATCCATCTTTAATGCCTTCTCTTACCCAATACATGCTAAATAATATTCATGTCTGGTGACTGGGCTGGCCAATTTTGGAGCACCCTGACATGCTTTTTGCTTTCAGGAACTTTGATGCGGAAGCTGAAGTATGAGGAGTGCTATCCTGCTGAAGAATTTGCCTGTGGTTTGTAATGTAATAGCACAAATGTCTTGATACCTCAGGCTGTTGATGTTGCCATTCACTCTGCAGATCTCTCGCACGCCCCCATATTGAATGTAACCCCAAACCATAATTTTCCTTTACCAAACTTGACTGATTTATGTGAGAATCTTGAGTCCATGCAGATTCCAATAGGTCTTCTGCAGTATTTGTGATGATTGGGATGCAGTTCAACAGATGATTCATCTGAAAAATCTACCTTCTGCCACTTTTCCAAATGATCTACTAGAAGTCAAGTTGTTATTTGTTGCTCTTACAACTGGGATCAACGACAAGACTTTTGTCAGGTAGTGTATAGTCTTTTCTGAGTATTTTTGCTATTTTTCTGGATTTTGAAGTGAATTAGTTGGAACCATTGCTGTCTATGGAGGATGAGAAAGCTCTCAGATTTAATCTAAAATAACTTAATTTCTGTCTAAAGATAAACAAAGGTCTGAGGGGTTTGGAACAACATAAGGTTGAGTAATAATATCAAAATAATTTTTTTTGGATGAACAACCCCTTTAAGAGGGAATGAATCTGCATGGAAGAATGTCAGAGTAGCCTCGATTGCGAATCGTAAATATCCAACATGTTGAATACAATCTGAAAATTATCATGTAAAACCAAACAATATTCAAAGTGAGCTGACAGATTACAGAAGCATAACAAATGCTGTCATAGTGCAGCACAAAAAAGATTTGGATGGCTGTGATAGTAGATCAGCTTGAATCTCTTCCTATCGTCCACAATGTTCTTGCTACATCACAGCACACTAAAGACTATAGGAGCAAAATGGTTAAATATAGTATTTCTTTATCCTCATGTTTGTTGTCTCTCTCATTTTGAAGGTCATACTTGACTTTTATCTTTTAGTATGGACCCAGTATTATCAGTATAATTTTCCATATCTTGCTGATGTTTACATTTCAAACAGTTGTGTTCCTTTTCAACAACACTGTGCATCCCTACATTGCATTTCTAAAATACATCCAGAATGACTCTTCAGTATGAGTCTGTGTGTGTGTGTGTGTGGCAGACATTCGAGGTTAAATCAAACCACGGGCCATGTGGAAGCCATTGGCACAAATACAGAGTGCAGAAGAGGGAAAGGAGAAGCAGAGGAAGCCATAGTCTCTCATTGAGGGGTAATAACAGCCCACAGCCAGCAGGGCAGGGCAGGTTTCACCGCTCTTCAGCCCCTCTGGCCTGGAAATAGACTTAGGGTGGAGCGACGCCATTCAGTGGGATCTCATAATGACAAGGCTTGTTTCAGTTTGATGATATAAATAAAGTCTTTTTGGAAATCCTGGAAGGAATCCACTCGTAAAAGACTGAAATGCTGACTGAGGCTAGATGGAAAGGACAGTCGGGCGCTTGTTCTTGTTTGACTTGTGGATTGTAGGTGGAAGACGAGTTTGCATGGAAAATATACTATTAGATTCCTTTTAATGGAAAAGGCTGGAGGAAAGTAAAAAGGCTGCCACAATATATTTGGAAAATTGATGTATTTCATCACAAAAAGGGGTTTTATCCTAAATAAAATGTGTTAGAATAGATAATAATTCCATGCTTTAATAATATATAATATTACAGTTAATGTCTTGTTTATTGTGGAAATAACTTTGTTATATATAAAATATAACTAAAATTAAACCATTTAAATTCCAATTAAATTCCATTTTATATTTAAATATGTATACATTGTATTTTTGATAAAAATATTTAACTTGGATAAATAGTACTAAATCATAATTTTATGTCAAAATAAACCACAACTTTAATCGAATATATTGAAACAATTAATTAATAATTATGTAATAACATAAAATGTTAAATTAATATTCTAAAATGTATTTATATTAAGCTTTATATTATATTAAATTAATATTAAATTGTTATGAAATTTAAATATACGTATTAATAAGGTCCTTCATTATACAGAAAAATAAAGAAATCAATAAAATATTAAGACTTATGTAAACCATATAAAACAGCATATTAAATATACTACATTATATTCAATTGTTAATCCCAAAGTGTCATTATGAAAATAAATGACTTTTCATCCTCTAAATGTCAACTTTCCATGATGAAAACAACCATGAAATTCAGCGAAACATACATTTTGTGTATTATCCATTGTCTTCAAAGCTTCCTCTTTATCCCAAAAATAGATTATAAAAGCAACCGACAAAGACTTATGCCCTATGAAGTTACAAGATACAGAAGTAAAGTGTCTTATTTGAAAGCATTAGTGTTTTCTTTCACAGAATAGTATTATATGGCTTTTTCACAGCTGTTTGATTGAATTAGTGCTTGTACTTTGCTTACAGTGTCTTGAGTTCGTAGCAAGCAGCAGCAACGATCAGAGATTCCACTCCAACGGCGGATGGTGGGATCTTTCCATCCTCTCCACGTATTTCTCTTCTTTCTTTTCTATTCCTCGCTCCATCCACAAACTCCTGCAGGCCTTCTTTAAATTGCTCCCAAGACCATCTAAAAAAAGAACAGGTCCGTACATACTTTGCATACACTTTTGCATTTTTGTTTTTTTAATTATTGGAACAGTTACGAGAAGACTTGACTGAATCAGGGCAGCAATTTAGTTTAGTTTTTAAAAGAATGTTCTGTCAAACCATGCACAAACATTGTCACACTAATTAACCATAATAGGATACGTTTGTCCCTTAATTGGTTGTACTAGCATATAATAATATTAGATATTTATATTTATTTTAAAAATCATAAAAAAATTATGTCTTGTTCATTATGGAAATAGGTCCTTTTAATGTATTTACATTTTTTTTATTAATTTAAAATAATTAATATAATTAATTAATAATATATTAATCTGTATTTTATATTTAATTATGTTTAAAATGTCTTGATTATACAATAAGTATTTAAATCAAATGTGTTAAAATATATATTGAATTAAATTAAGAATAAAATACATGTTTAAAAATAATAATAATACATAGTTGGGTTAAAAATGACATGTTCATGGTTGATTATTATTATAAGTTGGTTTATTCAAATAAAGCATAATATATGTAATTATAATAATTACATAATTAATTAGGCAACGCAGTGGTCCAGTAGGTAGTGCTGTCGTCTCACAGCAAGAAGGTCACTGGTTCGAGCCTTGGCTGGGTCAGTTGGCGTTTCTGTGTGGAGTTTGCATGTTCTCCCTGTGTTCGTGTGGGTTTCCTCCGGGTGCTCCGGTTTCCCCCACAGTCCAAATACATTCGGTACAGGTGAATTGGGTAGGCTAAATTGCCCGTAGTGTATGAGTGTGAATGAGTGTGTGTGTGTGGATGTTTCCCAGACATGGGTTATGGCTGGAAGGGCATCCGCTGCGTAAAAACATGCTGGATAAATTGGTGGTTCATTCCGCTGTGGCGACCCAGGATTAATAAAGGGACTAAGCCGAAAAGAAAATGAATGAATGATATGAAAATATTACAAATAATTTCACAATATTTAACTTCAATGCTATGTCGAAAACTTCCACTATGGGAATTTCGTCAGAATCCAATCATCTGAAAGAGTAAAAAAATGGGCCAATGAAATGCCAATGAGTTGGCAGCATCAGCGTGCACAGCTGGTGTCAATTACAATCAATATTGTATGAAAACATCGTTCATGCCACACCGAGGCATACTTTTTGCTTTCAGAGCCTTTCACAAAGCTTCTGAGAGAGTCATATGAGGGTTTCTCCGACTGTGATCAACAGAGAGAGAAAGAGAGAACGAGAGAGCAGGCTGCTTCTCCTAGTCCAGAGTGTGTGATACGTAGTGGCAGACGGTCGAGCTGGGGTTCTCCCTTGCCTGGCGTTCTTTGGGTCCGGTCCTCCAGAGCAATTGTTGCAAGTGTCCTAAAAGAGCAACACAGTTGTGCAGCGCATCTTTTTCAAAATGTTGTTCTGACCGTGCGTTTCTGGATGTGTTGGTTTCCTGTCCCCGGATGATGGACTGCTCGTAAGCAGTGCATGCCATCACTGTAATGGTATGTCAAGATCGCGGCTTGCTCTTGTAAAAGGGCGACCCACCCCAGTTGTCCCCCGCACTGCGGCTGGCACTTGGGCAGATCTGAGGGCTACAGTGGGAGTAAATCCACCACCCCTGGGCTTGCTGACCTCTCGCTCCTCCACGCACACTGCATGTGCCCTGGGAAGGACAATGGTCAAATTAGTGGTCCAGGTACACCACCTCTGGCTAAACCTGGCAGACATGTGCAAAGTTGACAAAGTTCGCTTTCTTAACTCGCCCATATCCCAGGCTGGCCTGTTCGGTGACACTGTTGGTGAATTCACCCAGGAGATCATGGCAGTGAAGGAGCAGTCAGATGCGATGGCCAAAGTCATATATTGGCAGGACCGCAAGACTGCTTCCCCCGCTGAACCATCCGCATCCACTGCTCCTCGCCGAGGGTGCTGGCCTGCGGCATCAAGACCTGCTCCACCGCCCCCGCCTCCGGCCAGGCAGCAGCACCGAGCACCCCACAGACAGGCAGACCCCCCGCCCCAGGGTGCCGTTAAATTCGGTAAACGGACTGTGAAGCGTCCCTGAGACGGGCCATCCGGAGAAGAGGGAACTTGGTCTTTTCCCGGCGGAGGACCAGGCTCTACATCGTCTAATGACAATGCCATTTTTCAATGCCACCAAAATTTCAAAGAGCTATTTTTGGCCTTCTCCGGATGTGACATCCTGAACACTGCTAGACTTCGATGCTATGCCTTCTCTCACACTCCCAGCCTCTCCCCCAGAGCCTGGGTGCGAGGTGAGAGTGAATCTCTTGCCTGCTACTCTTCCGCGGGACCCCAGTGCTCCCCGGTTCAGCCCTCCCACTCCACGCTGCCCCACCGCTGGTATGTCAGTGATTGTGTAGATGATGCCACTTGCGAGGGCTCTGCCAGCCTGGTTAGCATGGGCCAGCCTGTCGCAATGGTTCATTCGCACAATCAGACTCGGCTACACGATTCAATTTATAAAACGGCCTCTCAAGTTCATGGGCATGTATTTCACCAGGGTCAACCCTGTGTCCGCCCCTGTCTTGCGAGAGGAGATTTCTGTCCCATACTTCATCGTACCCAAAAAGAGCGGTGGGCTTTGCCCAATCCTAGATCTGCGTGTTTTTAACAGTTGTCTTCACAGGCTGCCGTTCAGAATGCTTACGCAGAAACGCATCATCCGATACATTTGTCCTTGAGATTGGTTTGCAGCAATAGACCTGAAGGACGTGTACTTTCATGTCTCCATACTTCCTAACCACCATCATTTTCTGTGGTTTGCGTTCGAAGGTCAAGCTTGGTAGTACAAAGTCCTCCCCTTCGGGCTCTTTCTGTCTCAGCAGGTTTTCACCAAGCTCATGGAGGGTGCCCTAGCGCCCCTTCGGCTCGTGAATTATCTCGACGACTGTCAGCAATGAGTGCATGTGTGAGACAATTAAAAGATATGTCATTTTGTTTCATGACTTTAAAAGACAAATCTTTCTAGTGCGCACAAGCCATCAAATATATTATACTTGCTGTGTGCTCGACTACAAAAGGTATAGTATAGTATGTATACTTGAAGTAAACTTTAGAGTTAGTCTTTAGAAAACTGACCTGCTACTTGCACCCTCTGCTAACATCTCCTCTGAACTTTCCTCATCTGAACTTTCCTCAGAGTCACTGTATAGCTCAGAAAGCAGCTTATGTGTGGGATCAACACCGTTAAATGTTTTACAGGGCACTGGGCTCAGTGTTGCCCCCTTTTTTCTGAATGGTCTTCCACTATATTCTACTAAAGCATCTGTAAAGAGAAGCCAGAACAAAAATCAGCTTCAGGAAATCACGTTGGATTTTCTGTCTCTAGCTTATTTTATGCTCTTTTGCCCAAACAATGTGAATTACATACCGTCATGGTCTCGTGTCAAAATAATAGTATGCACCCCAGGGAAATGCACTGTTGCGTGAATATCTTTAGGGCCAACATCAGGCAAAGACATGTCCAATAGAGCCACCACAGCGCGGGCCACATCCTCATTCTTTATCTGAAAGAACCAGAAAGGTCTCTGAGCACAAAAAGGTCTCTTCTGAACAAACAACATGAGATCAAAATTCGAGAACCTACAATTTTTGAAATGTCTAGATCACAAATTAGTACTATTTAAAGATAAGCTAATGGGAGTAAAAGAGCAGTTTCTAATCATATTTAATGAGTTAACTGTGTTCTGAAGCCCTATATTACATGAACTAAATGATGTATGTGACCCTATGTGATTATATGTGTCATTTTCTCTTAGATGAGGTATGGTTTGTTATGGAGAATAGGACAATATTTGTTTGAGACACAACTATTTGTGAAAAAAATGCCTTTAATGTTTTAAATGCCTACAAATTTCTTAGTCATGTGCTGTATATTACTAATCAAAAATTAAGTTTTAATATATATACAGTCGGAAATTTACTAAATGTTTTCGTGAGACTTGACTGAAGACTTTTTTTACACAAAATGTTTTCTAAAAGATTTTACAGAATGTTCTGACAAACCATGCACATTGTCACACTAATTAACCATAATAAGATACATTTGTCCCTAATATGGTTGTACTGGCATAAAATAATACTTCTATGATTATAATATTTGGAGATATTTATATGTATTTTAAAATTCATAAAAAAAGACATATTGTTTATTATAAAAATAAGTCATATTTTGAGTTATATTAATATTCATAATATAATTATTCATACATTTAGCTGTCTTTTTATATTCAATTCTTTAAAATGTTCTGGTTATAATATACATGGTTAAGATATGTATTAAAATATATATTTAATTCAATTAGGAAAATAAGTAAGATTTCTAAAATTAATTTAAATGAATAATTAATCCACCAGGCGACGCAGTGGCGCAGTCGGTAGTGCTGTCGCCTCACAGCAAGAACGTCGCTGGGTCGTAGGTTCGAACCTCGACTGGGCTGGGTCAATTGGCGTTTCTGTGTGGAGTTTGCATGTTCTCCCTGCGTTTGCGTGGGTTTCCTCCGGGTGCTCCGGTTTCCCCCACAGTCCAAAGACATGCACTATAGGTGAATTGAATAAACTAAATTGGCCGTAGTGTATGTCTGTGAATGAGTGTGTATGGATGTGTATGGAACCTAGTACTGGGTTGCAGCTGTAAGGGCATCCGCTGTGTAAAAAATATGCTGGATAAGTTGGTGGTTTACTCCACTGTGGCGACCCCTGATCAATAAAGCAACTAAGCTGGAGATAAAATGAAGGAATGAATGAATAATTTTGACCCATAATTTTGACCCATTGTGTTATTTGTGTTGAAAAATGTATTTTTGACTATTGCAAAAATACACCCATGCAACATACAGTAAGACTGCTTTAGTGGTCCAAGGTCACATATTTGAAAAAAAGAACACTTACTGTACAGATGACCTGTTGTCATCATCCTTCATGCTACATTAATTTATGTTCTCTATAAGGTGCTTTTGAACTATTAGGTCAAATGGTTCTTTTTGCTTAAAGAATCTATTCCATGCCATTCTGGGACAGTCAGTGTGCTTCCACTTGTGGAGAATTGGTAGCCATACAACAAAGTGGAGAATATCACACTCTACCAGCTCAGCTTTGCACAGTTGTTTAACTGTGAGTAGAATTCTGGGCAGAGAATACTTTGTAATTACGGCGCGCTGTACCAGGCTTACATGGAAATACAACAGGAACCATGTCTGACTGTTCTTACTGTAGAAACATTTGGGCCAGGAGTGGTAAAATGCTTTGGTTTTAATCACTTTGTTTTCCACAAAATTGAATTTTTGTAAAACACTTATAGCATTGTATAGTCACAACCTAATTTTCTTTACATTTTGAATGCTAAAGATTACTTTACCTCTGAAATAATCAAATACTGACAAATTATTCTCTAACTTTGATCTCCATTGTATACATGTGTGTATTGCAGCACCAAAAAAGTCAGAACGTCTGTCTTAGGTTATATAGAAAAGAGCAGCAGGAGGATTTTTGTCTGCAGCGTGACGCCAACCCCCCACACCACTGTTTGCAAAGCTCTGGCTGGGAAAAAATCCATTCAATTAAGACTGGGAGTTCCTGGACAACACTAGTTGAGGCTGAAATATGACCTATATTCCTGATCGCGCTGGCTCAATAATTTCATATTTTGTGGAGTAAGAGCAATAAAAGGCCAGATAATATTTCAAAAACAAGAAAGGAGTTAATATGCGGAAAGGAAGTGGAATGCAGAGCTCAACAATCAATAAGCATCAATGAGGGGAGGGCAAGCAAGACAATAAGAGAGGCTAAGTGGGATTGAAATGAATTAGCGTGTGGGTGCGAGTAAGTGTATGGGCGTGTATGAGGCAATTTTGCACATTCATGCCATTCCAAAACCAGACAAGATGCCTATGGAGGAGGCATTTAAGGCAATCCTGAAGCAAAGACTCTTGCAAAATACATGACTTAATTATGTGGCCTACTAAAAAATATTTTTTGGATGATTCTACTTTAAAAAATTGTAATCCAAAGATGTATTGCATCAATCTTAGTGAAAAAAAAATCCAATCGCAAAAGAGGTGAGAGTGAGGATTCAATTTACACTCAGAATATATCTGTATAAACGCCATTGAATAACTGTTAAATAACTGTGGTGATATGCTGGTGAAGAGACCTAGAATTGTAATAAATTACTGATTATAAATGACATGACAAAAGTTATATAATCTCCTACACATTTATGATTATGCAATCAGGCTACTTTTGGATTACATTTAGATTACTTTTGTGTTAACTCTGTTTTAAAAATGCTTTTTGGAGATAATCTGGTACTATTTTAACAGATACAAAGAATACAATAGCAAAGTATGAGCCGTACACTGAAGAAAATGGTGTCTGCAAAACTGTTGCAAACAATTTATTTGTGTTGAATTTAAACAAACAAATTAAGTTTAATAAAATTCTACATAATTTGTTTGTTTTATTTTAGCCCAAATAAATTGTTTACAGCCACTTAGCGTAAAAATATTGAGTAAATCCAAGGCATCATCTCTGAATTATTTTTTCAGTGTACAGTCAGAATACTAACACTAATAAACCATGCTGTTTGTGTTTGCAGATAGCAACACTGGAAAAAGCAAAATTACATCTTATGATTTTAAATATTTTCTTAATTTTGCTTAATTAAGTCAATTTAGAAAACAGCAACAAAAACAAATATTAATAATAAATCAAATATTAACAAACTTGAGATTTACAATATCACTGCTACAGTACATCCAATATATAGTACATCTAATAAAAAAACACTAATTGCATATCTAAGTGCATATCAAAGCCATATAACCTCCTTCTGCCAAAAAAAACATGAAGAATCAAAAATAATCTCAAACATATATTTGGCAGGTTAATTATAAGAAAAAAAATATTAAAAAAGGGGAAATAAAGAAAATCAGTTAATTGTGGAAAACATATTGCCTTTGTGTAAATAATATGGTAAAAGTAGTTTACTTTTATTATAAAACTTGACGTTTGGAATCTGATTACGTGATAAAGATTACATATAATCGATTACTACCCAGCTCTTTTGCTGTGTTACACATATTTCGTGATTAAACTGAACTGTTTAACCTTTCATACGTGGTATCTTTTAATATTTATTGGAGATGAATCAAAGGTGAAACCTTTCCAGACATATAATATGAATAAAAAAAAGATATAAAGCAAAAGAAAACATAGCAAATGCCTTTTGATATTTGTATTGTTTGGAGGGATGCTTGTGACCTGTGCAGCAGTATTCCATCTCAGTGCATATTATGTTTACAGACCCCCTACAGTTGGGTATCCCACCCAGTTATAATTATAATTTGTATCTATAATTACAGTTATAATTATCCCACTTAATTATAAATGACAACCTGTGTTGAAAACAAAAATTATATTGGATTTACAAACAAGTGCTGTTAATCTAGTTATTTGGTAAGAAATTGAACATAAAATAAAAAAATGTTTGTATATCATTTATGGTATTTCATACTGTTAAACAATTAAAGAAAATAAGCTATTATTATTATGTTTGTAACACCGTTAAGATCCTATATAGCACTAGTTTTCACAACTACCCTGTTTTTCATAAATGCTGTTTTTATATTGCAGATTTTAAAAACAGAATTCATTTTAAAACAATGTATAATGGTTTAAAATATCATTACATGTGTGGGGATAATAAAAATACGAGATTTTTTCTTTCTCCAGACTTAGACGCCGTGTAACGCACATACAGTTGAAGTCATAATTATTAGCCCTACTAAATTATTAGCCCCCTGTATATATATTTTTTACTGTATAACAATAGTTAGATCTGTAATATAATATTAATAAAAATAAAATAAATATTGCTAAAGGGGCTAATAATATTGACCTTAAAATGGTTTAAAGTACATTAAAAACTGCTTTTATTCTTGCCAACATAAAACAAATAAGACTTTCTCCGGAAAAAAAGGAAATACTGTGAAAAATTTCTTCCTCTGTTAAACATCATTAGCGAAGTATTTGAAAAAGGAAAAAATTTCACAGGAGGGTAAATAATTTTGACTTCAACTGTAAATTGACGTTCAAAAACAAAACAGTCAGTGAAAAATAGTTACTGAAGTGTGTCAACTAACCCCATTTTTTGACAATATAATTTTAAAAAAGTGTACAGTATGTGTACCGTAGGCAGAATTGCAGGAGCATCTCTAGTTTGGAAGAGTTGGTTGAAGTTGATTATGATGGGTTGAGCGTTTAAACCATTGAACAAAACTCCGTGAAGACGAACCACGCATCCCTCCATCGCTCAATGTAGAGCAGCTTAAAAAAAAGGACGCAGTGTTATAAACACCTAGGAAATTAAACATTATGACACTTGACTATAAGAGAGCTTTATATTCTAAAATAAGATGGTTCTTTAACAACAGTAATAGTTCTATTTAAAATCCTATCATCCTGAAGAACCTTTTATTTTAGATTTTCAAGCTGTCACGGCACTGATTTTCTAGAGCAGTGGTTCTCAAACTGTGGTAACCTGTACCACTAGTGGTACGTGGGCTTCCTTCTAGTGGTACGCGAAGGAATCAAATATGTCATATATACATGCTACATATATTTTAAAAATGATTTATATATCAATGTGATGACATATAGCCTATATTTATGAGGTCCAAGTAACATCTCTAGGATTTGATGAATAGGCTAATATATATTAATACTTTTTAGTTACATTTTTTTTTACTTTTTAAGAACAGTAGCCTACCATCTATTACTTTTAAAAGCACATTTTAATATAAACGTTGATGTTTTATTTTGTTTGTTTGTTTGTTTTACATATAAAACACAGTACATTGTTAATGTTTAAAGTATTTATAATGTTTAAAGTGTCTGATAATATTAAATGTTCTTAATAATAGGAATTAATCTGCCACATTTTTGAACTGTACAGAGCTGTAGCGTCTATACTGGGCCTACTATGCTACTGTATTTCAATACTGCTCATTATGGTGGTACTTAGAGAGACTTTTTTTTTTTGAGGTGGTACTTGGTGAAAAGAGTTTGAGATCCACTGTTCTAGAGCTCAAACAAACAACTACTCTCTACAAACATAGTTATAAGTTGTAAGAGGTTAAATAACAGTTCTATTTAGAACTTTGTCATCCTGAAGAATGATTTTATATTATACAGTGGAAATGTGCCAATACTGTCTATTTTTGCTGCGCTTGGGTTTCATAATCTTGCTTGTTTTTACACAAAATTTTGGAAGAGACACTTAAACTCAACTGTGTAATTTAGGCGCTGTCATAGGCTACCCTTATCATCTTATCTGAGAAACTGACGCTTATGTATACCAAAATACAAACATAATTATATCTCTAAAGACATCATAGATGATTCATGTATGAAGATATTTCACAGGAACTTTGGTATTCATTACAACACGTTTTGTGTTATACCTTTATTTATTCATGTTCATTTTCAGTTATCATTTATTAATGTGTTCAGCTACTAACTATTGTTCTTCATTTTTGCACACAATAATAAATACATACATAAATAAATAAAATGAACTAACTGTAAAACTCCTGTTGGGTATTTTTATTGTTTTCTTTCTTTATTTTTTATTTAAACCCTAACAAATCCTATGAGATATAAAAGCAGACAGATAAACTAATACACAGCTTGTAAAACAATATAACAATAATACTAATCATGGTAATAACACTAAAATAAATATACTGTTATAGTTTTAATGAAAATAAGCAAGTATAATTACGTATGTAACACCAAAGATTCAGTTTGACTGCCCTCTCAGGATAGTCTTTTTCATAAATGCTGTTTTATATTGCAGTTAAAAAAAATACAGATTAAAATGACATTATGTTAACATTGACAACTTACTGTCATATAGCAGCACCATGTTGTCAGAAATGTGTGGGGGGGAAAACAGTTTTCCTTTCTCTAAACTCGTGTAACCAATGACTGTAATGTGTAAGGCACATTCAATACGTTGACGTTCAAAAACAAAACAACCTGTTTTCATATTTACTGCACTGAATGCGACAACTAACTCCGTTTGCTAGTGTCAAACACAAACTATATGTAACAAATATCCTAATGTGATTCTGTAAATATATTAATAAGCTAAATACCTCTTATACTTGCTTCAGTAACGTTGTCAGTTTCGCACCTTCCTTCGCAAACTTGGCTGCGCTCAATGCACTGTGCTGTTAGGCACTTGGACAGCGAGTGTAACTATGGTAACGGCGAGCTGGAAATCAATCGCGATGTCTCCTGGGATTTGGAGTCCCCAATAATGAACAGCCATGATCGCGGATGACGTTAGCGCGCGGCGGTTTCTTTCCCTCTTGGTGCTGCTAAACTAAACTTCATCCACTATGAAATATATCTTAATGCACATGCCATAAATCCTAGTGTGTGTGTAGGCATAATGTGTCTCTGTTATTATTTACTAGTTATAAAAAGAAAGTTCTGTGAAAATGTTCACATTTTGTACTACACCGAAAAAACAACAACGAAGTGATTTTTCGTTGGTGAATGAATTCTGGAAGTGAACGAATTTCAAATGATTCTGTCCAATTTAAGGGTAAGCGTGTTATTAAGCAAACTTGTGAACGACTAGGCTATATTAATTCATATTTAATAATTAAGTAATTTGATGTTTCCCAGTGCTGGGTTGCAGCTAGAAGGGCATCCACTGCGTAAAATATATGCTGGATAAGTTGGTGGTTCATTCCTCTGTGGTAACCCCTGATTAACGAAGGGGCTAAGCCGAAAAGACAATGAATGAATGAATAAATGAAGTAATTTAATAAACCCTAAAATAGTTGCTATTTTATGTGTGAAAAACTAAAATAATAGTTGCTGTAACTCTTTTTATGGTCAAACTTTATAAAAAATGATTAAATTTGGTTCGAGTGATGATAAAAGAATGTTGTTCTTGACTAAATAAGTAAGAAAAGAATCTGAAGTTAAATATTAATAAAGTATGTATGTCTCAGTTCACAGTAAAATAAGTGGTTTAAAACTCATGAGTGCAATCTGGTGAAGCTTAAAAGCATTAGCTAGGCCACATGCAAACATCAAGCCTACTTCCGATTGAACCTAGCAAATGTATTATACAGTAAGTTTAGGAGCATATTAGTGACCAATAATGAATAAAACATGCAACGTAAATGGGGGAATCAACTCAAACTCCAGTAGCAATATGGGGACTTCATTAAAGTGTTCTCTTTTTTTGCTGCTTTTATTAGCATAGTTAAATAAAATACAATATGCTGAAAATGATTATAAATTGGAATAAATTAGTAGTTAACTTTAAAATAATTACAAAGAAAACAAATAAAAAAATTGATGTGAAATCCGAATATGAACTTGTATGTCTGTTATATATGTAATTTGCATAATATCAAATTTCCCCACTGAACTAATGCGTGGTCCCACACAATCAATTTGTGTTGGAACAGCATTATGGAATAAAGTTAACTTATTAGTTTTTACAAATGTTAGTGGATTGAACATAAAACAATTTGTCTCCCCCAAAAAACTCAAGAGTTGTGTTGGTTCAGTTAATTGTAAATAAGTAGTTGGTTACGTGATGTAAGTAAAGAGCGGGGCGGTGGTGGTTTTGAAGAGCCAAGGGTTACGCAATTTTTGGGAGATTATCATTCGTTTGCGGGCATCCAGGAGTCTCTATGCATATGCGGGATACTTCCGGAACTTCCGGGAAACTTGGGATGTCTGTTAATGTATTTTTATGTATTTTTATATTCTGGGTAAAGCATAAGACCAAAAAAAGTTCATTCAATTTAATATTGTCTGGCCGATAATTCCCATAATTCTGATAAGTAGCCCAAACTAGTCTGTCAGCAAATGTAGATTTGTACAACTGCGCACCTCTGTTTATGCAGATCTGCTGATGTGCATGTACGCGAGCCACGGTCACATGGACACGAGTGACAGCGGCAAAAACAAGTGCTGAATCAAAAATGTTTAAAATCCTGAATAAATATTGGAGTTACTTTTGGACAGTGGAGGAAGGATGACACCATGGCTGAAGTATTTCTTAGACAGGTAATGTTCTGTTTTAAAACACTTTTAGTTCGCAAAGCTTATGTAGATTGTGTTGTTACAAATGGGTTATATGCACAGAAGTGTTGTTCAGCCACTGAAATCTTTAGGCGAGCGATTTCTGTGACTAATGTCAGTTTTTATAAAGGACCTTTTACAGCATCGATAACAACAAAGCATAAGTAAATAGCGCTATTCCGCCTAGCCTGCTTTACTGAGGTGAAGTTGGTTTTATATTTACATTGGTTTATTTTTGAACAATGATAACATGTGACATGCTCCCTATTTTTAGATTTACCATGCTACTCTGAATATTCGGTCTGAAATAGCATGTAAGTATGGCTTAGTAATAAGAGTAATTCCTGCACGCTGCCAGGCAGGCACTAAGCATACAGTAGTCACTTTAGGACAAAGCATGTGCGATCTTTGAATGCATAAAATATTGCACATTATGACAAGTTTTGCTTGCTAACTACATAACTGAAAACGTGCTAGATAAAATAGAGTTTTTATTCAGAATTGTAGTATTATAAAGTACTATAAAGTTTTCTAACTGGCAAATGACATGATCTAGTGCAGGGGTTCTCAACCTTTTTCACTTCGGGGCCCTCCTTCTCCGAAGATTTTTTGAAGGTCCACATCTGACATTTTTTCTTAAATTGATTGTCTAGAGAAAATGCTTATTCAAAACCTTTATTTATTAGCAATACATTTCTTTTGCTTATACTATTATTTTATTTTCTACATGTATTTAATTTTTTTATTAAAAACACTGAAACATTATAATAATAGTATAAGCAAAAGAAATGTATTGCTAATAAATAAAGGTTT
>CAIGQZ010033231.1:8416004-8430483 GCA_903798205.1 Danio tinwini
CACCTGTTAGGCTGCTAAATCGTGAGTATTAAAATGTCCAATTCGAGCCGTTTGAAAGGAAAAGTTGGGGAAAGAACTGAAACGGGTTTGTCTGTGAGTCTGTCAGCAGCATCACCTACCACGCTTCTTTGTGCGCCTGGAAAAGGGTTTTGCTCTATTTAACTGTTTATTGATGATTTCTTTCACTGCAATTCCCTGCCTCTGGCTTTAAAGGCTTAATTTCGTGGCACTACTGGAGGGGAGAGATTTGAATAATGTTTGCATGTGCACGAGGCTGTTTTATGGACTCGTTTGGTTGAGCACTTATGCTGCTTCCCTTCTGACCAATGCAGTTGCCTCCAACAGACGCCAGTTTGAGGCAAGGCATGCATTTAGAGACCGGTATGATTTATTGCATCTATTTTAGAGGTTTATGACAGTATTTACCGCTTCCTTGGTAAAAAATAAAAGATGCGTTTTCAACTGGACTATCGTGAAATGTAATATTTGTAGGCAGAGTTCTTGTTTTCATATGCATATTTTCATGTGAATTGAGAAATGTGGTGTAATGGAGTGATTTTAGTGTTTAATTGTAAGCACGGGTAAAGGTGTGGCAGCTACAGCGTTTGCTTGTATATAAATATGTTTGTTTAGTCCTTTATGTAAACAAGGGGATGTCAAAGGCTAAACAGAATGTACGTTATGTTCAGTGACAAGGCAGTGATTGTTGTAGCGTGTAACAGCATAGGCTACTCTGTAAATAGCTGTAAAAGTTGGTATAATCGTGTAATATTCTTCCCGTTCCTACTTCCACAAACAGCAATGACCCAAAAATGTATTATAATGTTGCCATTAAAGTCACAAATGTTCCTTAAAGTAAACATTTCACCCTAAAAGTAGGATGTGGTAATACTCATGTGGTTCCAGACCTGTAAGATTATTTTCATCGTCCATAAAGCACATACTTTTGAAGAATGAAGCACTTAAAAACATTCATATTTAATAAAATGTTACATAATAACAAAACAGCATTACAAAAGTGGTATATTTGGCTTGTAATTTATATTAAAAGTCTTTTTTGGAGTTCTGCAGCTTTAGAAAAACACAAGGGTAAATAAAGAGTAAGAATCTTAATTTTTTGGACAAATTAAACATAATTATTGGTAGATATCTTTGCCTAAGGCTTTAAACTACCAAGTTGTGTCCAGTTTCCATTATAACCATTTTTATTAAAGCAACAATTAGAAACAAAACAAAAATTCAACTTTTTAGGAAAGCTTTTGGTCATAGTGATTTGGATTAGAGCTGCACAAAATATCGTTTCAGCATCGATATTGCAATGTGCACAATTGTCCTATTCACAATAGTCAAAATTATAGTTGACCAGGAGCTACAGAACACATCTGACTTGTAAAGTCACTGCTTAACCATAATAGAGTGAACGCTTATCATTAGCATGTGTTTTTAAGGCCTGTGACTGAGCATTTCATGAGAGTATGAGACATTTGGGTCCAAAAATGGTGTTTGAAGGTATAACAAATATGTATTTACACGATTTATCTAAAAAAAAAAGGTTTTCCTACTTGGAAGTTTTTGTCTTGTTTTAGTCCAAATATCTACATTTCACAGTGAAAATAAAATTATTTTACTCACCCCATTTTCAGATAATTTTGCTTTGTTTTAAAGAAAAAAACTTAATTCTGACTTCTTTCTTCTGAAGGTTAAAACTAAATATTTTTACTTAAAATAAGTCTTAAAATAAGTAGTCCGATATTTGGACTAAAATGAGACAAACCAAAGTAAGAAAAGCATAGTTTTTTTGCATTGTGTGTTTTTTTTTCTGTACTTGAATACTGTTAGACTCTCCAAAAAAACTCGTCACCTTAGAATTATAAGGTTCTATCTGACATTTTTTGTCAAAAATAAGTTATTGACATATTCTTATTAAGTAAAAACTTATTTACATTATGGGATGTTTTTTTTATAAGTTTACATTTTAAGACGTTTCATTTAAAAAAATAAATGTTACACACATACTGTTTGCTATGGAATGCAAAAACTTTGAAGCTCAATATCTCAAAATCATTCCGAATGCAGATGGAACCTTATAATTCCAAGGCGATGAACTGTTAAATAGAGCTATTCAAGCATCTTGT
The DNA here is from genome assembly GCA_903798205.1 of Danio tinwini. Lineage (NCBI taxonomy): Eukaryota > Metazoa > Chordata > Actinopteri > Cypriniformes > Danionidae > Danio > Danio tinwini. The sequence goes on from CAIGQZ010033231.1 coordinate 8,418,140, forward strand.
GAAACTGTAATCATATTGCAATATTTATCGCAGAAATAAATAAATAAAATATAAAATTTCAGATTTTTCCAATATCGTGCAGCCCTAATTTGGATATTTTGAAATGACGCTTTTATAGTTTGAGATTTTACAGACTGGCTATGTGAGAGTATAGTTTGAATTAATCCTTTACTGTGTGCATGACACATTGACAGTACAGTACAGACAGTGGTGTAAAGAGTACTGAAAAATCATACTTAAGTAAAAGTACCTTTACTTGCTTAAAAATGTAGTGCAAGTAGAGTAAAGGTATCTGTTGTAAATATTACTCAAAGTATGAGTAAAAAGTAGCCCTTTTAAAAGTACTCAAGAGTAGTGAGTATTGCGCTGTAAAAAGCTGATGTAATTACATGTAATTTGTGGATGTGTAAACGTGACATTCTGTAGTGCATTTAGTTATTAGCCAGCTGGCACACAACATCATAAGACGTTAATATTAGGTTAGATTTAGGTCGTGACGTCAGGTGACTAAAATTCAATGTCTAACCAGCATCTTAGGACGTTATTACGTTATTATTATGCACTAAAATGTACTCAAGGGAAAGTAAAAGTACATGTTTTTAAAACTACTTAGTAAATTACAATTCCTAAGAAAAACTACTTAATTACAGTAATTTGAGTACATGTAATTTGTTACTTTACACCACTGAGTACAGATTAGTTTGTTAAACATTATCCTAAACATAATTATTCATAATTTTTGTCAGAAAATGAAATACAGGCTCTCACATCCTTTTGATTTTCTGTGCAAATAGTCGTTTAGATAAAATCAGTCTACAGATTCTACTTTTAAAGTTGAATTTCAAGCTGTTCACACACTGGCATAAAAAAAGCAATTAATACAAGATGTTTTTAGTCAGAAGTCATAATTGTTTGGCTGAACTGTCCCTATACTGCACTCCACATGCTTGACTTTAAACATCAATATTGGTAGATCACTTTACCTCAGCCATTAAACCTCCCATGTTGTTTGAAGATTCCTAAATATCCATTTTCCTTCGGTCTGTAGAGAGCCTTTCAAGATAGGCATTAGGCCAAGTCACGGCAGTGGGCGAGGGAAATGTGGTCACTGTATTGAAATTAGTGATGACGCAGTACTAATCCGACACAGCGGGTCATTTTCGCACTGCATTTGCTGAAGTTTCTTCATTAGAGCACATTATCTGAATGTGAGACATCAAACAACACTGGCTGATGTCAAACACTTTGGTCAGTGTGCCAAAACGGCCATCAGGAAGTGTTCACGTGGGGCTCTCGGGCAGATCGCCATACCTTCTGTAATTATGGCCAAACCATTAGAGGAACAGCTGAGAGGAGCTTGTGTCATCCTAATATGCTTCTTAAGAGCTGAAAAGCATGATACATTTAATCGGCCTGAGCAGGATGTGCTTCTGTGGAAGCCGCAAAATAAATAGATGCTCTCAGAGAATGACATAATGTTGTTTTTAAAGTTCAATTTCATTGTTTAGTTCACTTAACATTTCGTTTTCCATCTGGATACCTTTTAAATCATTCCTAACACTTCTTCTTTTTCATCCTTGTGTTTTGTTTTTGTCCTCATGTAAACCATACTATATGTGGGTGGTGCTTCAATTAGATGCGCTTTTGGCTATTTGAGAAAAACTGTTTTATATATGCACTGTAAATAAGTTTCTTACATTTTGGTGATACTTTCAGTGGATTTTGGTATATTTGTGGATTTAAATGGAAAGTTGGATACATGTGGTTTTACATATTAGCCTACATGTTAGCGAAATGAAAAATATGTTGCTCTGGGTACATTTCATTGCACATTTTAGGTGACAAATCCACTGTCTACATTTTTAGGCAATGTCTACATTAGGGCACTGTCTACATTAGGGCACTGTCTACATTTTTGCGCATCCTACGCGTGGATGCATAGCCCCTCACCGTGGCCGTCGGCGACGTTGACGCGCACCTCCCAAAAAATGTAGCGTGTACGCGTAGCGCAAGCTCTGTGATTGGTCGGTTTGGTAGCGCTGACGAGTGTGGGCGGAGGTGAGAGCCGCGCGCCCGATGCAGCGAGTGTTTACAAGTGTAGAGTCCCGTGAAGGAGCTCCGAATGGAGACTGTTGTTTTGTGTTTACCTTATGATTAAAGTTGTTGCACGTCTGCCGGTTCCCACCTTAAAATGAGCATATTTGAGACCCTTGTACATTAGGAAGTGTTAAAAAAAAAAACACCAGCGAAGAAACTCGACACTGAGGAACATAAATACCTACTGCCAGCTAGCGTTTGGGAAGTGTATTGCAGAGAAACAGAAACAGCTTGCAGAAGTATAAATTCACGGCAATGCGTGAGGCTTGCGCCGTGGGTTACGCCGATCAATTGACGCAGAAGTATAAACCAGGCTTTAGGCTGCATTCACAGCTGTGTTTTTATGGCCTGTAAATGGTTGTTTTGCTAAAACTAATGTGTATTTGAGTGTTTGAAATGTAAAATGAGTGTTTTGTGATGAACCACTGATAATCATCAAAGGTTAATGATTAAAGCTGCAGATTAAACTCTGGAGGCAGGGCTCACAGGCTAATGGTTGGTTAACGAGCGTCAGTTGTCATACAGAAAATATTCAAAATGAACAACCTTAATTTTTGGTACAGTATTTGCCCTGTGTGCTATTCTGCTATGGCACTAAGGAGTAAATGATGCTTGCAGCACGAACCAGTACAGAATACTGGTGTCTATCGATCAACAATTATATAAAAGTCATATGAATTCCTACATAATCGTTAGGGGTGTCAAAATTAATCGTTTCTTTGGTGCACCGCGATGCAGATGGAGACAATTCGATATCGGTTCAGTAATAGATCATAACCGGTTATTACGCACTGACGTAATTTATCCCCTATGGGCGATGTCGTGGTAGAATACTATGGCGAAGGAGGCGAGGGTGAGTAAATAAAACACTGAAAAAGCAAATCTTTCACTGACACTGAGGAATGGTAATGCACGAGCCACTATTTCACTACTAGGGAGAAATGCTGTAAAACTCCATCTCTGCCTCTAACTCTCTCCCCCACACACACACTTTTAGCATTTGACCCGTTGGCATGTTCGTGAGGTAAAGTTTCCTCTCCTCTCGGCTGTTAAAGCGATACTTGTGGATCCAGACACAAGCGGGCCTGTGGTGCGAGTTTATTGTATTGTATTTATTCCATTACGGAGTACCTGATAACAGCGCATGTAGACTGACTCGCGGCTGTTTTTCTCGCGTCACTCATGGGTGAACAGCGATTTCGCTTCTAAAGCCAATTGCAGCCCTTTCTGTTGAGCGGGTGAAGACAATGACTAATAATAGGGGTGTAAGAACTTGCCAGCGCTCAAAAAGCGAGATAATATTTACATTAGTTTATCTGTCATGAATGCTCGTGCTGTCTTCTGTGCATGTATTGGAGTTTTGTCTAAAACATTCACAAAGAGTGTTTTTTTGAGCAGGTAAAAATTAAAGGTACAGTTCATATATATTACTGCTTGTATTAAAGGACAAAATTGTATTACAAATAATACATAAATATAAACATATTTATAGATTTTGATACAATTTTTTTTGTGTGTTGTAAAGAAAAAAAATCTAATTATGTATAGAAAGCATCGTCAATGCACCTTGATGCACCGAGATATTGAATTGAACCGAACCATGGGACCAGTGTAGGTTCACACCCCTAATAATCGTTCACACTGCGGTTGGATTACACAACATCAGATTTGTATCAGAATAATTACCACATACTGTATGAAAGTGGCACAAATCGGAATGGAAAAGATCAGATTCCATGCGGTTTGGGATTTTTACACTGTCATTACAAAAACAAATCTGAGTCACATGTGGGCAAAAAAAAAAAGATTCAGGCTGCATTTGCTTGCAGTGTGAACGTAGCCTAAGGATGCATTTTGTGTTATGCACCCTTTATTCGACAACAAAATGTTCCTGTAAATACTATTACTGTGGAAAAGAACAAACTTTGTTGGTGTCATACTGCCCTCTAGAGCTCATTTTATCTAGAAACTGCAGTCAAACGTATGATTAAGTATGTTCTTGCAGTTTCATAAAAATGTAGGGCAAAGCATATCTTTGTAGATTTGTTAAGGATGCAAGTTAAAATGTAACTTTGTCATGAAAATAAGAAGAAATGCATTAGCAGCTTTTCCTAGAGTATTGTCATATTTTCTACATTTATTATGTGATCACAACATTACAAAAATGTAATCTGAAGTAAAAGTATTTCAAAACTAGACAAACTAATGACCTAACAGTTTTAATGAGGCAAATAGCTGCAATTCCAGAAATATTGCAAATGTAGTAACTAAATGTCATTAAATCATTAAATGTTATAATGAAGTAATAACATGAAAACTGATGAAAGCTACTGATATACTGTAAAGTTATTGGTTATATATATTGACCTATACAAATATTTTGATTATGTTGAGAATATATAAATAAGAATCATGGATTTAAAATGGGATTTTCCTTCATTCATTCTTTTCAATGTAAAAATGATTGTTTTCTTTACTTAAAAGCATCTTAGCGACAGATGTATTTCGCTAATTAAAGATTCGTATATAGTATATTTGATCGCCATCTGTTTTTCTGTTACTCTTTTATTTTGTGTTTTAGCTTGATCGTGAATGTAAAGTGTGACTCATTTCTGGCATCTCTGGACTCAGTGATTTAGCGACACGGGCTGGATTTGCCCAGATCTTGTGTCAGATGGCTTGTGTTCGAGAACAACTAGTCACTGAATTTGCCAAAGCTTGCATGGATCACACCAGAGAATCTTGGTAGTATTTTAGAGATTTGTTTGGCACTTTGCATTAACTGAATGAGTTGAAAAATGAGACTGGTTTGTTACTGTTTTGATGTCGGCTTATGTCACATTAAAATGCCCAATTGTCTGCATGAAATTACATTTACAAATGTGATTTTGGCGAAATAATAATCCATTCTCATCCAGCATAACAAAATATGCTTATTCTGACATGCAGTTATTAAGATATATAAAAGAATAAATTATCTTACTTAATATTTATATTATTTTCAATCCTTAAACCTTTTTATTTTGAATAAAACTGGTATATTGTATGAATTATTAATAAAAGCTTGATTATGAATATGGTGATGAATCTAATGATTTTACATTGATATAAAAGATTAAATTTTAAATTTATATTTTATTATATTTAAATTTATATTTACATCATTTTATAATTGATGTTATATTTTATTAATTTAAATTTAGATAATAAAAATATTTATATTTATATATATATAAATTCATATTATCACATTAATAATATATTTAAATATACTAAATGTATTAATTAATCTTAAAAAACACGTTATTTTAAAATTTATATTTTATATTTATATTTTATTATTTTTAGGCGACACAGTGGCACAGTAGGTAGTGCTGTTGCCTTACAGCAAGAAGGTTGTTGGTTCGAGCCTCGAATGGGTCAGTTGGCGTTTCTGTGTGGAGTTTGCATGTTCTCCCTGCGTTTGTGTGGGTTTCCTCTGGGTGCTCCAGTTCCCGCCACAGTCCAAAGACATGTGATATAGGTGAATTAGGTAAGCTAAATTGTCCGTAGTGTATGAGTGTGAATAAGTGTGTGTGTGTGGATGTTTCCCACAGATGGGTTGCGGCTGGAAGGGCATCCGCTGCGTAAAAAGTGCTGGATAAGTTGGTGATTCATTCCGCTGTAATGACCCTAGATTAATAAAAGGACTAAGCCGAAAAGAAAATGAATGAATGAATTATTATTTTTATTTATATTTACATTCTTTTATAATGTATATTATATTTTATTAATTTAATTTATATCATTACATTTGTCATATATTTAAATATATTAAATTTATTATTATCATTCAGTGAAACAGACATATTTATACAAACATTAAAACTATGAATTAAAACATATTATATGACCTGTAATTTTTTTTTATTATATATTAAATCTAAAAAATGCCTTGCTGATATACAGTGCATCCGGAAAGTATTCATAGCACTTCACTTTTTCCACATTTTTTTATGTTACAGCCTTATTCCAAAATATTATTCATTTTCATTTATTTCCTCAACATTCTACACACACTACCCTATAATGACTTTTTGAAATTGTTGCAAATTTATAAAAAATAAAAAACCTGAAAAATCACATGTACATACGTATTCACAGTCTTTGCCGTGAAGCTCTAAATTAAGCTCAGGTGCATTCTGTTTCCACTGATCATTCTTGAGATATTTCAGCAGCTTAATTGGAGTTCACCTGTGGTAAATTCAGTTGATTGGACATGATTTGAAAAGGCATACACCTGTCTATATAGGGTCCCAGGGTTGACAGTGCATATCAAAGCACAAACCAAACATGAAGACAAGAGAATTGTCTGTAGACAATTCATCCGTAAGTGGAAGATGTTTGGAACCACCAGAACTCTTCCTAGAGCTGTCTGACCATCCAAGCTGAGTGATCGTGGGAGAAGGGCCTTAGTCAGGGAGGTGATCAATAAATGAATGTCACTCTGTCTGAGCTCCAGCGTTCCTCTGTGGAGAGAGGAGAACCTTACAGAAGGACAGCCATCTGTACAGCAATCCACCAATCAGCCCTGTATGGTAGAGAGGCCAGATGGAAGCCCCTCCCCGTCTGGAATTTGCCAAAAGGCATCTGAAGGACTCTCAGACCATAAGAAACAAAATTCTCTGGTCTGATAAAAACTGAAATTAAACTCTTTGGAGTGAATGCCAGGCGTTACGTTTGGAGAAAACCAGGCACCGCTCATGGCTTATATCATCAAGGTACAGAGACATCCTGAATGAAAACCTGCTTCACAGTGCTCTTGACCTCAAACTGCGGCAACAGTTCATCTTCCAGCAGGACAATGATCCAAAGCACATCACCTAAATATCAATGGAGTGGCTTCACAACAACTCGGTGAATGTCTTTGAGTGGCCCAGCCAGTGCCCAGACCTAAATCCTACTGAACATCTCTGGAGATATCTAAAAATGGATGTTTATTGTTGCTTCCCAACCAACCTAATAGAGCTTGAAAGGTACTGCAAAGAGGAATGGGCAAAAATTCCCAAAGACAGGTGTGCCAAGCTTGTGGCATCATATTCAAAAAACTTGAGGCTGTAATTTCTGCCAAAGGTGCATCAACAAAGTATTCAGTAAAGGCTGTAAATACTTATGTACATGTGATTTTTCAGTTTTTTTTTTATTTTAATAAAATTGCAGCATTTTCAAAAAATCTTTTTTCACATTTAATCAATTTTAGAATAAGGCTGTAACATAGAAAATGTGGAAAAAGTGAAACGCTATGAATACTTTCCAGATACACTGTAAGAGTAAATCCAAAGAACAGTGTCAGAGGAAAATATTAATGAATTAGCGTTTTGTGTTTTCAAACTAGTGTTTTCAAATGATTCCTGTTCTCAAAATGCCTGGCAATGTTTTTTTTTGTATAAAACGAAGAATATACTGTAGAAAAACATGAAGCTATTTTTAATGCATGGGGAAAAAACTAAATTTAAAGCTGTTTTATACTTTTATTGTTTTGATGCTTGAAAACCCTTTTCGTCTGTGACCTACATACCAAAAAAAAAAAAAAACAATTTTAACACCTCATTTTTATGCAGATGTATATTTTCTCATACGCACATTTATTTTTTCACATTATTATTTATTTTGGGGGAGTTATGAAATGTTTTTAAATGATCTTTAAAGCAGTTTGAGTTCAATTCTCTCAGATTTACATATGCCCATAAATTCACCTTCAAACGCATGCCCGCCCACACCACCGCTGTTTTTTTTTACCCAAGAATAACAATATGCTGTAGGACAGCAGGGTTTTAAGCGCAGAATACAGCACATTTCATCATGTTATTTCGTTCAATCTTGTCTGTAAATGGGAAAACGGAATCCATCAACAACAATCCCTTGTAGCAGCAGGGTGGATTGTGATAGTGACGTGGCTGTCTATTTTTAGGACATCTTTAGTTTTGCTACAGGTCAATAGACGGTACACTAGGGGAGCGCTGGGCCAGAAATAGGGCAGGTAAAGCACAAGTGTTTGTGTGTGTGTGTGTGTGTGTGTGAAAGTGTGAGTTTTGGGCACAGCTTGTTCAGGCTCATTCAAACACTGTACTGAATTTCAAGGATGCTTTTGAGTGCTGAATGACACGACGGGAACAGTGAATTTACTCTATAAGAGGTTTGCTTGTATTTTCCTCACGCTCTGAGTGGTTAAAGCAGTGTTTGCACATGGAAATTTAGAGGGCAAATATTTTCGAAAATACATGCTTAATGTCCTAGATTGACCCATGATTTTAAAGGGATAGTTCATCCGCATGTTGTTTTAAACCTGTATGATTTTCTTTGCCTTAAAAAAAGAGACTGTGCAGGTCATATTTTGTGTAATTACTAATGCTTTAAAGCTTTACGTGGGATGCAAACAAATCATAATTATCGTTAATGTGCTCTACTCATTCTGAAGTCATACATGATGAATATACCAAAATTAGAGACAGTAATCAAGTAGTCTGACGAATCACTCATTTGAGTCAACTGAAGAGTCATATAAATTGTAGGGCTGTAAATTGGCAAGGGCCTCACGATACGATACATATCACAATACATGTGTCATGATACAATATATCACGATATATTGCGATACAATAAATATTGTGATATATTGCAATAGTTTGTATTAGTATGTGTCACATTATATTGACAACTTGATAAAGTCGGCAGACAAATTAAAATTCCAATTTATTTTCCATCCATTCCAATTCATTAGAACTGCACAGTGTGATTGAACAGAGAACTATATATATTGCAAAGCTTACAAATGGCATTTTGTGGTCTAATTCAGTACTCCCTGGTATAGCGTTAAAACCAAAGTGCAGCCACACATCAGCTCTAAAAGCTGGAGGCACCTCTGTATTTTCCGCCATGCTCACTCTTGCTTACTTCTGATACCGTACTACTTGGCGTTTCGTTGATTGTGAGTTAGCGTCGTCTACAGGAGCGGAGGAGGAGGTCATTTGGCTAAACTTGAATCAATACTTGAGGTTGGACTCTCGATACACTATCGTAAAAGAAATTATCGCGATAGTTAGATGTATCGATATTTTTGCACAGCCCTAATAAATTGGCAAATATTTTTTGAGAGTGGCACATTCTGGCACATTCATTCCCTAGTGGCACATTCTGGTACTAATTTATGCATGATATGCTATGAAATTGATATTGATAAGAAATAATACAATAATGTGTTTTAGTTCAATTATTTTTGTCTGATTTATGCTTGTTCTGAATCAATAAAAATGACACTAAAACGGCCAATACTTAGTGGCAAGTACTTTTATGAATAAGTGATTCACTTCATTCAATAGATTTATTCAAAAAAGCTGATTCATTTAGAAAGGAAGCAAGTAGTGGTCAATTGCTGTATCGCCATGGCCGATGTTTGTCATTGTTCAAATATCAGCTTCAGCTGTTAAAGTTTTCCTATTTGGCTGATGAGTTCAAGATGGGACTTTTATTTTGACACCACTGAGTGCAGCAGCGTCTGTCTGAGCACATTTTTAGTAGACAAAATTATTAATGCAATGTCCTCAGGTATAAAAATGTTAATGAAAAGTTTCTTATTCTAAAATTACTCCAATCCTTCCGTTATTATATAGTGGTGTGATTGAAATAGATAATCAACTTTGCACTAATAGACATATAAGACAAATTCATTCATTCATTTTTTTTCGGCTTAGTCCCTTTATTAATCTGGGGTCGCCACAGCGGAATGAGCTGCAAACTTATCCAGCATGTGTTTTACGCAGCGGATGCCTTTCCAACTGCAACCCATCACTGGGAAACATCCTCACACACTCATTTACACACATACTCTACAGACAATTTTAGCTTACCCAATTCACCTATACAACATGCCTTTGGACTTGTGGGGGAAACCGGAGCACCAGGAGAAAACCCACACGAACGCGGGGAGAACATGCAAACACTACCTTCTTGCTGTGAGGTGACAGCACTACCTACTGTGCCACCGCATCGCCCTATAAGACAAATTATTATCCAATATTGCTTCCCCTGTCAAGTATTAAGAAATAAATGATTTCATTCATTGGATAAAAATGCTGTTAAACGTTTTAGAATGATTTAGAATGATTATAATTTCTAATTCTCCCCAAGGCAAAATAAGTACAATTTAAAATATTAAATGATATATTCCCTTCTAATAGTTTTTTTACACTTAAAATGTAATTTTGGAAATTCATCGTGCCATTTATGTAAACACTTAATTGAAGACACAGAACACATATTTTTGTTCAGTCGTTTTGGAAAAGAGTGCAAGGCTGGTTGATAATAAAGAATGCGGATGCTGAGAGGTTGGACTTTCGCATTACAAGATGTACTAAATGGAAATACTTAAGATTGTTCTGTTTTGCACGATTTGATAAATATTATCATTGTATTAACCAAATAATAATAAATGCAGATATTTCAAAACACCTCAAATACACAGTGTCTTTATAACAGAACTAAAAAATCCATTTGCATGCCCTGGCTAAAATAAAAAACAAAAATTGCCTTAAAATTTTTTTATTTATTTGTATCACATAACTTGCCATAGCTGATATCTGTTTTATATTGTTTTTAAATGGTTTTTTTTTGCTCTTGATTTTGATTTTAGTTTGGATGATTTTTGTAATTTACACTTTGTGTAATCTTTGCATTTTTATTTGTGTTAAGCCTTCCATGCTTGATACATAATTTTTTTAAGTTGAATGTCATTTAGTTGTATTTAGAGTTTGTATTACAATAAAAAAGTATACAAACGTCTTATAATGCTTGCTTTAATTAGTAATAAAGGCAAACAATACTTTCTCATTTGCCATCAGCATTCAGCAAAAACACATTAATATCATTGAATTTTTTTTTTTTTTGGCTAAAAATGATGATTTAATTTCACAAACCTTGCAAACTTAGTCAGATCCAGCTGTAAGATCTTACAATATAAAATATACGCACTGTAAATATTGCTGGGTTTCACACAATCGATTTGTGTTGGGACAACTTGACAGAATAAAGCAACAAAAATGTAGCCCTATATACATTTCTGGAGATTGAGAATTATGTAGCTAGAAGTACTTATGGCTGCATTTCGTCTTTAAAATAAACACTACGGGGCGGTATGACGCCGTTTCTTTTCACGCTTACCAGCTGAACACCGTTACCTCCGTATGGACGACTTTCCCGCTGTTACCAGTTTTTCCAGTTAGCTCGCCATGTCAGTTGACTTGAGACTCAAAGAGGAGTTGACCATGATAACGGGGTTTGAGTCCAGCGAAGAACGGTTCCAGAAAGGAAAAATAAAATAAACAAGTAAATAACAGGTTGAGGTAAAATCTAAAAACATGGTAAAAATCAGCCGAGAGTTTTCTTTTTCTGTACTGCTTTTAAAACTGTCGGCTGGGTTTAGAAAAATAGGTGGGCAGGTCAATCGGTGCTTTTGAAAACACTATTGGTTGGGTGTAGGGAAGGAGGAGGGTGGGTCAGTCGATCGGTCAGTCAGCCATTCAGTCAACAGTGCCCTCTGGTGGATTTATGTGAGAACAGCAGGCGTGAATGGCACTTGTGAAAGAAATTTAAGATCTGTGAAAGCGTAAACAGTAGCCTCTGGTGGATTCGCGAAAAAAAAGTGCAAAAAAAGTAGCTCCTAGGACGTATTTGGTGCTCTCCAGAAATATATATAGAAGTACATTTTCAGAATGAACCTGGGTTGGAGTAAAGTTAACTTATTACAAATGTAAGTGGATTGAATGTAAACAACTAAGTTGTCCTCCCAAAAAACTAAATTAGTGAACAAACAGCTGAGTAACAGCAATTGTCATTTTTGAATGCATTTGTATTCTGCACGATCACATGTTCTCTTCCTAATGGTCAAATGATTGATTGCCTGTTTATTTCTGATTGGCTAACAAAAATAGCAAAGTCAGTACAGGCTTTTACAACTTTCTTAAATGATCAATATCCCTTGCAATTGCATTAACTGTTTTGTTTTTATGCAAAAGTAAGTGTCACCAAATTGAAACAACATCTGTTCAAGCAAAAGATGTAAGCCCATTTTTAGGTGTACTATCCCTTTAAATCCCTCTGAAAAAATATTTACCTTAGCTTTTGTGAGGCCCACTTGTCTCCTGTGTGTCTGCATGCGAGTGTATATGTGTGTGTGTGTGTGTGTGTGTGTGTGTGTGTGTGTGTGTGTGTGT
>CAIGQZ010033231.1:8430493-8442095 GCA_903798205.1 Danio tinwini
GTGTGTGTGTGTGTGTGTGTGTGTGTGTGTGTGTGTGTGTGTGTGTGGTGTGCTGGCTGATGTTGGCAGTGCTCTGTGAACAGACTGCATTAACATGGAGAGATTAGATGTCCTCCGCCGGTACACAGGGAAATATGAATGCAACCAGAGAGAAGGATTTGGTTTTTGTTCAGTTAATCTGCCAGAGCGGCCACGATACGATTGTGTGTGTGTGTGTCCTTGTAGGTCATTTATAGAACATCGGCTCTGGTTATAACACTACCTGGCCATCCATCCATTAATGGATTGACAGGCATTTGGTGAAGTGATATGTTATTTTGATATAGGATCACTTGAGCTGTGCGATAATGATAATCATGATAAAAGCAACAATAACTGGAAAATGTGAAAAAAATGCTAAATGCCCCAGTGCCTGATGGAAACTCTAGTATCAGGAGGTTTAGTACTGTAGATTTGACTTTATTGAATTTTTTTTTATATTTTTTTCAAATAGTCGTTGTGAACATTAAACCTACACTAGTAATTTAAGTTTTAGATTTAATGTCTAAAGTTCTAACTGAGCATGATTAAAAAATGTACAGTGTTTTTATTATTACCTTAAATAAATTAATGTAAAATGCACTTATTTATTTTCACTGTAGTATTTTCTCCATCGCATAATTTTAGGTTCTCTCCTTTTCTCTCTTTATCTGCTCCCCCTAGGCTCAGTAATCAGGAAGTATAGTTTGGCATTCCATTGCTAGTCAGATCTTTGTGTTTCACTTAGAAAAACTGACTGTCAACTTGTTCCTTGATTGTCTTAGTGAAATTAAGACTTGCATGGCTTTTAGTTTTTTAAGTTGTAATTAAAACAGAAGTAATGGTTTTTGAAGGTAGCGTTGGGACTCCTCTGGTCAATTTGGGTTCATTAGCTCAGCATATTAAGCCTGCAGTCACAAATCTAGGGGTGAAATTTGACTCAGATTTTAAATTTTTCAATCAGACTAGAGCGGTAGTTAAATCTAGCTTCTTTCAATTAAGACATATAGCTAAAATAAAGCAATATATACTAAAACAACAGTTTGAGACAGTAATCTAACCCAGGCTTCTTCTGAAAACGTCTCAAGGACGTTTCTGGAGACCGCAAAATACATCCCGGGAGGTACGTATTTTTGCAGTTTTTGTTTTCGCAAATTTGCGAGAGTCCGCTGTGTGCACTTTTTCATATCTCAAATATCTATCATGAATGCCGTTCACGCCCGCTGTTCTTGCGTAAACCCACCAAAGGCCACTGTCAACTGTCTGTTTGTCTGTCTGACTGTCTGTCTGACCGAATAAATGAATGACTGACTGGCCGCCTGACCGATCGACTGACCCACCCTCCTCCTTCCCTAATTCCAACCAATTTTATTGATTGACCTGCCCACCCACATAGTTCCCTGAACCCAACCAACGGTTTACAAAAGTCTTCCAGAAAAAGAAAAGCCCTTGTCTGATTTTTACCACGTTTTTGGATTTTACTGCATTCTCACCCTATTATTTACTTACTTGTTAATTTTATTTTATGGATTCTGTTTTTGTCTTACATAATTTCTGGAATGTAACATTACGAGCTAATGGGACAAACTGGTTGAGGCTGGAAAACCCTCCACACGGAGGTGAGCAGTCAGCTGGTAAGCGCGTAAAGGAACGGCATCATACCGCCCCGTACCGTTTGTTAAAAAAAACTAAATGAAGCCATACGTACCTCCGGCTACATAATTCGCGGTCTCCAGAAACGTCCACGGGACTACGTTTTCAGAATGAGCCTGTGTTGCAGTAATTCATGCTTTTGTGACCACTCAGTTAGATTACTGTATTGCACTGTAGCACACCTGATGAAAGTCCCCATGAAATAGAAGCTGTGACCATTTTCATATTGTGATGCAGTTCATAGAGAAAAATGGAATATTAAATGACACAACAGTGGGCATTGCTTGTTTTTTTTACTGCGAGCTGAATGTAGTAAAGTAGGCATTTCATTCATAAAGATCAGGAAAGTGTTTGGGGAGAGTTATTACAACCTATTAGACTTCTTCTCACCTTCTTACCACAAGAGCAACCAATTTTTTTTCTTAATGACATGCACAGATAAATTGTTTACCACAAAACTAGCAATGTGAACTTACAAAATCATGGTTTGTTTTGATTTGATGGGGACTTTAACTGGAACTCGTAAATATTGCATTTCCCCTGTGTTAGCTTTGCGTCATTGGTTGCCAGTGAATTTTAGAATACAGTTTAAGATTCTTTTATTTGTTTTTAAATCTCTTAATTGTCTTGCCCCTCCTTATATCCCTGAGCTGATACACCCCTATAAGCCCACTCGTTCACTCAGGTAAGCTGATTAGCTTCTCCTGATTGTGCCAAAAACAAAGTGGAAGATCAGAGGGGATCGTACTTTCGCTGTGGTAGGTCCTACAATTTGGAATGATTTGCAGCTGCCCATTAAAAAGGCCTCTTCCATGTTCTCATTTAAATCAGCTCTTAAAACTCATTTTTTTTGTGTTGGCATTTGACACCTGATCTTAATACTGGTTATTTTAATTCATATGCTTTTTTCGGTAGATTAGCTGTATTTTATCTTGCATTTGATGTATTTTATATACTAGTATGCTTATTTTGTTGTATGTTTCTGTACAGCACTTTGGCTCACTTCTGTTTTTGACTTGACTTGACAATTTTTTTTATAAGTGCATGCTTTTATGGCCTTATTTAATTTAGTTTTTTTTTTCAAAGAAAGTCATTTGTCCCTTTATCAGGGCTGCCTAAATGATGTCAGAGTTTTTTTTAGGTTTGTGTGTCCTTATAGGTCATTTAAATCAGAACATTGCAACCCAGGCTCATTCTGAAAACGTACCACTATATACATTTCTAGAGAGCGCCAAATACGTCCTATAGGATCTATGTTTTTTGCAGTTTTTGTTTTTGCGAATCCACCAGAGGCCGCTGTGTATGCTTTTTGAGATCTTAAATTTCTCTAGCGAGTGCCATTCAAGCCTGTTCTTCTTGCGTAAATCCACCAGAGGCAGCTGTCGACTGACTCACTGAATGAATGACTAAATGACTGACTGACCGATCGACTGACCCACCCTCCTTCTTCCCTAAACCCAACCAATAATGTTTTTTTAAAAGCAATCCAGAAAAAGAAAAGCCCTCGCCTGATTTTTACCACATTCTCACCCTGTTATTTACTTGTTAATTAAATTTTTTGGATTCTGCTTTTGTCTTACCCGCTTTCAGGAACCGTTCTTCACTAAATTCGAACCCTGTTGTCATGGTCAACTTCTCTCAGTGTCTCAAGTCCACCGACCTACATGGCAAGATAACTGGACAAACTGATAACAGTGGAAAAGCCATCCATACAGAGGTAAGCAGTCAGCTGGTATGCGCGAAAAGGAACCGCCCCATAGCGTTAATTTTAAAGACTAAATACAACCATACATACTTCTGGCTACATAATTCGCAATCTCTAGAAATGTATATAGGACTACGTTTTCAGAATGAGCCTACTATATGTTGGAACGTTTACTCTACCTGGCCATCCATCCATTAATAGATTGACAGGAATTTGGTAAAGTGATGTGTTCTTTTGATATAGGTTCGCTTGAGTTGTGCTATAATGATAATCGTGATAATTGTGGAAAGCCCTTGTTTGGATGGAGCTCTTAGTTTAGACTCTATTTTAGGCCCGTGGTTGGAGACTCAGCCCGGCTTAGAGGCGCTGGCTGTGGGTGTTTTTTTGCTCAAGGCTGTGGCTGGTAGATTATAGAGGATGCTTGGGTTCAGATCCGCCCTAATGCGCTCTGCTCTTTTCGTGAGGGGCCGCTCGACATGGGGACGAGGTCTGTCATTACCTGCAGGATATGAGCTGACCTCCAAACAGATGAGAGGCTTTTCTGGAGAAGTGTGCAGATCGGGTTGGAAATGGGTGCTTGTGCATTATTTATTGAATGGCTTTTTTGGGGGGTCCAGGTTTTTTGGGGGGATGGACAACACCCATAGTGGTTGAAGGTGATTCAGTTTGCAGGAAAACATCTGTCTGAAAAATGTGTATTTTGTAGGTTTAGGTTTCTGATTTGTAATAAAATTTTTGTTACCCTCAGAAGTTGTTAGTAAATTCTTGAGAAAAAAATGGTAAAGAAATTTACTTTAAAGTTAAATGACTAAAGTAGCATTTTCTTGTAACATAAAATAAACTTCATCAATCTTCGTTCTGTATAAAACTATGATTTTCATTTCATTTCTGTAGTGTTAAATGTTTTCAGTATATATTCTGTACAAACCCATGTGATATGTAAAATGTAATGTTTATGGATTTTTTAAATCATTTGTAATTTCTTATAGCTTAGCTTTATTATGAAATAATAAAAATAATAAAGTAAAAAAGTAATAATAATAATGATAATAATATTAATACCTATACTAATAATAATTATAGTATTAATAACTATAATAATAATAATAATAATAGTTATAATAATAGTAACTATAATAATAATAATAGTAATAATAATAATAATAACAACAATAACAATAACATTAATAAAAATAATTTGGATAATGATAATAATAATGATAATAACTATACTACTACTACTACTACTACTACTAATAATAATAATAATAATAATAGTAATAATAATAATAATAATAATAATAATAATAATAATAATAATGATAATAACTATAATAATAATAATATTATTATTAATAATAATAATAATAAATAATAACTATAATAATACAAATAATAATTACAACAGTAATAATGAAAATGATAAAAATAACAATAACTATAATAATGCAAATAATAATAATTATAATAGTGATAATAACTATAATAAAAATAATAGTAATAATAATAACTATAATAATAATAATAATAATAATCAAATAATAACTATAATAATACAAATAATAATAACAACAGTAATAATGAAAATAATAATAATAACTATAATAATACAAATAATAATAATAATAATAATAATAATAATAATAATAATAAGGGCTGTAATTGCAATTAGGATTATATTTATGTAAGTTTGAGCTGCATTTTAACATGTAAACTTGTCTGTACTCTACCTTTCTTAATTTAGTTTGAAAATACATCAGCTTGCACACGCAGAACAGGTTGCAACCAAAGGTTTGATGAAATTAGAATGTCTGTTTTTTCCCTCTTCAGCAAATAACATTTACTTTGACATTTTAACGTAATGTAATGATTCATACACTTTTATACATATTTGAAGACAAATTATCTTTGTCTCTCTGTGTATGCATGTCATTGTGAGTTAAAGGCCAGTGTATGTGTGTGTGTGTGTGTGTGTGTGTGTGTGTGTGTGTGTGTGTGTGTGTGTGTGTGTCTTGCTGTGTGTAATTAAGCCTGATGGTCTCCTGCTATTTTAAACGCGCAGCAGCTTCACACATTTCAGGCATACGGATGGTACTGCGGTGCCAGGCAGCAGGAGAGGGTTGTCTTAGGTGCTGAAATGCTGTCACACAACTTGTTCAGATCAGCAGGAGAGCCGAAAAGAACATGTGCACCATCTCTGCCCTGCCGCGACGCCGTCTCACTCTTTTCCTGCTCATGTGACCCACTGTTCACCTCTGCTTCCTCTGCTGCTTGGCTTTTAAAGTTCCCCCGAAATCAAATCAAATCTGTAGCTTTTTGGGGTGGGGGCAGCACGATGGCTTAGTGATTAGCATTATCGCTACACAGCAAAAAGGTTTTGAGTCCCGGCTGGGCCAGTTGGCATTTCTGTGTGGAGTTTGCATGTTCTCTCTGTGTTCACGTGGGTTTTCTCTGGGTGCTCCGGTTTTCCCCACAGTCCAAAGACATTTGGTGTCCCCTGATAAATAAGGGACTAAGCTGAAGGAAAATGAATGAATGAATGAGTGTTACTGTATTATCAATATGTCAGCCTTAAAGGGCACCTATGTTGAAAAATCTAAAGCTGTTTGGACAGACATATGTGTATGTATGGTGTATAGACCGTCATATTGGGGTGATATAAACACACCCAGTGCTTCTTTTTCAATTTAACAACATAAAAACGGTGGACCAATTGGAGCAGTTTTTAGGCCGACCACAACTTGACGCAGAAGTGCGGTCCCCCCGCCCACCGAATTGAATGACAGCTGCATATTAACATGTCTCCGTAGTAACGTGTATAAACATATCAACCAGACACAGGACAGCACACTAAGCAACCGTAAATAAAAGTCTGTTCAGTTTGCTAAGATCATTAATCATCATCAAATGTGATCAAGAGTGAGTTTTACAAGTTTCAAATGTTTTAAAACAAGTGCATGTGTGTAATGAACTACAGCAATTTACTTCAGATTTACTTCATCAACACAGCTGCGTGTCAGAACATTTATAAAAGATGCTTCAATCCCAGTTTGTGGACGTTAAATCAGGTTTATTTTGTACATTAACATAACAGATATCCATACAGCAGTGGAGATTAACCTGTATCCTGTCACACATTTGTGTGCAAAAACAGTGGAAAGCTAAACGCGCGCTGTCTGTTTGTGTGCCTGTCAGCGCGCTGTGTGTGTTTGTTTGTGTGTGTGTGTGAACTTTGTAACGACATTGTGTGTGACTCATCCTTGCAACTCCACAACATGCATCAAATACTCATTGGTAAAGTTCTTACTGTAGTTTTTCCTCACAAACGTTACGTGAGATCTTACTCCTTCATGTTTGTCTGTTGTCTGACGCAGCCGAGGGAGCCACTGCCAGGCACGTGGAAACGGTGGGAGTAAAGGACTAGCCTTAAAGGCGCAGTACACAAAAACTGCTAGCTGATGCTAAATGCTACAAAATAGAAACTTATGACAGGTATAATAAAAAATCTGATGGGTGTTTTGAGATTAAACTTTACAGACACATTCTGGAGACACAAAAGACATATTAAATCTGGAAAAAGTGGTAACCTAGGTGCACTTTGAGGTTGTCTACATGCATAAGCTAATGGGCTCCAAAACAGTGACACAGTTTGCATTTAGAAAAAAATAATAATTCAAAGCTAAGAATCAGTGTTTTTAAGATGCCATGGTACACTTCAGCTTCTCATCAGATCAATCAAATGTGCTCTAGTATCTGATGAGTCCAGCCTCCTGTAACACCTAACTGAAATCAGTCACGTATTCACATGTAAATGAGTTTTCATACTGAGGATTTGTCTAAACACTTGCATACATAAATAAACAATAAATAGTAGACCACACAGCGTTGATCCTATACTTCATATTTATTGGTCATAATGCAGGAAGAAACAGCAAAAGTGATGTGATGCTGAAACGTGTGCATCTACGGTACTCTCATCTAAGCAAAGAAAACCAGAGAAACCATCTAAAACCAGAGAAAACTGCATTGCGCACACAGTCAGCAAACAAATTCATCACTTCCTAATGAACTGGCACCAAATATAAAAAAATGAAAAATGATATTTGCTGGGGTAGAATGTGGAATATAATAATATTTTTGTTATGTAATAAATTTCTTGTGCCTCAGAAGACGCAAGGCAATGAACACACTCTTGGAGGCGCAAGATTTTAAATTATGGAGTATATTAAGAAATAAAAACACAGACAGAGTTATAGCTATCAAAAATAAGACTGAATATTAGGGGTGTCAAATTAATCGTTTCTTCTGTGCACCGCGATGCAGATGGGGACAATTCGATATCGGTTCAGTAATAGATCATAACCGGTTATTACGCACTGACGTCATTTATCCCCTATGCGCGATGTAGCGGTAGAATACTATGGCGAAGGAGGTGAGGGTGAGTAAATAAAACACTCCTACTACTTAAAAAGCAAATCTTTCACTGACACTGAGGAATGGTAATGCACGAGCTGCTATTTCACTACTAGGGAGAAATGCTGTAAAACTCCATCTCTCTCTCTCTCTCTCTCTCCCACACACACACACACTTTGTGCATTTGACCCATTGGCATGTTCGTGAGGTAAATTGTATCTTTACATATGTAAAGATTTATAAAAAAAAATTCTTGTGTTGTGAAGAAAAAAATCTATGTATGGAAAGCATCGTCAATGCACCATGATGCACCGAGATATCGAATTGAACCAAATCGATGGCATAACAATCGAAACCGAACCAAACCGTGAGACCAGTGTAGGTTCACACCCCTACTGAATATAAAATATTAAAAATTTTATATATGAAAAATATAGCTATAGTAAATATAACAAAATATCTAAAATAAAATAAAATAAAAATCTTAGTGATACAAACAAACGTAAAAAAACATAGAAGTGTTTCTAATAAATTGCCTGGTGCTTATAGAGCAAAGAGCAACCCAGACTCATTCTGAAAACGTACCTCTATATACATTTCTGGAGAGTGCCAAATGCGTCCCAGGAGGTACATTTTTTTTTTGTTTTTGATTTCGTGAATTCACCAGAGGCCTCTGTGTATGCTTTTTCAGATCTCAAATTTCTCTCGCGAGTGCCATTTACGCCTGCTGTTCTTGCGTAAATCCACCAGAGGCCGCTGTGTACCTTTTTGAGATATCAAATTTCTCTCGCAAATGCCATTCACGCCTGCTGTTCTTGCATAAATCCACCAGAGGGCGCTGTCAACTGACTGTTTGACTGACTGACTGACCCACCCTCCTCCTTCCCTAAACCCAACCAATAGCATTTTAAAAAGCACCGATTGACCCGCCCACCCACTTCCCTAAACCCATCTGATAGTTTTAAAAAGCAATCCAGAAAAAGTCCTTTTCTATCTGATTTTTACTACGTTTTACCACATTCTTACCCTCTTAAATTTTTTAATTCTGTTTTTTTCTTACCTACTTTCTAGAACCGTTCTTCACCAGACTTAAACTCCATCGTCATGGTCATCTTCCCTCTGCGTCTCAAGTCCACCGACGTACATGGTGAGCTAACTGGACAAACTTGTAACAGCGGGAAAGCCGTCCATTACTTAGCCGGTAAGCGCAAAAAGGAATGTCGTCACACCTGCCCGTAGTGTTCGTTTTAAAGACGAAATGCAGCCATATGTACTTCTGGCTATATAATTCGAGATCTCCAGAAACGTATATAGGGCTACATTTTCAGAATGAGCCTATGTTGGGAAAGAGTGTATCCTATAGGTGGTTTGTCAAACCCACTCACTTGCATGGAGCACAATCATATGAGTTTTTTCAGCCTGATCTCACGAGGAAGCATAACTATTTTACTTTTTGTCAGTTTAGTGGCTAATTCGTATGAATTCATACAAATTCAATCATACTTGCACCCAACCCCACCCCTAAACCCAACCGTCATTGGAGGATAAGCAAATCGTACTAAATTGCACGAATGAGATCGTACGAATTCATACGAATTAGCCACTAAATCAAAAAGTTACGAATTGCCACAAGATCATGTTGGTTTTTTAACATAGGCTCATTCTGAAAACGTAGCTCTATACATGTTTCTGGACATTGCGAATTATGAAGCTAGAAGCATTTCATTTTTAAAACGAACGCTACAGGGCAGTATGACGCTGTTCCTTTTCGCACTCACCTGCTGACCTTACCTCCGTAATGTACAGTTAGCTCGTCGACAGACTTGAGACACAAAGAGGAGTTGACTACGATGACGGGGTTTGAGTTTGGTAAAGAACGGTTCCAGAAAGCAGGCAAGACAAAAACCAAAGCTAAAAAATAAAATGAACAAGTAAATAACAGGGTGAGAATGTGGTAAAACGTGGTAAAAATCAAGTGAGGGCTTTTCTTTTTCTGAATTGCTTTTTAAATTTGTCAGTTGGGTTTAGGGAAGTAGGTGGGCGGGTCAATATATGCTTTTGAAAACACTATTGGTTGGGTTTAGGGAAGAAGGAGGGTGTGTCAGTCAATTGGTCAGTCAGGCCAATCCGGCCTCCGGTGGATTTTTGCGAGAACAGCAGAGGCAAATGGCACTCGCGAGAGAAATTTGAGATCTCAAAAAGCGTACACAGCGGCCACTTGTGGATTCAGGAAAACAAAAACTGCAAAAAATGTAGCTCCTGGGACAAATTTGGTGCTCTCCAGAAATGTATATAGAGGTTCATTTTCAGAATGAGCCTGGTTTGTGTTTTTTTGATGCGCATGATGGAATTTATCAGATAAATGTGTTTCTATTGTAGTTTATGCATATTTTTTCTGATCGAATAAAAAGTTCATATAACTCAGTAGTGTGCATATGTTTTTTGTGCACATTTTCTAAATTTATGCACATCTTATCATTTTTATTAAGATTATTCCATTATGCAATTTTCCAAAATGTGCATAAAATAGGCAGAAGCATAGTTAGTAAAAATATGCTTTCCCTTGTTGGTGAATAAAATCTAGTTTTCATGTTAATGGCATATGAACTGTCTGCTCTGGTCCAGAGACACAACAGCAAAGAGCGGATCATACACAAGACGCAGAGACCACAAAACATATCAGATGAATTTGACTTGCACCAAATGCTGTATTTTAAAGTGGAGAAAAGGTTATCCAGACTCAACATTACCATTATAAGACTGTGGCTGTCATGAGTCAGATACGCTTTCACTAAACATCTCTGTCTGACCAAGCTGTTATATAATGAAGCACTATTGGCTATTAAAAAAAAGGGGGAAGGGCTACTCAATGTGCCCGACCATCTCTTCACGTTTCTATTTAAATGATGACACACATTGAACAAAGCTGTGCATTTGAAGGCACTTTAGGAGACCTTTAAGGCGGTTTCCCTGGCAGCTGTGTTGATGTATGTTTAGTTTGGCTCTGAAAGTGGTGTCCTCTTTCCACCCCTCCCGTCCTGTGCTGGAGCTCTGGGCTGCTCCTGTCTCGCTCTGTTCGTCTGCTGTATTCGTGATGTAATAATAAGACATGAAGGATCAGGTGCTCTCAGCAAGACACATCAAACCGCATGATGGACTTACTGAGACACTGAGAAACCGCAGAAGAGTTCTAGGCCAGTATTTTAGCCCTGGCAGATTAGACTCGACTTATTTTCAGATTGTTGTCTCTGCCTGATTAACAGTCTGGTGTCTGTTACAAAATATACCAACAGTCATGATGCTGGATATTAATTTAATGTAGAATTTCTTTGTTTAAAAGTTTTTTTTGTTTTTTGCAGGGGTTTTTTATTCACTGTAGTAGTTGTTTTGTTTTGTTTTGTTTTATTAATATTAATATAATATTATTTTATTTATTTATTTTGTTTTTAAAAAAAATTTTAAGTTCTTATTTTTTATTAAATTTTTTATTTCATAAAATTTAATTTTATTTTATTTTATTTAATGTTAATTTATTTTATATTTTTAATTTTATTATTTTATCATTTTTTTATTATTTTTATTTTTATTTTTTATTTTAATTATTTATTTATTTAGTTATTTTATTTTTATTTATTAAAAAATTATAATTAAATTAAATTAAAATTTAATTTATTAGTTTTTTATTTTATTATTTTTTATATTTTTATTTATTTATTTTTATTTATTTTTTAGTTTGGGTTTTATTTTATTTTTTATTATTTGTTTTTTAATTTAATTTAATTTAATTTAATTTAATTTAATTTAATTTAATT
>CAIGQZ010033231.1:8460045-8470328 GCA_903798205.1 Danio tinwini
TCTGTCTGTCTGTCTGTCTGTCTGTCTGTCTGTCTGTCTGTCTGTCTATCTATCTATCTATCTATCTATCTATTTATTTAATTAATTATTTATCTATTTATTTATTTATTTTATTGTTTGTTTATGTATTTATTAATAGTAAAAAGGTCTTACATAATTTTCATACACATTCTTGTTATTTACTTCATAATTCCTCGTAATTTATAATAACATTTTTATAATTTATTATAATATTGTAGTTGTTGTTTTAAATTTATTTTATTTAGTTTCATATTATTATTTTAATAGATTTTTTATATACAAAAACATTTTCTCAAAGAAACTGTATTCATGTCACTTCTAGTGTCTTTATTGCTATAATTTAATTGCAACAGCTATATTACCATATCTTTAAACTACTCTCATTTTAATTTCAAATTTGTATTTAGTGCAATACAGTTGTTTTCTTTTCCTATTTGACCTCTGCATGTTCTTGTCAGCATTTGTGAGCTTCACCTGCATAAAATAAACCAAATCAAATATTTAGATACCTAAAACATAAGCTCAGTGTCTACAGAACTGATTTTTTGATTATACTTTAATACTGGCTGGTAAACAGTCCCAGTCATCGACGTGACATTACTCAGTGTCTCTTTGTTTTCTCTTGGGTAAAGTTGTGATCAGTATCGATTAGGCGGTGAAGCATTGGAGTTTAAACAGATCTATAGCTGAGGCTTTTCCGAACAAACAGACTTCCTGTTGGTGTTCACTTTCGTTTGCTTTATTGCCTTGATTATCAGGCTTCTGGTTTGTACTGGAGCAATATTGACTCTCGGAGGGAAGTTATTGAAGGCACACGTTTAGCATTTAAGCACATACTCTTAAAGGAAACAGACAGAGCAGAGGCTGGTTGTTGAAGACATCAAATAAAGTCTCCTGAAAACACTGACAACTGTTTCAACACTTCAGAAAGAGGCGAAAAGGTAAAACAAATGGTCAATGTGAAAGTAAAAATCACTTATGAACCAGTGTTGATGTCGTTCAGTAAAATTAAAATTAACCTTAGTTACTGAAATGTAGCTTAAAGTAATATAAGAGAAAAGCTTAAACTTTACATTGTAGGATAATGCACCATGTCATAAAGCGTGAATCATCTCAGACTGGTTTCTTGAACATGACAATGACTTCACTGTACTCAAATGGCCTCCACAGTCACCAGATCTCAATTCAATAGAGCACTTTTGGGATGTGGTGGAACAGGAGATTCACATTATGGATGTGCAGCCAACAAATCTGCAGCAACTGTGTAATGCTATCATGTCAATATGGACCAAAATCTCTGAGGAATATTTCCAGTACCTTGTTGAATCTATGCCACGAAGGATTAAAGCAGTTCTTAAGGCAAAAGGGGGTCCAACCCAGTACTAGTAGGGTGTACCTAATAAAGTGGCCAGTAAGTGTATGTAAATGCAGGAGCATGTAAAATTTATAAAACATGTTAAATCACACCTGATATTGGTGAAGTGGTTTGTCACAGAGTTTATTCTTTTTGTTTGGACCCATAAATGGGAATCAGGAAGTTTATAGTCGAGGTAGGTGGACATTTAGAATTAATGTGCATGTCTAATAGTCAAATAGCCGCTAATGTCATTTACTCACCATTAAATAAAGTATAAAAGTGGATCTAATGTCTCCCAAGGTGTAAACAGTACTTTTTGAGCAATAAAATGTTTTTATGGGCTCGCCCACATCATCAAATCTGAGACTGATATAGTTATGATATAGTTGACAGTTTTGCAGTAAATATGTATGTGTGATTACTGTGCCATAATAGTAATGTAATTTCCATTATAACCATTCAAAGTATTACAGATCCTATGATGTTTCTACATTTATTTCAGAATAGACGTCATGTCTTTATGACGATGAAATAACAGCAGGATCATTTTGCAAGCTTTATTTGTATGTGTGTGTGTGTGCGTGTGTGTGTGTTTGTGTGTGTGTGTTTTTGTTATTGTGCGACCTGAAAGCTGCTCAGCAATATGCAAGCTTAACCTAAAGACACGCTCGCCTAACCCCCCGCCACACATGTGTGTTTGTGTGGTAATGCTCATGTATACAGCATGCACAGCTGCAAACTACCACACGTCGACCTGCTACGCTCTTCCTTTTCCTGTTCTTGAGCGCCGACGGCCCTGTCTGTCACTCTGAAAGTCGAATGGCACAACCGACAACTCTCAACTCTCAAAGAAAGAAAAAAATTATTTTATTTCCTTCCGCCGAAGCCACTATGCAGGCGGCTGAGCACAGATTAGGCGGCAGTGATGGATAAAACCCTGGAAATTATTGTCGTACAGATTGGGTGTGTGTGTGCGGATGAGGTGAGTGTGCATGCAGAGGGGATTATTGGACGCAATGCTTGTGTTATGCTTATATTGGGAAACGGGTGTGCTCTCATGGGGTAAAATACATGGCAGGCATTGGGTTTAATTTGTGCTTTAGCAGGGCTTTGTGTGACAAAAGTCATGGATAAATGTGTAAAACCTTGCTGATCTATGTGCATGTTGTTGTTTTGTAATGTGCCATATTTTTGAGTTATAATGGATGGTTTATTAGAACCGTGTTGGAGATTGATTGAATAGGGATGTGATGTTAAAGAAATAGGTCACAGAGAACATTTGTGTTAAAATACTCACCCCTAGGTCATCCAAGATGTTTTTTTTTTCTTCTTCAGTAGAATTGTTTTATTTTAGCTGAACCTGTGGTCCTTCGTGATGATACCAGGGTTCCCCTGCTTCTTGAAAGTATTGAATTCAATGACAATGGCATATGAATTCAAGGCCTGGAAAGTACTTAACCCTTTTACGCATATGATCACACCAGCTTTGACTGGTTCCTGAAGTGCACGATCACACCGGTGTGATTAGAACGTTAAAAATTTAATCTGATGGTGCGCGCTGAAGCACAGAAAGAGGTGTTTAGCACTTGTCAAAAAGCACAATTTATACAAACAAATAACATTTATTTTAGGTTTCAGACATTCAAATACACATAACTACAAGCAAAACATACAATTTAAGGCTTGTAAAATACACGGGGATGTCTATGGAGATGGCATTAATAATAATTTTTCAATATTACTTTACAATGTGCTTTGTTCCCATAAGATACGCACTAGAGATGTGCGGATCAGCTGAAATGTCACCCAAATCCGCTCCTTCATTCTAATCATCCACCCGCCACTCGCCCGCACATATTATTTTGTCTGATATATATATATATATATATGTTCGCACACGACCCACACCCGATCGACACTTTATTAATTCCAATTATTTGTTTTAAGCAAGATGATAGGTCACTGTGGATCATTCGTTATTAACAGCAGATTTAGCTTTTACATATACAGGAAAAGATAACAAAAACGGTTTCACTTCAGCCGAAACAGCAGCTATGTTATGTTTACTTGGCCTTTTTCTTTGCACTGTGCAAAAACAGAATAGCATCTAGCCTACTGTGCCTGGATTGGGCCTGCACTAAATTAGAGTTTGTGCGCACCGCTTGTTGCAGGAATGCACAAGCTTCTCCTTGCAAGGCTCAGCAGTCGTGTAAATAAGCAATCTTGTTTCTTCTAGCGTCTCATCTTGGGCGTCTCATCTTCACATTCTGCGAAGTTCACTCTCTGCTTTTTTGCTGGTCAACTGCTATGACCCGCCACCCACCCGCAATTAGTCATAATGTATTTTTTTATTACCCGACCCACGGATTATCCGCCATCCATGCATCACTAATACGCACTGTTTATGTTACTAGAATATTTTCTTGCCTTCATGTAATTCGGCAGAAAATTATGAATAAACATGATGTAAATCTAACAGCTCAGATCTCTTCTGTGGTTGTAGCTGAATGGGATACAGCTGCCATCGGAGGTTAACGAAAAGTATTATTATTATTTATTAAATTACTGATTAATTGTATTTTATTAGCATCTACCCCTACCTCAGCCCTAAACCCAACCCTCACAATTTTATTAGATTATGCTATATTGATGTGAGTATTCTCAGCTGTATCCAGTCTAGTTAATAAAATACAATTAATGCGTAATTTAATAAATAATATTAATAATTCTCGTTAACTTCCGATCGCAGCTGTATCCCTTCTGTCATCAACGGTGGCGCCAATTATGTGATCATTATTAGGCTGATATTAAATTATCATTTAAAAGACAAAATATATGTTCTAGCACTGAAAACTAACTCTGAAAACTGGACTGACACGGTTTTAATTTACTATAATCTTCTATGTGAAGCTGCTTTTACACAATCTACATTGTAAAAGTGCTATAGAAATAAAGTTGAATTGAATTGAATTGAATCACAAGTTTGAGAATCGGGAGTATCAGAAATTTCACAAAATAAACAGAACATTTGTCAATATTTACAGAAAAGGGCAAAAACAAAGCAAGATACGATATAGACATAGATCATTGGGGCTGG
Source organism: Danio tinwini (assembly GCA_903798205.1). NCBI lineage: Eukaryota > Metazoa > Chordata > Actinopteri > Cypriniformes > Danionidae > Danio > Danio tinwini. The sequence goes on from CAIGQZ010033231.1 coordinate 8,464,521, forward strand.
TGGGTCACGTAATAAACTTGTTGCATCACCATGGGAACTATAGAACACAATGGATTCTAAGTAACATCATTAAATAAATTAGGGTAAAACTCACACGTGAAAGGGTTAAAAACAAACACAGGTCATTGAAAGTGCTTGAGTTTAAAGTTTATGGTGTTATTTCAACAATTGTACTTAATTTAAAAAAATAATGTAAATCTTATACAAGAATTATGACAAAACACATTTTATCAATATTTCAGAAACCATATTTAAATATTACTTAGTATTGAATTCAAATAATCATATTAAAATTATTTAGACACATTTGTTTAAAACGGTCTACTTTTGTGAAAACGACACATTCAAAACATCATCACTGCTATGATGTTTTAATGTAAATATTAAGTGTAAGTGAAATGTTAAGTACAGGAAGGATGTTCATCATGCTACTATATATACAGTATGCTGGGGGTGTGAATTAAGGTGCTCGATTTAAAATTAGTAATGATTTAAAAAGTCCTTGAAATTGGTGTCCATGAAAGAGTGGGAACCCTGTGCTACATTGAGGCCTTATGAAGTGAAACTATTGGTTTGTACAAAAAACTGAACATTAATTCTCTCAAGCTGTGAGATTGACTTTTTATAGATTCTCAATGAGTATATTCACAGGGACAACAATAATCAAAAGACAATAACAATAAGTTTTAATATGATTAAGGCAATACTCGGTTAAGATTTTACCATGTAAACAGTGAATTTTGATTACCTTAATCCGACTAAAGTCATAATCTAACTAAACAGAAATCAGATTAGAACATGTGGAGTATTCCTGTTTTAGTCGCAATATTGAAGTGCAGTACAGACATGTAAACACCTTAATCAAACTATTAGCATCATGTAGGACTTTTCGCTGCAATTTGCGACAGGAAATTCCATACACACACGGCAGTTTGACATTATGTCTACTTTACATGGACATCAGTAATCTAATTATTTGCCTTAATCTGAATAAGACAATAATACGATTAAGGTGTTTACATGAGTTGCTTTTTGAATGTTCTATTCATGATCCTGTTTTACTTGTTATAGTACATAGTTTGATTAACGGCATTACGTCAACATTCGACACTAGTTTCTTCTGGAGTTTCGTGCAACAACAGTTTGTGTTCGCCATAGCACCATTTGTGATTTCACAAGTTCAACTGCAGTTAATTTCTCATACTATGTATACAAACAGACGATGGCGGATACAAATACTCAAGCAACAGGCCACCTCTGCCACTTCATTTACTAACTTTTCATTCATGTCCCGCGACAAACTCGGAGGCACTCAGAGCATAGTCATCGTTTCCAGCTTGCACCAAAAATCTGCTCTCTTGCTTGAAGCCGTTCTCATTTATTTATCGTTAAATGCCTGATATCTGCCGTGTGTGCGTCCTGTCACAAAATGAGGTGAAAGGTACTACAAAACAGCAATGGTTTGATTGCGGTGTTTACGCGTCTGTACTGCACTTCAATAATACGACTAAAATAGGAAAACTCCATGTATTAATTCGATTTTTGTTTAGTTTGATGATGACTTTAGTCAGATTAAAGTAATCGAAAAAAATCAATGTCAATCGTCGACTCTTAATAAGAGTATTGTCTTAATGGTATTAAAATCAGAGTAGTGTCCATGTAAACATACTCACAGTTTGATTTATGTTATTATGCATAATTAGGCTCTTGACTTTTTGTACACACCTGGCAACCCAGGCTGGCTTCAGAGTTGCGCTTGTCACTTGGTTGGGTAGGTGGGTGGGTGTGACGTAACCTCTTTTTTCACCGGAGTTCAGCAGGTGCCGCATCCAACAACATAGGCTGCAACTACAGCCTCACACATTATGATTTGTATCCATGCAATGGAATAGCACTTCAGATATGCTGAAAGGCTTAATCGTCATAAACACAAATGGAATTAAGACTTGGAGTATTCCTATTTTAGTCGCATATAAGTGCAGATATGTAAATGTCGTAATCAAACTATTAACACCGTGAAGGACTTTTAGCCGCATTTTACGACAGGACCTACACACCTAGCGAGTCAGTAAAGCACCACAGATGTACACACCTCTAAGCGCGTGCAGACAAACACACACACTCACTGAATGAACTCCTGGAGACTCATTGTCACATCATCATCATGGAACCCACATTTATACTGTCTGGTAAAAGCAGAATTTTTTTTTTCATTCTGCGTGCGGTATCAAACTCCATTAAAACAACTCTCCTATCAGTCCTTCATATTCGCATGATCGCATCCAGTAGCTCAGAGTGAGTCACGGGGCCTGAATAAAATCTTGCTAAATGAAAGTGAAACTCATTTATTAAATTAAAAATGAAATACACAAAATTACATATATTTGTTTCAGTGTGTGGAAATAAGTTTGATATATCATGTGAAATTGTACAGGGGAGAAGCCAGTCGGTAGAGTTTATAGCTAAATATTTAGCAGTGTTTGCATGTCCTTTATGACATAGAATTCATTTAAATAGAAATAAAATACCATTCATTAAAATTTTTTTAAAAAGCACCTAAATTGTTTTTTATTTTATGATTTTTTTTCTAGTTGAATAAAAATCTATTTTCCATTCATATATTAGCAAATATTTTGCTAATATTTAAAATTAAATATAAAAGATAATTTTCCATTCACATATCCTATTAGCAAAAATTTTAGCAGTGTTTGCATGTCCATTACTGAGTATAATTCATTAAAATAGAAGTAAAATAACATTCATTACAAGTTGATTCAAAGAAAGCAAGTTTTGCGATTTGGTTTTTTTTCCCAGTTGAATAAAAGACTATTTTCTATTCATATATTTCATCATTGAGGATTTCTTAAAAATAGTGTAAAAATCTCGTCTCGTTCTCGTGAACCCAATCTCGTATCTCGTCTCGTGGAGTAGGCATCTCGTCACACCCCTAGTATTTAAGTATATGATGCCTACCTGTATATGTTTGTTTTTTTTTTTACTCCCAAATCTCATGACTTTCTTATAAATCACCAAGGACCATGTTTTCAGCAAAAAAGATCCTTTGTTAATGTTCTACTGAAGAATTTTATTTTGCATACATCTTGGATGGCCTGAGGGTGAGTAAATTGCAGCAAATCTTTAGTTTTGTGTGTGTGAAATATCATTTTAAAAGGGTCACCCTTCATGTCTTTCCAACCCCATTAGACTTCCGTTCATCTTTGCAACACAAATGAAGATGTTTTAATGAAACCTAAGAGATTTCTGCCTCTTTAATGAAACTTTAGGTCTTTTCAGATGGTAATTGTTTCTCAGGAGGATCTAAGGGATTTTCACCATTTACAGGGAGTTGTTGGTGTCTTTATAGCTGTCCAAATCCAGAATGTCCATTTTAATCTATGTTGTGGGAAAATCCCCAGATGAATTACCATTTTTTATATATAAACATCAATGTCATGTGATATATTAGTTGATTTATGAATCCACATAATGGAGATCATGCAGGCAATAATTTTGTAGTCTATTTTGGCCTCTGAAACACACTGTACAGATGCACTTCATGGTAATTTGCATCAGAAAAGCGGCATCTCATGTATGAAAAATGGACACTTGCATTGCCAAAGTGCTAGAAATAAAGTGTACTTTGTTTATTATCAACTACCTGCCAAAAGCCACCTTTTTTTGAGTTGTATTGTGGTCCAATGTAATTGGGAGTTGTCATGACAATCATGCCAACACTGATGTTGATGCCCTGTGTGAATCTAGCATGATTTTGATCAGAGTTAGAACTAAACTCTGCAGGAAAGTGGATCTCACGGTGCATAATTTAGGATCCTATATAAATACTAGCATCTGACTGAGCACATGAATGATCATGACCGGGTTTGTGGGATCATGAACTTAAATGTTCACTCTTATAGCCGTGTTTAATCAAGAAGCTCTGGAGATTTTTATTTTACAGCCATTCCTCGTGAGAAACAATTGCTTTTCGAATAGGGCTTCTGTTTCAGACATTTCAAGCTTTAAAATGCAATAAAAGCAGCATATAATGTGACTCCAGTGGATAAAGGCCAGAAATCTGTCAGCTTTCATTAAAAAAGTATTTTCATTTGTGTTTCAAAGTGTTTTGTGTTTGGAATAACATAAGAGTGAGTATGTGATGACCAGTGTTGTGCTAGTTACTGAAAAAGGGTTATAGTTACAGTTACTAGTTACTTCATTTAAACAGTCACTTAATTACCTTATCGATTACTTACACCAAAAAGTAATGCATTACTGTTAAAAGTAATTTTTCCAAAAAACATTTTTAATGCTCCCATTAATGCTGTTATAACGTCACTTCAGTGCTGCATGGAAAATGCACTGTTGATCAGCTTCACAGTTTTGATTAATTTGCATTCTCACAATTAAACACAATTACACAAGACAGACGTAAAAAAAGTAATTTTTAAACACTAATTTATTTAAGTCAGACCAGCAGCACAAAAATAAACAAAATAACAAGGTGATAAACCAGCTGAATAATATATTCTGAAACAAAAAAGCAAAAACTAAAGTTGCTTAAGCATCATAAAAGATGTTGTATTTAACCCTTAAACATGTTCATTCACAGCTTGAGTATGAAAACTAGCAACAATATACAGCAAATATAAAACCTTTATGAAATAAATAAATAAAAGTAATCTGAATTATCAACCAGAATCAATTTGGTGAAACTCAGAACCATAAAACTGCATATTACAGACAACCATAGATTTTATGCATTTTTAACAAAGCAAAAACAGCAGCTGCTCAACAATGAATTCTATAAGCAATTTTCAAACTAACCACAAATTAAACGTGATATGTCAGCAACTTATGGAAAGTAAGCTGTGTATATTGTGCAAAATCTTCTGTTGTATAACATCTATAAAAATAGTAATACTCGTTCTGAAATATAACAGAAATTTGTCACTGTGTCTTTTAAACGAATCAATTTTGTTATACAGATAACAAATGTGTGCTTATTTATTTGAAACAACAAACATACTGTTGTAGTATTAGTAATAGTAATTAATAATAGTAACGTTAATAGTCTCTCGGTCCCTCTCGCGCACTCACTCAGTCTACCTCGCGCGCATTCGGTCTCTGTCACAAGCACACTTGGCCTCTCTTCCACACACCCGGTCTCTCTCTCGCACAAACTTGGTGTACCTCGCTCGCATTTAGTCTCTGGTTTCGCTTGACTTTTGTCCAGTCTGGCGCCTTGTACATGACACATCTTCTTTACAGTTGTTGGTTGGCATCCCCCAGTCCCACAATACGTCGTCGCTGTAAACAAGAAGATGCGGGCTAGACTGCAGCCAACATTAATTAATTTACCAAGTAATGGACAAATGCATCATATTATGATAGCGGAATTACTATATTTAAAAAGTAGTGTGGTACAGTATTAGTTACTGTCAAAAGTAATGTGTTACAGTATTAGTTACTATCAAAAGTAATGCGCTACAGTATTAGTTACTGTCAAAAGTAATGTGTTACGGTATTAGTTGCTGTCAAAAGTAATGCGCTACAGTATTAATTACTGTCAAAAGTAATGAGTTATGGTATTAGTTACTGTCAAAAGTTATGTGTTATGATATTAGTTATGGTCAACAATAATGTGTTACGGTATTACTTATGGTCAACAGTAATGCGTTACAGTATTAGTTACTGTCAAACGTAATGCGGTACAGTATTAGTTACTTTCAAAAGTAATGAGTTACGGTATTAGTTACTGTCAAAAGTAATGCGTTACAGTATTAGTTACTGTCAAAAGTAATGAGTTAC
>CAIGQZ010033231.1:8482037-8492800 GCA_903798205.1 Danio tinwini
ACACACACACACACACACACACACACACACACACACACACACACACAGTAGCAACACAAACTTTGTGTGCACTTTAGCTTAGACTAAACACTTTGCAAGTTTAATCAGTACCACATATTTATAACACAGCAGCATTTGCAACATTTCTGTACACTCAGAAATAAAGGTACAGGAGCTGTCACTGGGGCAGTATTATTTTAAAAGATACATATTTGTACCCAAATAGTCCACAGTGGTACCTGAAAGGTCCATATTTGAAATATACCCAAAAAGTATGTTTGTGGTAGCATTATGGACCCTTCAGGGACAAATATGTTCCTTTGAAAAGGCACTGCCCCAGTGACAGCTCCTGTACCTTTATTTCTGAGAGTGTAACAATGTAAAATTTGACATCAATATGACAGCTACTAAATACATTCCTTCATTTTAAAGGCATTTTTAAAGGTATTTAAGAGTCTACAGTGATTTGTTTACATCTATCCAAAGTCAAAAATCACCAGCTTGTTTCTTAGAGTGTTTGAAATGATTCATTTATGGATCTAGTGTCTGTCAGTTTTCTGTTGGATTATTCAATCCTATCATGTTATAGTCAGTGGTAGTTCTAGTTTAAATAGCACCCTGGGCGAACCACCCCATATACAACCATATATATAGACATAAAGCTGCCTAATAAAAATACATTTATTTATTTTCAACAAATATAACAATTTATTTATATTTATTATAAATAAATACAATTATTATTATTATTATTATTATTATTGTACAATTATTATTCTAATTGAATCACAGAACTCAATCCTAAATGTAACTGGAAAACAATGTAAAGACACAACTGGTATGATATCCTTACATCACTTAAGAAATCTTTTGCATGAATATTAATTATTACAATTCTCAAAAACACAAATATGTTTTGTCTTAGACCCGACTTATGGCCAAGAATTAATGTTATCAAGTCTTACGTCCCTGACACATTTCTGCTTCATAGCCATGCTTAGTCAGAATAAGATCATCATCATATTTCATACAGTTAAAATCAGAATTATTAGCCCCCCTTAGATTTTTGTTTTCTTTTTTAAATATTTTCCAAATGATGTTTAACAAAGCAAGAAAATTTTCACAGTACGTCTAATAATATTTTGTCTTCTGGAGAAAGTCTTATTTGTTTTATTTCGGCTAGAACAAAAGCAGTTTTTAATTTATTTAAATCCATTTTCAGGTCAATATTATTAGCCCCTTTAAGCTATATTTTTTGATAGTCTACAGAACAAACCATTGTTATACAATAACTTGCCTAATTACCCTAACCTGCCTAGTTAACCTAATTAACCTAATTAAGCCTTTAAATGTCACTTTAAGCTGTATGGAAGTGTCTTGACAAATACCTAGTAAAATATTATTAACTGTCATCATGGCAAAGATAAAATAAATCAGTTATTAGAAATGAGTTATTAAAACTATTATGTTTAGAAATGTGTTGAAAAAATCTCTCCATTAAATAGAAGTTGGGGAAAAAATAAACAGGGGGGCTAATAATTCAGAGGGTTTAATAATTCTGACTTCAACTGTACCTCTGCATAAAGGGCTGTTACTTTGGTTTCACATACAAATTTTATCAGCATAAATGTTAACAACCGGGATTCATACCGGAAGATGGAGCAGCGCGTGTGAGGCGCACCGGTATGGTTTTCTGCATGTGTCAGTTTGCTTTCACCAGCTTTGTTTCGGTTGCACATAGAAAGTAACAAACTTTCGCGTTCAAAAGACGCTACATGTGAATGACCCCATAGCGTATTTATTTTGGGATTACCTCTCTAAATTCATACACTTGCATAAAGTAAGTTGTATCTCCAAACTTTTTTTTTTGGCACGTTTTTTTTTCCACCGTCTCCCCGTGTCGCCCTCAGCAAGATGCCGCCCGGGGCGATCGCCCATATTGCCCATGCCTAAATCCACCACTGATATAATAAAGATAAGGTCACATATTTGTCAGTCATGTATAAATGCAAATATTAGCATAGTTTTTGCAGTTAGTTCCAAGTTAATTCATTTAAAACGTTTAGAGTTAACATATATTGAGTTTATTTATAGCTTTAAAAAAATCTTTTCATTTACATGTACACTACCTGACAAAAGTCTTGTCGTAAATCTCAGTTGTAAGAGCAACAAATAATAGCTTGACTTCTAGTTCATCGTTTGAAAAAGTGGCAATTTTTTTCAGATAAATCATCTGTTGAACTGCATCCCAATCATCACAAATACTGCAGACCTATAGCAACCTCCACGGACCCAAGTTTCTCACAAAAATCATTCAAGTTTGTTGAAGAACAAATCATGGTTTGGGGTTACATTCAGTATAGGGGTGTGAAAGAGATCTGCAGAGTGGATGGCAAAATCAACAGCTTGAGGTATCAAGACATTTGTGCTGCCCATTACATTACAAACCACAGGAGAGGGCAAATTCTTCAGCAGGATAGCGCTCCTTCTCATACTTCAGCCTCCACATCAAAGCTCCTGAAAGCAAAGAAGATTAAGGTGCTCCAGGATTGGCCAGCCCAGTCACCAGACATGAACTTTATTGAACATGTCTGGGGTAAGATGAAGGAGGAGGCATTAAAGATGAATCTTGATGAACTCTGGGAGTTCTGCGAGAATGCTTTATTTGCCATCCCAGATGGCTTTATTAATAAGTTACTTGAAACATTGCAGAGATGTATGGATGCAGTCGTCCAAGGTCATGGGAGTCATACACAATATTAATTGTCTAAGCAAAGTCAGACCTTACTGTCCTCATTAAATAATGAAAATTCAAGGCATGATAATATTTTATTTAGGTAAAATAAGCATAATCTAGAGGCCTTTGCCTTTCGTATAAACCACTTCTGATACCAAATGATCAACTAGAAGTCAAGCTATTATTTGTTGCTTCTAAAACTTTAATAGTTGGCAATACTTTTGTCAGGTAGTGTATTACTATTACTTTTGATATCCATATAGTGACTAAATCAATGAGTTATTTTTTGTATGTGTAATTATAGTTTGTTATTTTATTTTGTAATAATGATTTACCATTACTTTTGACATCACTATGAAGACAAAAGTACTGTTGGCTCAATATTACTTTCTAAATTTATTTTATTTAATTTTATTTTATAAATTCATTTTGCTGTCCCCATAGAGACATTTTTAACATTGGCTCGTTATTTCTTTAGTATTTCTTTATTGTTATGTAATTATATTTTATTTGATACCTTTCTAATTTAAATACCCATTACCTTTGCCATCCCCATAGACACATAAAACATCTCCATCCATCTGAGTTTCCAGCCTCCACCAATGTCTGTCAGTGAAAGCTCACACACACATACACAAATATACACACACACCTAGCCAAGCATGGATAAACGTTTAAAATATTCATACGCAAGAACACAGAAACAGAAAGAGAGAGCATAAAACCATGCAACAGAGCAAAGCAATGCAGCTGAGAGAGAAATAAAATAGTATCAGCCCTGTTTGATCCAGTACAGGCCACATGGTCAGACTCTCATTAGTGTAATTAAATCCACAAATCACCTCAGAAAAAAAGCACAAAAAAACAACAACAATGACATTTATTATCACCCGCCGCTGAGATGGAGAACTGGCACTTTCTGGAGGCTTACAGAATTTGGAGCAGTGCTGAAGTCTTCACTGACAAAAAGACTATGAAAGTCACTGAATGATTTACAGTGAATGAGGAAAAGAGGACAGAGAGATGCTATCACTGAAACTAGCACAATACACAAAGTCTGCATAGAGCCACACACAAACACACACACACATGCTGTTAACCCTAATGTTATCTGTCTTGTTTATTCCATTAGTTTTATCACTTCTAATCTTTATTAGGTGTCATTAACTATTTTAGGTTTTTTTTTTGTGATATTATAACTGTACAGTACATGTTAAAATTGAAACTCTGAAGTGCAATAAAAAGTTTATATCGTGCAATTTTGTATTAAAAGTGCAGTATGTAAGTTTGACACCCAGAGGTTGGACTAGGTATTGCACTCTTGGATCAAAACAAATGCAAGCGCAGGTTGCCACATTGAGGACAGGAGCGAGTGATTTAAACTGTGTTCTAAGTAAAGGCATTGGCACCCGATAGAAGGAATATTTTCCATATTAAAAGGAGCTTTTATCCTAACCAACACCTCAAATTGATATATTAGATACTATTTCTATTTCTCACAGGTGAACAACAGAAAAGGTAAACCTCATGTGTTTTATTTAGTGTTAAATGCTAATAATGTGAGTTTGAATGCCATTTACATGACATTTTTTGCCATATACTGAAAGCAGCAGCAGATAGTTCACCTCAGATCTTGAAAATAAAATAAACCATTATAAACTTTAGAACTAAACACATATGGGTGATTCAGCATCTACATTTAATAATGTTAAAGAGGGTTAATATGTATTAATTAGATTATAAACCTTACCGTTTCGTGCGTGAGTGCATAATGTGTGCTTATGAATGGCTGTATTTAAATTTCTGTCATGTTTCGTCTGGTCACGTAGCCTGTTGTTAGGACACGTGGTTACAATGTAGCCTAATGTTTATGTTTGTAATATTTATATCATTTGCTAATTAATAACCTCATGTGGAACTGAATCTGTCTCATTTCTTAGTCTGCTACTGTCCACCGGAGGTTGCATTTCAGTCACAGACGCATGCTTTGAGAGTCTTCCTGACTGAATGAATGTAGTAATACGCTGTTTTTCCACCAAAGCAACCCGGAGTGCTGAAATATAATTGGCTAAACTGTCATTGTGCAGGTTAAAATTACCAAAACAAAGACAGCGTTCCAGCACGGAAAACACATTATCAAAGCAGAATATCTGACTTCAGCATTGCTTTTCAGTTAAACAAGTATTTTCACTTAAGATGTTTTTGAAATATCTGCAAACATATTATGGTAGTTTTATGCTTTAGAAGAGTCAAAAACTTACAAACAGCACCTTTAATAAAAAAAATTTGCTGTTCTGAGAATAAAAAAACTGAATTGTGAGATGTAAAGTTTAAATGAGCTTTTTTTATTCTATTATCTGTTGGCAGAATTTTTTTTAAATAATTGAAAATAATTGGTTGTTTAAATGGTGTTTTAATTTATGAGGAAACAGAGCTATGTGTGTTATTTTACTTGGACTTCATATTACTTTTACTTTGATTTTAATTGGACCCAAAAATTTATTTTATTTTTAATTCAGTTTTTTTTTTTTTGCTTAATTTTTCACATTTTTATATATTATTGCTGCTATTGCTCACCTACAGTTGGCACCCAATAATTAAATAAAAAATTATTAAATTAAACAATTTAATTGTGAATTTGATAGAATGATAAATTGATGGCATGGTGGTTAGCACTGTCGCCTCGCAGCAAGAAAGTCGCTGGTTCGAGTCCCCGCTGGGTCAGTTGACATTTCTGTGTGGAGTTTGCATGTTCTCCTCATGTTCGTGTGTGTTTCTTTCGGGTGCTCCATTTTCTCCCTCAGTCCGGAGACATGTGCTATAGGTGAATTGAATAAACTAAATTGGCCATAGTGTATGTGTGTGAATGTGAGAGTGTATGGGTGTTTCCCAGTACTGGGTTGCGGCTGGAAGGGCATCCACTGTGTAAAACATATGCTGCATTAGTTAGGGGTTCCTTTCGCTGTGGCGACCCCTCATGAATAAAGGGATTAAGCAGAAGAAAAATGAACAAATAATTAATTATAATTTCTTAAATGTGTGTATATTTGAAAACAGAGCTGTGTATGTGTGTGAAATAGAGATGTCTAAATAAAAATATCTCATCTGAAATAGCATGTGCTGACTGTGCAGCATTTTAGTGATGTTAAACCTGCTCTCACATACTAATCAATTTGTCTTTTTGAAGCATTCAGGCCGTGTCGGATCACTAATGATCTGATATTATGCAGAAAGATGAATAGGAAGTGATGATGTGAGCAGTGTTTAGATGAGACTGACTGCTGGAAACACAGACGAATGTGAAAGTAGCGCTGTCACAAGTTTCTAACTTTAATAAACTTTCATGGCATACCTCCATTTTCAATATCACGGGGAAATATTGCTATATTTATAAGCATACTTAAAATACTATTTTTATGCACATCTTCATCTGATAAATTCAAGTCAAGTTGGTTCATTTATAATGATAATAAATCAATAAATCAATCAATCAATAAATAAATGAAGGAATTAATTATTTAAATTTTTTTGGTTTTTTTACCTAAAATATTCTAATAAAATGTGCCATTATTCAAATAAGTTTCACTATTATTAGTTGCATATTTAGTTTTAGATAAGAAACTACTTGTTGTTTATAGTGTAGTCACAGTGTTATTATTAAAGACAAATGAACATTCGCTAATAAACCAAATCTAAAGGTCTAAAATGATTTTGTCTTTTGTTATAGGTTATTTTCACTTTACATTGTGTTATAAAGACAGGTATTGTGTTTTAAAGACCAGTATGTTGATGTTTTTTTCATATATTTTGCGTATTGGAGCACAAGTGTATGTTACTACTGAAAATAGATTTTGTGTCATTTCAAACATTTCAGTATTAATACAATACCTTTGATAACACTATGGGCTCTATTTTAACTATCTATGCACCAAGTCTAAAGTGCATGACGCAAAAGCATTAAGGACATGTCTGAATCCACTTTTGCTATTTGAATAACAGGAAAATATGGTGTGTGCCTCGGCGCATGGTCTAACAGGGTTGTCCTTATTCTCTAAATGAGTTATGGGTGTGTTTTTGAGCATAACATGCCTTAAACCAATGAGTCTCATCTCCCATTCCCTTTAAGAGTCAGTTGTGTTGCTCCATGGTGCATTTGCTATTTACATGGTGGACTTTGTAAGTGGAAAAACTGAATGCTTTACTAGCGAGAAAACAGTTAAACAGACCATCTGCAGCACGAGGATAAAGAATGAACCTCCTCCATTCAGCCTTTTTACTTTCTCTTTACTTTTACTCTTTTACTTTTGTGGATATAGAAACGGCGTTGTAAGCACTCCACTGAAGACATCCATTAGCCTACATATTTATTTTTGTTTGTTAAGCACACAGATTTGTTTTAAAACTATTTCAAAATTTTGTACTAATTTTCAGCAAACAAATAAATTAACAACAATAACGAAGTGTGGTCAAAAAACTGAGTTATATCCAAAACACGCGTCTTGTTCTTATGCCCTATATGGTGATGCAGATGTCTCCAAAACCTGACAGATGGACAAATATAAACTTGTTTTTATTAAAACAAATATAAATATGCATATAATCAATAATACTACTAATAATAAAGACAATATAATAAAAATGCTAATTCCCATTAATAAACTGAAAAAAGCCCCTCTGGACAAGAAGGCATGGATGTAGGGGTTTTTGTGTGTAGTAAATAATAATTTTTTATAACATTTTATTCAATTATTTTTTTCACATGTAAAGATATTTGTGTATTGCTGTACATCCTGTGTGTTTTAAGCATTTTACCTTGCATAGGCGCATAATTAACCTGCTTTGCGCTTGGGCTTTAGAGCAGCTTTTACATGGTCAACGGCGCAGTCTTTTTTCAGTTTCTCAGAATAGCAAAGCACCAACAATGCACCTTAACACACCTCCTTTATAGACCGACACACCCATGAGTCCACAAAGTAGTACAAATGGATTTGCTATTTAAACAACGAGGCACAAAACATGAAAATTTGTGTTGCTAAAAATAGCAACAAATCGCGCCAAACATGTCTTGCACCTTATTGCGCCGGGTGTATGATAGGGCTCTTTTATCTTTTTTATAACAGCAGACACTCAGCCGAGTGTGTGACTAGTCTGTGACAAACTTTGACGTCTGTCTTTTGTTCTTTTGTGCAGGTGCAGGTGGGAAGCTCCGCTCAGGACCAGCGTGTTGTTGGATACATCACCTGTACTCATCTGCATGCTATTGAAGGCAAGTGTTCAGACATACAAAACAGAGTCTGAGTCATATTATTGTGACTCCTTGAATGAGAATTGCCTAGCAGCCAGTCGAGGGTGCTTTTCCACAAACCATTGTTAGATAGTTATGGTCGCACATTCTGTTGATACATGTTTAATCTAGGGGTGGGAATCTTCACAATCAAATTCGATTCCGATTCTCAAAGTCATGATTCAAAACAATTCTTGACCTACATATTTCCTATTTATTCAGCTGTGTACACACATTTTTCCAACTTAACATTTTAGGCATAAATTGAGTTTCTATGCTTTTGTTTATGATTGGAATCTATGTATGATAGTACTGCCATCTTAAAAATGATTTATTTTTATCAGCAAAATTATATTCAGGATGAACAAGATGTGAATGTAACATTTAAAACAAAGCATAGTTTTATCCTAATGTGACATATGGAACAAAAAATAATAATCAGCATTTAAATCTGTAATTTTAGTACAATTACTATAATTATATTTTTCATTGTTATAGTAATAATAATACAAATTTTATTATATTATATTAATATTGTATGCCGTAATATACAAATATATTACAAAAAATTTTTGTGTTTCATTTCTTTTCTTTTCGGCTTAGTCCCCTTATTATCCGGGGTTGCCACAGCGGAATGAACCACCGACTTATCCAGCATATGTTTTACGCAGCACATGCCCTTCCAGCCGCAACCCAACACTGGGAAACACCCATACACTCTTGCATAAACACACATACACTACGGCCAATTTAGCTTATTCAATTCACCTGTAGCGCATGTGTTTGGACTGTGGGGGAAACCGGGGCACTTGGAGGAAACCACCGCAAACACGGGGAGAACATGCAAACTCCACATAGAAATGCCAACTAATCCAACCGAGGCTCGAACCAGCATCCTTCTTGCTGCAAGGCAATCCTGCTACACACTGCGCCATCATGTCGCCATGTTGTATTTATTATTATTAAATTGATACTGTAAATATAATATTTCAAATAATATATTCAAAATAAATATTGTTGTTATTATTACTTTAATTTTAGTTTTTCGATTTATGTGTTTCATTTTTTATTTTATAAGCTATTTGACCTCATCCTTAAATCAAACTAATAAAAAAAAAAAATACATGATTTTACATGGTACACCTCTCTAACTGCTCGTTAACACAAATTTATAATCAGCCAATCACATGACAGCAGCTCAATGCATTTAGGCATGTAGACATGGTCAAGACGATCTGCTGCAGTTCAAACCGAGCATCAGAATGGGGAAGAAAGATGACTTAAGTGACTTTGAATGTGGCAGGGTTATTGGTGCCAGACGGGCTGGTTTGAGTATTTCAGAAACTGCTGATATACTGGGATTTTCAAGCACAACCATCTCTAGGGATTATAGAGAATGATTAGAAAAAGAGAAAATATACAGTGAGCGGCAGTTCTGTGGGCACAAATACCTTGTTGATGCCAGAGGACAGAGGAGAATGGCCAGACTGGTTTGAGCTTATAGAAAGGCAACAGTAACTCAAATTACCACTCATTACAACTGAGGTATGCAGGAGAGCATCTTTGAATGCACAACACATCCAAGCTTGAGGCAGATGGGCTACAACAGCAGGAGACCACACAGGGTGCCACTCCTGTCAGCTAAGAACAGGAAACTGAGGCTGCAATTTGCACAGCCTCACCAAAATTGGACAATAGAAGATTGGATAAATGTTGCCTGGTCTGATGAGTCTTGATTTCTGCTGCAACATTTGCATGGTAGGGTCAGAATTTGCCGTCAACAACATGAAAGAATGGATCCATCCTGCTTTGCATTAACATTTCAGGCTGGTGGTGGTGGTGTACTGGTGTGGGGGATATTTTCTTGACACACTTTGGGCTCATTAGTACCAACTGAGCATCATTTAATCAAGTTATGTAAATATAATTAAATCATTAGGTCTTTATTTTATATTATAGCTTTTATTGTAGTTGTTATTGGTATTTTTCTATTTAAATTTGTATAAATTTCTTAATGGAAGTTATTTCACATTGTTTAACATTACTGTTAATATATACTATTAACAAAACCTTTTTTACTTAGCCTAAATTCTATTATGCAGCCATATTTTCTCCTCAGGACCATAATGTTTCCACCATGTCACCTGTTCATGTTTAAGCCCCACACATACACTCATGACCCCCAGTGCTGTTGCTTTGCTCAGACAATCGCTCTGATCCTGAACGATCCTGACAGGTTTGTCCCGACCCCGCTGCTCGTCTCCCGAACATCCAGTAGATTTCCACATCTCTCGTATGTGAGGCTGTACAATCTCCTCTCCTCTGCTTTTTCATCTCAGTATCCTGTGTCATCACTGCGTGTTGTTGACCCCTGTTCTCCGCTCCGATTAATCACAGCACTTCCCGCTCGCCCACCGGCTCCCGTTTCCATGACGACAGGTGCTCGGCGGGCCCTGGCGTCAGCCCTATTTAAAGCCCGCGCTCATTTTTTACAAAGACACTCGTGCTATTCTGGGCTCCAGCTACGCATGCGTGTGTCTGCCGCCAGGGCTAATTATAGAGCGCCACTATTTCAGGACCAGAAATGAAGCAGAAGGGAGAAACCTGATTATGCTGGAGATGATGCTGGACAGGGGCGAGCAGGGTCTGGGCTTTCTCAAACACTTGTTTTTCCCTGTCACACTCTGTTTGTTTATGTGTGTGTGTGTGTGTGTGTGTGTGTGTGTGTGTGTGTGTGTGTGT
>CAIGQZ010033231.1:8492810-8516746 GCA_903798205.1 Danio tinwini
TGTGTGTGTGTGTGTGTGTGTGTGTGTGTGTGTGTGTGTGTGTGTGTACAGTACAGTACAGTGTGGTAGAGTATAGGTTTTGACAGTGCAAAGGCGAATTGAAGTTATTCTCCTGACACAAACACACACACACACACACACTTGTACAGTATGTCAGGTTACTTGCCTTGTGGTTTTGTGTTCAGTTTTGAGATTTCAGGGAAAATGTATTGCTCACTAGTTGCTTGTGTCAGGTGGAGTTAATCTTATATTTGTATTATCATGTATTACTTCATACAAAATAGGATTTATTATTGTGAAATGTATGATATGACTGTAATATTATTGGATTTATCATTCATTAATTCATTTTCTTTTCGGCTTAGACCCTTTATTAATCTAGGTCGCCACAGCGGAATGAACCGTCAACTTATATAGCATATGTTTTACGCAGCGGATGCCCTTCCAGCTGCAACCCATCACTGGGGAACATCCATCTCATTCACACACATACACTACGGACAATTTAGCTTACCCAATTTACCTATACCACATGTCTTTGGACTTGTGAGGGAAACCGGAGCACCTGGAGGAAACCCACACAAACATGAGGAGTACATGCTAACCCAGCCGGGGCTCGAACCAGTGACCTTCTTGCTGTGAGGCGATTGCGCCACCATGCTGCCCCTCGGTTTTATCATTAAAAAAATTATATATTCATATTATTTATAATCAGGGCTTGACATTAACTTTTTTGATCACCTGCCACTGTGGCTAGTAGATTTTTTTATTAGCCACTCGCCATTTTCACTAGCCTCAAATTTGTTGTTGGGAAAATATATTTTATATGCATAAGTTTGACTTTGGCATGCTAAAATTACTTGATTTAGATTTTGTGTTATGTCCACATGCCTCCTTATTCAACTTTTTTGTGTGTTGTGTATGACCTTGCTTAAATTGGTTGTGGTTTCATGGAGTTACATTGCAATTAGTTCTTATTTTAGACTTTTCAGGGCTCAACATTAAGGATTTACCAAATTTTTCTCTGGCCACACCAAAAATAAATAAACAAATAACTAATTATTTCTTAGCTACAAATTTTAATTAATTAAAAAAAAAATTAACAAGCTAAATATAGCTATATACATGCACTTTTTATTCAATAAAACCTTTCATAAAAAAAATGACATTTAAAAAATAACTATTGTCATATATCTAAAAGAATGCACAGTAATCTGTCCAGGCTAAAGGTCCCAGATTACCAGTTAACTATACATAAATGGGAAGTTAATCTTCTATTAAAGCAATGTTATTGTAAAGGATGATAATTAAACCATAAAAGAAAACTGTAAGCAAAAGAAAGCAGGTGAAATACATACTGTGTGCGATAATTAAAGATGATGATCACGTGAACACGGTTTTATTAAGCCCATTAATAATCTGTTCAAAGAATAGTTAAAGCGAAAGCGGACCGCTGCTGCTTACAGAAAAAAAGCTTTTTAAAAAATTAATCTCATGTGAGAGCACGAGCATCACTTTTTTATCAAGTATATTTCAAAGAGAACCGATCCCACGAGTTGTGTTTGCAGGCACGGTATATAAACAATAGCACGCCTCACATCAGCCGTGCACGCGATGCTAAAGTCCTCGTCAGTAAGTGATGAAAGCCTGCGTCTCACCGTGTGCGTGATCATCCTCTTGTTCGGTATTCACCTGCTTTCTTTTCCTTGTGCAAACAGTTATTTTGTCAGTCATGCTGCTTCTTGATAAACCACAATCTAAAAATGATTTTCACCAGCCAAAGTGGCTAGTAGGAGTAGCTCTCTAACCCACCACAGCTGAAATCTACCAGCATTTGGCGGGTGTTAATGTCAAGCCCTGTTTATAATATATCTATAAAATATAATATATTTAAATCTATAATTTTTATATAAGTTTAGTTATTTTAGTTATTAGTTTTAGTTGAAAGTGTTAGTTGTGCTAGTTTTAGTGTAATTGTCTGTGTGTGATGATCATATTGTGGTAAAACACACAATAATGTAGGCTTTAATAATGATGACAAGTGATCCAAACAGAGAAAATAATAAACATTACATATAATCATAGATAAAAACGGACAGTGAGGTAGAGAAAGTCTCAAATACTCAAATACTATGGGAGAATCACATAATTAAATATCTAATATGATGGTGGGAAAACTGAACAATGGGAACCAACAATACAGGCAGACATGTTACATTTCTCCCTCATTCTGGAAGGCTTGACCACAGTTCCATTTATGTTTCAATATTGTCCAGTTCTATTTTGGGATGAAGGGGCTTTGGAGGAGGATGTGAAGCAGGGGATGACTGTAAGCAACAGAGTGTTGATGAAAAAGGAGCAGGAAGATCCAGGGGAGACCCACATTGCAGTCATGATGGCCCAAAGTGGAGTCGATGGCGGGAGGAGCCGTGGAGGAAATTCAACCAATAACACCACAGGGCTAACTGACAGATACAGAGCTAGGGGAAGAGAAGCACAGGGCAGAGACAGAGCCGGGGTGACACAGAAGGTCCCAGGGGCCAAGGTAGAGTCAATTCTGTAGATGGGGACGATTGGGAGTATATGATGGTTAAGGGCAGATTGTGGGAAATTGGGAATTTGGCCAAGTTATACTCCTTCTCTTTATGAGAATTCAATGGGATTTTATAAGGCCACAGATAGTCAGGCCTTGGTTTAACATCTCACCCAAAAGACAGTACTCAATCACGATGCACTCCCAGAAATAAAGGTACAATACAGGTGCACATTGGTACTTTAAAGGTAAATTTTTTCCCCTTAAAGTACAATGAGGTACAAATGTGAACCTTCATGAAACAAAAGTGTACCATTTGAAAATGTACCACCCAATGACAGGTTTTATACCATTATTTCTGAGAAGGTATAGTGTCTCTGTCACTATACTGGGGCATTAGAAACCACACAGACCGCTATGTGAGCACCCCCTGCTGGCGTCACTTACACCACTTACAACAGCAATCTAGTTTTCCCATGTGATCTCCCATCTAGGTGCTAACCAGGCTCAGCCATGCTTAGCTTCAGTGGGCAACCCATCTTGGGCTGCAGGATCCAGGTCCAGGTCTCCCAAGGTAGCTGACAACTGGAGATGCCCAAAGCTTATCCTAAACACTGGTTTTGGTATGCTGAGGGTGAGCTAATAGTATTTTCAGGGGCCAGTGAAGACTAGACTGATGGACTGGCTGGTTGAGACAGATGAGGATGAGGAGGTAATGTGACTCTAGGATTAGGGTTAGTTTAATCTCCAGTTAACCCTCTTTGCACTGAAAAAAATACTTTTGCTGCTTGTTCAAACTACTTCTTCAAAATAAGTTAAGACAGCACATTTCTTAAGGTTTTTTGGGACAACTTAATTGTTTCATGTTCAATCCACTTATTTTTTTCATTTATTCATTCATTGATTCATTGATTCATTCATTCATTCATTCATTCATTCATTCCTTTTCCTTCAGCTTAGTCCCTTATTTATCAGGGGTTTCCACAGCGGAACGAACCACCAACTATTCTAGCATATGTTTTACGCATCGGCTGTCGTTCCAGCCACAACTCAGTACTGGGAAACACACATATGCTCTCGCATTTATACACACACTCATACGCTGGGGCCAATTTAATTCATCCAATTTATCTATAACACATGTCTTTGGACTGTGAAACCGGAACACCCGTAGGAAACCCACGCGAACACAGGAAGAACATGCAAAATCCTCACAGAAACTCCAATTGATCCAGGCGGGACTCACACCAGTGACCTTCTTGTTGTGAGGTGACAGTGCTAACCACTGAGACACCATTCCATCTCATTTAAATTTGTAAAAATCATTAAGTTAACTTAAGCGATTTGTTTTGAGGTCAACATGAAGAAATTGTCTGAAACCCAATATTTTTTACAGTGTGGGGCTGGAGATGAGCTGACTGAAACCAGCATAGAAATAGGGAATCAAAGCAAAATTATCTCATCATTTAAAGCAAAAAGCTCAGACTCCTGTTATAGCTCACCCTGAGTGTAGGAGCGTGGGCAGGGTCTCCATTCATGTCCTTGAACTCCACAAACACTCGCTTGGGAACTGGCAGTTTTTTGGCTCACGCACCTGGCTTCTGCTGGCAGATTAAATTCACAATTTTTTCAAAAGAATTCCAGTTTGTGAAAAATGACATAAACTGCTCACACACTACCCCCTTTTAGGCATTTTCAAAGAACATTTTTAGCAGCATCACACACACTTCAAACTGTTTGAGCAATTAATCTGCTGTTTTTCTTTTCCCTCTGTTTTTCTCTCCTCTACTTTCTCTGGAGTAGAGATGTTGCAGATCGTCTGCTCTTTTCCTCTGCTCTGCTGCTCTTTCACACTCTCGCTGGCCTCATTAAATCTCTACATCTGCCACAACTATGAGTCGTGAAAATGTGATAAATCCAAGGCGCCTCAGTGCGACGCTTTTTCATTACACTACACCCAAATCAAATGCTGTTTTGCACAACACTCCACATGCTCCTTATTGTATGAAGGCATCCGTCAGATTAAATCGTGACTTTGATTATTTGGTTTTGGTATTGTTTGGGTTTTAGGCGATGCGGCGGTGCGCTGCCAGCAGTTGGACATGTTGTTGGAATGGGGCGCAGATTTTCGGAGGGTCACCTCATGCCCCGCAGATGAGGAGAAGGTGCTGGAGGATCAGGTGGCCTTCGATGTGATCCTCGGAGACCTCAACTTCGACAACTGCTCCTCAGGTATAACAGTGCTAATGATTTACAGTTCAACTGAAGCTTTTAATTATAAACCAATGTTGTATAACTTCAGTTGAATTCAGATGAGATTCATTCAAAAACACTCTTAACCCTTTCACGC
This sequence comes from Danio tinwini, assembly GCA_903798205.1. NCBI lineage: Eukaryota > Metazoa > Chordata > Actinopteri > Cypriniformes > Danionidae > Danio > Danio tinwini. Next base: position 8,497,694 of record CAIGQZ010033231.1, read on the forward strand.
ATACAATCACACCGGTGTGATCAGCCTTGGCTGGTCCCTGAAGCATACGATCACACTGGTGTGATTAGAAAGTTCAAAGTGCACGTCATTAACTGCTCAAATTTAAATCTGACAGCATGTGCTGAGGCACAGAAAGAGGTGCTCAGCGTCTTGTCATAAATGACAGTTTATCCATGCTTTCAAACAAATAACATTTATTTTAGGTATCAGACATTGAAATACACATAGCTACAAGCAAAATTGATCATTTAAGGTTTGTAAGATACACGTGGATGTCTATGTAGACGACAATTATAAATATTTTTCAATATAACTGGACGAGGTGCATTGTTCACAGATAGACACTGTTTATGTTGGTATATGCCTTACTATTTTCTCTATTCCTCTCCAAGATAGGCAGTTGCTCACCTTCATGTATTTCGGAAGAAAATTGTGATTAAACATGATGTAAATCCAGCAGATCGGATCTCTCCTGCGGTTGTTGCTAGAAGGGATACAGCTGTGATTGTAAATTAATGAGAAGTATCCACAGCTGTATCTCATCTAGACTTCACTGCCCTGCAGGATAGGGTGAAGTCTAGATGGGATACAGCTGAGGATACTCACGTCAATATAGCATAATATTTGTGACACTGTACAACTAATAATAATGTTTACATTGCCTTGAGGCTTGGGTTTAGGGTTGAGGTAAGGGTAGGGGTAAACGCTAATAAAATACAATTAATGTACAATTTATTAAATAACAAATACTTCTTGTGAACTTCCGATCGCAGCCGTGTCCCTTCTAGCAACAACAGCACTGTTCATTACCCGTCATATAACAAATGATACAGTCATTATTAAGCTGATATTAATTTATCATTTAAAAGACAAAATATATGTTCTATCACATATTTGAGAATCAATATCAGAATATCAGAAATGTCACAATATATTCAGAACATTTGTCAATATTTACAGAAAAAGGCAAAAATAAATAAAATACAATATATACATAGATCATTGGGGCTGGTGAGTCACGTGATAAAATTGACCATGGGAACTTTAGAATGCAATGGATTCTAAGTAATGGTCACAAAAAAAACTCACACAAGAGGGTCAGTAATATATAGCGTTTATATTTTATTTAATAGATTTTATGTGGTAAATAATATTTCTTCACAATTGTATTTACTTATTTAAATAAAAAAGCAAGAACTTTTTTGTATATAGTAAAAATTATGAATAATAATTTAGTGTTTAGTTAAACATTTTTTTAGATGATTTTAGAAGTGTTTTGTTTGTGTTCAAACTATGAGTAAAATTGCTTAAATTATAATTCATAAATGTTTTTTTCACAATTTTATTTTATTAAGAAAACTATCATTGTAAGAACTGTGCAGTCTATAATAATCATAATAATAATGCATATTCTTCTTTTTGTAAAACCTAACAGTCAACTTTATCATATGAAATGAGTGTAGTTAACTCAAGATTTACTGAAAGTTAGTTCTACTCATTTGAAAAGAGTTTTGAACTCAGTGTTGAAGGTAATGAGATAATTAAATACTTCATTACTTAAATGGAGTAAGTTCACAGTACTCATATAGATTAGTTTTTTACCTCAAATGGTCTGTAGCAATCAGTTTCCTCGAACAGATTGAGTTGCCTTAACTTATTGAGTTTTACAGTACTCAGTTGGTTTCAGTTCTCTTCATTTATTAGGTTTTACTGTGCTCAAATTGCTTCATTTACTCAAATGAATTAAGTTCACAGTACTTATTAGTTTTTGAATTTAAATGGTTTGTTGCAATCAGTTTCCTCAAATGGTTTGAGTTACCTTAACTTATTGGGTTTTAGAGTGTATATATAAAGAGTTCAGATGCAAAAAACCTCTAAATGCCATCTAAAATTTTTTCCTAAAATGAACATTTTTCTCAGCCTCCTTATTTTATGTTCGTGTTTTTAACTTTAAAGGCAATAAAAAGAACTTATTCGTCACTATAAAAGTAAAATTTCTGAGCCTACACACAAAAGTCTGAGAAAATTGCTAATTTTAGAAGAAAATATTTAGCACATTTTAAGGTTTTTGCATCTAAACTCTTCATATATATATATATATATATATATATATATATATATATATATTGCAACAAAAGGACAGTGTACATAAATCAGCATTCCCCAAGAACGTAAATGTACTCAAATGAACCCAAAGACTAGTTTTCATTGGTGGTTCCTTAGCCAGATGCTAATGACCAAACCAATAAAAATACTCATTTACACTCAAACAATATCAAAAATCCTAGTGTTCACAATGAAGGCATTTCTTCAAATTATACTTAGATGACTTAACAGATACACACTCTCTAACAGATTGTGGTATCAAATTCCACTGATGTAATGCTTTAAAAGAAAAGCAAGCTTGACCAAAAGAGTTTTTTTCTAAATGGAATAATGCAATCAACTCTATTCAGAATATTTATAATAATATAATGCTGATGTTCAGCTCATTCAACTTGTTAACTATTTTAGATCTTTAATAACTGGATGGCTGTTTATGACCAGAAGGAGGCATTGTAACCCTATCTGTCATGTGTTTTCTGTCTCTTTAGAGGATAAGCTGGAGCAGCAGCATTCGCTCTTCACTCATTATAAAGACCCGTGTCGTCTGGGACCAGGAGAGGACAAACCCTGGGCTCTGGGTCAGTTTATCAAAACAGCTCACAAACACACTGCCAAAGTCTCAGTTTAAAAGGCTCAAAGCTGTGGACAAGTGGCTGAAGATCTGCCACATCTGCACTTGTTGTGGTTCACCAACATGGGGTTTTCAAGAACTAATGCAAATGGCACTTTCTAGAAACCAGCGTAATGATGAAATAGATGTATAACACAGAAATATTCATCATATTTATCCTAAATACATTTAGATTTTTAGATTTACAGATTTGGATTTTTCAGATGACACAAAGTAAGTAGGGCTGTCAGTTGATTAAAAAAATTTACTAATTAATAAATTTTTTTCGTGATTAATCATGGGAGGAAGGGGTGGGTATTGCGGATAAAAGTGAGGACCGGGGGGTTCGCTCACTAGTCTATTCTGCTGCCCAAGGCGGCCGCCTAGGTTGTCTCTATGGACGCGCCGGCCCTGAACACACGTCGGCCACAACAGAAAAAAAAAAACTGCAACTGCGTTAAATGCGTACATTTTTTTAACGCGTTAAATATTTCAAATTAATCGTGTGCGTTAACTCGCTAATTTTGACAGCCAGTTGTTTTAAATGTTACAGTATGTTAAGATGAACAATTATATACAGTAGTTATAATATTTTAGAAACGTATATGTTAAACAATTCAGTTTATTATTATTTTATTATTATTAATTTTATTATTGTTTTATATTTTTATTATATTGTGCTATATTTTAATTATAATAATATTTTTTTTCTAATAATGTGTCAATTCTTTGGCCTATATATTATACTATCTTTAATTATAATAATATAACAGTGTATTTTAATACTTGAAATACTGTACACTACCTGACAAAAGTCTTGTCGTCGATCCCAGTTGTAAGAGCAACAAATAATAACTTGACTTCTAGTTGATCAATTAGAAAAGCGGTACAGTAGGTAGATTTTTCTGATAAATCATCTGTTAAACTGCATCCCAATCATCACAAATACTGCAGAGGACCTATTGGAACCCACATGGACCCAAGTTTCTCACAGAAATCAGTCAAGTTTGCTGAAGGAAAAATCATGGTTTGGGGTTACATTCAGTATGGGGCATGCGAGAGATCTGCAAAGTGGATGGCAACATTGATACCCTGAGGTATTAAGTTATTTGTGCTGCCCATTACATTATAAACCACAGGAGAGGACAGATTCTTCAGCAGGATAGCGCTCCTTCTCATACTTCAGCCTCCACATCAAAATTCCTGAAAGCAAAGAAGGTCAAGGTGCTCCAGGATTGGCCAGCAGACATAAATATTATTGAGCATGTCTGGGGTTATTTTTTAGTTTTTCCTAAAACTATGATTGGTGACAAGACTTTTGTCAGGTAGTGTATCAGCATATTTTATTTCAAATTATTATTCACATTTTTATTACATATTATTTTAAAAAAAGCATTTCATTTTGGCCTTTGAACTTTTTTCCATCTTCCAAAATATTTTTTAGCACATAAAAAATCCCACAGGTATCTAATTTGAGTGAGTTTCTGAGGTTTTACTGGCACACATGCAGATGGTGCACTAGATGAGCTGGCGGTTGACCAGGGCAGAGACGCTGATGTCCAGTCCTGCTTCTGAAATAGATCTGATGGAGAGCAGGCCTTTAATGACTTGTCTGGCTTTAGTAAACTCCACTTCTCTTTTATAGCACAGACACTTTCTGCTCTCCCCTAAGCCTCAAGGACTGATGAAGGTCTGAGGACTGACACTATTTGTTAAGACGGATTGAAAAGATGATCATTTTATTACCAAGTTCTCTTTTTTTGGTTACAGTACTAAGCTATAAAATTATATTTCATATGCAATTTGTTAACTTTATTTATTTATATGTAGAGATGTAGAGCCCTCCTAAAACTATTTTCGTTTTTCAAATATTTTCCAAATTATGTTTAACAGAGCAAAAACATTTTCGCAGTATTTCCTATAATATTTTTTCTTCTGGAGAAAGTCTTAATAGGTTTGTTCCAGCTAGAATAAAAGGTCAATAATTATAAGCCCCCTAAGTGGTATTTTTTATTGTCTACAGAACAAACCACTGTTATACAATGACTTGCCTAGTTAAGTTAAGCATTTAAATTCCACTTTAAGCTGAATACTAGTAGTGCCTATAGAAAATCATCATACCCTGTGAAAATCTATACCTTACTTTACACCCTGCTTTCAAAAAACCTTCGGGATACAGTTGTAAAATATACACATATACATATACATACAGTACATATATCATTTGTTTTAAATGTAATTTATATTATTAACATATTGAGAGTAAACAATTGTGCAGTAGGTAGGGCTGTCGCTTCACAGCAAGAAGGTCGCTGGTTCGAGCCTCGGCTGGGTCAGTTGGCGTTTCTGTGTGGAGTTTTCATGTTCTCCCTGCGTTCACGTAGGTTTCCTCCGGGTGCTCTTGTTTCCCTCACAGTCCAAAGACATGCGCTATAGGTGAATTGGGTAGGCTAAATTGTCCATAGTGTATAAGTGTGAACAAGTGTGTATGGATGTTTTTCCAGAGATAGGTTGCGGCTGGAAGGGCACCCGCTGTGTAAAACATGTGCTGGATAAGTTGGCGGTTCATTCTACTGTGGCGACTCCGGATTAGTAAAGGGACTAAGACGAAAAGAGAATGAATATTATAATATATTGCAGTATACATAATATGTTATACATTATAAACATTATCATGTTTTTATTAAGGAAATAATTTTATATAAATAATACCAAGTGTGTATATGAAGTATGTAAATACTAAAATTAGTATAATGTTGTAAAAAACTCGAAGGATATGTCATTTCAGCAGGTATTGTGAATCCGATCCTTGGTTAACACTCAGAACAATTAAAGAAGTTGCTAGAAACCCTCTGCACTGTAATGGAAAGTACTGGAACTATTAGTCTGTCTATGCTGGAATCAGCGATGTGAAAAAAAAAAAAGATAGAAATGCTTTAGTGGAGAGGGGTGGTTAGAAGCACACAGTCGTGACTCACACAGATTTCCCTTGAGCTCATTTTAATGCCGGTGTTACCCCGCACTGGTCCAGTGGGGCTTGTGGATCTAGAGAGACTTTAAATGTCAAATATCTGCCACGATTTAAGGATCTTTTAAAGTGTCAGGATATAAATACCGATGTCCAAATCTCCTGTTCAACTGTAACCTGTATGTTGTGCATGTGTTTATTATACAGGTACATATTTGGACACGAGTGGGATCTATGATGAGGAAGTCAGTTCACCAGAGAGCCTACAAAAGTAAGCTAACCACAAATATGTTTTAAGCATGATATCTTTCAAAATAGTTGAAACGACAAAAGCAGAGAGGTATACTTGTTGTATATTTTGTTGTATACTAATGGCTCATTTCTACTGAGTGGTATGGTTTGGTGCAGTACAGTAAGGTATTCCCATGTATTTCTGTTTCCACTGTCAGAATGACCAAAATACCAAACTGTACCATACCATTTTTTTGTGAACTAGGGTACCTAGGACAGTACTGAACCAATAGGGTGGAGATACATTCGCTTCTGACTGGTTTTATAGAGAATCGTCACTTACATGTGCAATAATCCAGGGGAACAACAGCACAAGAAGTCATTTTTTAATGCACAGCTGATATGCTGAAACAACACCATAATAATACAATGATGGTGCGCAGCAATGAACCTTGCTTAACCCGATCACAAACAAGCCTTGTTGTTTTCTTGCAACAAGCAGCTAAGATGCCAAAAAGCAATAACAAGATCTGCTGTATGTCCTCCACTGTTGTTTAAGGGCCCTTTTATGTCCCGTCTAAATGTGTGGAAAGTGTATTTGTGCACACTTTGCTCAAAGTTAAGTGCGCTAAAGATGTGACAGCTTTCGTCTTTGAATGTAAATGACGTCAATCGCAACTTTCTGGCGAACACCATGCCAACCATGTTTAGGTAGCCACTATTGGCAGTGGAAAAGCAATCCTGATCAGGGTGACCCATGTTAAATTGTACTGTATTGTACTGTAATGCTCAGTGGAAACAAGGCCTAAATACAGTGCTTAAATAAGTGCTTTGGCCGTTAGAGCAGTGGTCCTTAACCTTTTTATCACGTGGACCGGTCAACGCTTGACAACGCAGACTAGGGTGGGGGGGCATTCCAACTGCTTTGACAGAGGATGACAAGCTGACAAGGATGACAAGCAGGTTGTTAGGCGATCATCAGCTGTTTTCACAGAGGATGACAAGCTGTCAAAACATTGCTGTGACTCTGATACAAGTTTTATTTACAGAGAAAATTTGTGAGCTCTGCAGTGTTTGAGTGTTCTTTGTTTGCCGTCATTTGCGATCTACAGCAGTTGATCTTCTTGCACAGATATACTGGATTCACCTGATTTGTTGACAAATAGGTTGCAGATTTTTTTACTCGTTTTGCTGCTTAAGCTACCGAAATGAACCAAGAGAAAAAGGTAATTTTTCAAAATAAAAGTTTTTTCTAAATAAAAGATTGTTCAGACTCAAGTAATAAAAAAAAATTAATAATGAATGATTTTCCGATCGGCTTGGTACCAATTGATCCATGGGCTGGTATGACTCGTATCATCTTTGTATGTCAAACATGTGTTTCAAGTTAGATCTTTCCCTCAGCGTTTTTCAAAAGACCTCAGCAAGTGTCTTTCTTTTCTAACGTCTTTCTAAGGTTTCTAAGTACCGATCCATGCCCCGCTGGTTGACGACCACTGCTTTAGAGGATCTGTTTTTCTACTTTGTTTTGCAATTAGAGACTTGCTTCTACCAGTAAATACTCAAGTACGCTGCTGTGAGCATGTGGATGAACACTGGATGAACAGCAAACCTATTGCAGATTTTAGACAGGTGGTGCTGGAGGGTGTGGAGAATTTCAGAGAATCTCTGATGAGATTAGCTTTAAACCAACTTTCTCATGTTATAATCTGTCACTTTTGTACTTTTTTGACATTTCCTGAATAATTGGGCTTTTTCTAATACTTTGATCTAATTTCATGTAACAAGCTCACAAAATTGACATGATTAGCAATAGGCAATGGAGAACAGTACAGAAAGCAGATTTAATTTTTGTTGTTTCATTTTGAGATGTTTTGCCGATCCTGTTTTCTAAGCAAGTAGTTAATAGTGTGAATTGTTACTTAACCTCAAGTATTGCCATATATATTTATTCATGTTCAGATGGCAGCATTTCTGGCTAGCATGCTTAAAAAACTATTTGAAGTCTTTAATTTTTCATATTCAGGTCAGTTGGATGGAGAATCTGTGTTTGTTTTGAACGCATTTGGCCACATGAGAGCTTACACTATGAAAGCTACATTTTCAACTAAGCCTGGAAGTGGTCAAAACACACAAACACACATGAACAGACACACAGAAATCCTGGAGATTTAGACAGATGGTGCTGGTGAAGGCAGCAGATTCCATATATAAGAAATATATTGAATGTGTACAATATAGTTATGTTATAAACATATGTTATCTATACAATCCTGTGACCATCAGTCAACTAGAGTGTCATGAATTGCATTTATCTTACAGGGTGATGGAGAATGAAGAGGGCCGAAAAGAGTATTTGGTGTTCCCCACAAGCAAGAACCATTGTCCCAGTCAGAAAGGTCGCAAAATCCCCCTGAAGGGAAACGGCAGGAGAATCGATTACATCCTTTATAAAGAGGAAGGCCTTCACCAGGACTGGAAAGTGGTGAGTTTTAATTAATAAATCTACTTCCCTTTTTAGGAGAACATTATGCAAATAATGACTAAACACATACTGTGAGTAAACATCACAGTGCATACAGAAACATGGGACTGCCTGTAGGAAGTAAATAGACCAGATGACTTCTGTTATGCTGTACATCCATGACTATGTTTGTACATGTTTATATCTCTAGTGTATTAAATATATTGTGTGTGTGTTTTTCTCAATGCAAGAGTCCCCACGTAGCAAAATATCTCTGGCCCAGTTCTGGCCCACATAATCAGCTTTTTCTTGGCCCACATGCCGCAGTGAATTACGGTACATGACTGGACCAAATCTAGCTTCCAAACAAGGGCCAAACATCGACCATACCTGGGCCATGTCTCAGCCAAGTTAATGACACATATCTGAGCCTGAACTGGGCCAGATATGTTGGTGTGTCACAACTGCAATGAAATTGATAAACCCATGAATCATTGCACTTTAGGCATGCTACGGGCATGCTTTGGCCCACATGCTGCATGCAAGTGCCGGATGAATGCCTCCTGTGCCAGATTTATGCCAAATCTGGGCCAGAATTCTTTGCTACCTGGGTCAACTGGACACATTTCATTGATTAAAGATTTTGTAAAACACTTGGGTATCCCCTATGAATAATAAACATATCCTAATAACATGAAGAGTCAACACAAGTGCATTGAATTCAATATGCTAAATAATTATACAAAATAACTTTTTGAAATGGTAACCTGATGCCACTGGGCACTGTGTAAGATGTGTCCTACTGTAAATAGGTCATACTGTATGTAAACTGTATAGCATACTACTGTATGAATCAAAATGGCTATATTTAAAATGCAATTTAAGCACACCATCAAGTGCAAATTGTGTATTTCCCTGTTGTTATTGTTATCTGAACATAAAATAAAATTATTAAAATTGTTTCTGGTAATTGAAAATAAATCTAAAATAAAATAAAATATTAATATAAGATTGAAAATATAACAAATGTGAAAATGTTGACTGAAATAAGTACATTAAAAGTTATAAATAATTTTAAAAGTATATAAGAACAAAAACACAAATAAATGACAAACTGAATAAAAATGAATCATTATTTTGGAAATATTAAAATAAAAGCTTATTCCGAGCATTCACTAAATTAGTATATAACAAATAATTATTTTCCAAGTAGTTAAAAATAAAGTTGGAATGTAATAAAATTTGAACTCAGATTAGTTCTTAATTAGTTTGTAAATACTGTGTAATATTAACGCCAAGCATTAAACTGATGTTTTTAGTTATACTTACCCTAGCAGGCACAGGATGTCAACATGACGTCAGACACACGCTGTACCCCAACATTGTGTGTCATCGCATTTTGTTTGGGAATAAAAATCGGGTTGACATTAGAACCCAACATCTGGTCCAAGGGCGTAGATTTGCTTTTGACATTGGTAGGGGACATACATCCCTAGCGCATGCATTGAACAGCTCTGTTAACGCTTTTAAAAACATCAATAAAGTAATTAATAATATAAAATAAACACTTAATAATACAAATAACAATCACGTCCCATGCTGCAAAAGTCAGTTTACATGATTTTACTGCAGTCGGGCCTTAAGGAGGTATGAAGGTATAGAAATTTAAAGAGGTGTGTGATGCAATTTAACTGTTTTATCCCGATTATTGTTTTTTATAATCATGGAGGCTTAAATCAAAACCGAATTCTGATTAATTGCCCAGCCTTGGTTAATAGTATTACGGTGAACCCGTAGCGAACTTGACTTTGTGCATGTGTAGGTTAAAGGTTGATGGAGCATTATTTTATTTTGAAGTCGATTAAATTATTGGTAGTGACATTTCAGTAATTGGTGGATATTGGTGGAAACACATCCGCTCCGCCCATGCCAATTCTACACCCTTGGTCAGGCCAACTCGACGTCAATGTCCAAGATCAAACAGACATTGCATTTTGGTTACTTTCCAACGCAATCTAAAATCAACAAAATATCAACGTCTAATGATGTTTCAGCTTGACGTTGGGTGGATGTTACCAATATGACGTCTATCAGACGATGGATTTGCTTTGCCATACCTGATGAATAAATGTTAGTATTTTAAGTCAATACGATGGCTTGATTGTTTAAGATAAATATGGTCTAAGATGTTGGCTCAATGTTGGATTTTGGTCACTTCCCAACACAACCTAAAATCAACAAAATATCAATGTCATTTCACGCCCTTATTGGACATAAAAATATTATTGTCCTTAGACGCTGGCGACCCAAACCAAACCTAAAATTAATGTCTTTTGATGTTGTGTGTCTGCTGGGAGATGGAGCAGTATAAGTATAGCATCCAAAAAGATCAATAGTCTTTGACATAGTGGTATAAATTGCCATATGATTAATTTATTTTAATAGTTCTTAAGGACTTGATTTATCACCCCTTCACAGGATATAGAGGAGTTCAGCTTCATCACTCAACTGGCTGGATTGACTGACCACCTCTCAGTGGCTGCAAGATTGGTTGTGTCAACTGGAGAAGAGGAGACTTAGGACCCGGCCGTAATTCAGAAAAATCAATGCCACGGAGAGAGATAGAGAGAGAGAGAGAGAGAGAGAGAGAGAGAGAGAGAGAGAGAGAGAGAGAGGAGAGAGAGGCAAAGAGAGAAGTGAATGAAAGGAAAAGCAGCAGGAGGAGGCATTTCGTCCAGCTTCCCGACAGATGAGGCAAGGGTGATTGAGAAGGTTGGTAAATCGTAAAAATAAAACAACGGATGACATAAACTAGAGAAGGGGGTGAGGGAAACTGAGGAAACCGCCATCGACTGAAAACAGGTGCATGTTTTTCTCCGTCCACCCCTGGACTCTGCTTGTTTACATCAAAACTGATGAACAAAATTCAAGATTTAACTCACCTTTGCACTTCTGAAGCTTCTCTGGGGCCCTTAAAGGGGCGGAGGCCATTTTCTGGTGCCATGATCCGGATTTTTGAAAGAAGGCTGTTTCAAGGCTGACTGTTCTGGTCGTCTTTGTACGTCGAACGTGTGTTTCAAGTTAGATCTATCCCTCAGCGTTCTTCAAAAGACCTCAGCAAGTGTCTTTCTTTTCTAACGTCTTTCTAAGGTTTCTATGGCCTCGCGCCATCTTTTTAGGGAGTTTATATACTGATATACAATGATGGCATCGTATGGCCTCATCTAACACTACATTAAACAATGTTTCAGATACAATGACCAAGACCAACTACCGGATGTGACCCCAAACCATCGGTAGATGCATGTTTCGCAGTGCACTGCCATGTTTGTCATGGCCCGCATGTTTGACGTGAAAGCCCAGATGCTATTTTTCACAAAAATCCCCAATCCCCGAACACTGTCTTTCCCTTCTTGCAGTATTGCTGTGGCTCCATCACAGGAATAAAGGTGTCATTAAAAGGCACCGCAGTGTTCACTGTTTACATATTTGAGCCAAGATTGTCGTCCCCTGCAAATGTTTACACACGGTTCCCTAAGAACTACCCCAAGTTATACCCACCTAAGCTCGCTGTTCATGTGTTAACACAACTGCTTTTATACTCTCTGAAAGTCTCTTGTTATAAGTTGTTATTATTATTATTATCATTATTCTTATGATTATTATGGTTCGTAGATTTGACATTTATGTGCTTTTTACAAATGACTACGTTATTCCCCATGATGCATTTTATCTGCTTTTTTGCTGTGGTAGAGGTTTACAGCAGCCTAGTGTAGAGCTCCGCCCTGTTTTGACTGACAGACTAATTGGCCAATCAGTATGCCTGTAGACGTGTTTAGCTTTGCTGTAACAGATGCTGTGTTCCATTCTGTTCTGATTATGGATACTAAAATACTGGAGCCATTTGGTATTCAGTGGCATTAATGTTTTTTTTTTTTTTTGCATGGAATGACGATGTGAAAGTAATGCATGTTAAACTGTTCTGACCGAAAGCGTTTTTCCAAAGATGGGTTGGCAGATTCTGACCGAGCTGAGTAACTCTTGAGAGTCATTATTTATAATGAATCAAAAAAATATAACACTTTTATAAATTAATGAATCTTTTCTTGAATCAACTCTTTATGGTGAAGCATAAACACACAGTGTAACCATAGAAGTCAGATTCCCAAATGTTTGACTCTTTTAAGTTTATTTTTTTATTGAATCATAAACATACTCTATAACCATAAAAGTTAAATTCAAAGTTGCGTTAAAATTTTTGGTCAATCATAAATACAGAGCACAATCAGGGAGTCAAATTCCCAGATTGAAATAAATAAATAATTGCTTTGAGTCAATTCTTTTTGGTGAATCTTAAACACAGAGCACAATCAGTGATTCCCAACACTGTTCCTGGATGCACAACAATAGTACATATTTTGGATGTCTTCCTTATCTGACTGATTTAATAAGTGATTGTTTTTTTCAAATGAGTTGATTCTTTTTGGTGAATCATAAACATGGTAAAACTATAATAACCAGATTCATTAATAATTTATTCTTTGGATTTAATAAATAAAATGCAGCAGGACAATGGAAGACTACTTTGACTCTTTGAGTCATATTTGAATCAAACACAAACAGTGTTGTCAAGTAAGTGCATTTTCCAAATTAATGATTCTTTTGATGCAAATCTATTTTCAAATGTCTCTGGCTGCGTCCGAAACCGCCTACTACTCAGTAGGTACTGCATTTGAATTTAAACGCACTACTCTGCCAATAGAAAAGTATGTTCTACACAGTATAAATGGGAGAAGTATGAATGGAATTCGGACATACTACATCCACCAATTTGTCATGGTCACGTGACCTACCTGCGTCAGTTACGTCGCTTTATTCCCACTCATGAATTCTCTCGCGGGGCATCATGGGATAGCGCAGCGTGCATGTGATGCGCACTTTGGAATCTCGTCGGAAGTAGTAAGTCATACTGGTACTTCTCGCATACTGATTTTCAAATTCTATGAATTCGGACATACTACTCAGCACGCATACTGATTTTAGCGTACAGTATAGTATGGAAGTATGCGGTTTCGGACGCAGCCTCTCTCATTCTTTTTGGAAACATGCCAAAGTCCCTTTAAGGCGAGTCATTTCACTCAGCGGCCATCTTTGAAATACCTCTCAGGCAGTATACCCTGGCATTCTATTTAAATGAGGAAACATCAAGTTCTTCAAAATTGCTTTCCAAGCTTACAATTAACCTTCATATTAGGAATTACCAATAAAAATGAACAACTGTCTCTTTAGTTTTATTTCTAAACGTTCAAATCACACAAAATCTGCAGAAACTCATATCTGGTTTGAGTTCACCCCTAGAGAATACTCAGTCTATAGCGATCGCTGATTGGCTCCTGTACTAGTAGGCGGGGCTTCGTTCGCCATACTGACCGTTACACTTTTCCCCATTCAAAACTATACGAGTGACATGTCTTGTGTATTCTACAGTCTTTGAACGTGCTTTCCAAATGAATGACTTATTTAAGTGAAATCTTATTGGTGTATCAAAAACGTACAGTACAGCCATGTTTAATCCAAGATGAACGACTCTAACCCTAATGGTTTTATTTGATTATTTTGGTCAAATTAAAAACACAAAGCCTACTGTAAGTATTAGGTTGATTTCAGTTAATAACAGTTGCTCATTTGAAAATGTGTAGGTAAAATGGCATGCTTTGAGTTCTGTAGTATAGTATTTTGAAGTAGTATTGTGGTTGTGGTTGACAGAAATAGGAACATCCCATTCAAAAGTTTGAATGGAACACAGCATCAATCCAGTCCTAATTCACCCACCCGCCACTAATGTTAATCTAGCGTATCGTTCTTTAATCAGGTCAGTGTGCCATAATAATGAACCCTATCCAGATCCACAGTACTCATGCTTATAAGGGAGCACAGGGTGCAGTTTAGAGTTTCTCATGGTAGTGAAAACCCTTGTTCTCAATCTGAACTCTTTCTATTGTAACTAAACTGCCATTGTTTTCCAAGGTCAGTGTTTCAGGGTCAAGCAGGGAGAGCTGTAGTACAGATGCATGCAGTGAAATAATGAAGCTTCACCATTTCTCACTCTCATCGCTGTCCATTAAGATCTTACTGTTCTCTATATTGTTTTTTGAGACTGTATGCTTTTTTTTTTTTTTGTTCTTGTTTTTCTTTTTTTTGTAATTTCGAGGAATGCGGCTTGCTATAAGCTTTTGACTGGTCAGGTTTTCAAGGGGAAAATGGAAAGGGAAAAGCTTTCTCAGTGTCAGCTCTTTATAAATGCATTTTGGTTCTGCTTTTTATTAAAAAAAATCCCTCTTTGATTCAAAGTGTGTGTGTGTGTGTGTGTGTGTGTGTGTGTGTGTGTGTGTGTGTTTTGATTATTTGGCAAAAATAGTATTGTTCACAATGTTCCCAGTGAAATTACCATAAATCTCATTGGGGTCAGTAAAGATTTGACCTTTTCTATGTTCTCAAAACTGCATTAAATATTTGGTAAAACAATAATAATGTAATAGTGTAAAATGTTATTAGATTGGAGTACAATTTATATCACATATTTAGGAGTTTTCATTCTAATAGCTTAAAGTTGCAGTATGTAAGTTTGACACCCAGTGGTTGAACTAGGTATTGCACTCCTGGTTCAAAATACACGCGAGTGGCTAGATTGACGTGGGTATACCTGAATATCAAGCTTAAATGCTGATTTAAGGCTCATTTAAATCGTGTTTTGAATAAAAGCACGTTGAAAGAAATATTTTCATATTAAAATGAGTTTTTGTCCTAAGCAATACCTGGAATGTATATTTTAGAAACATCTTCTATTTTTTTGCAGCTGAACAACAGAACACTTGATGACATGATCACCTCAGGTACACCTCATGTGCTTTATTCAGTGTTAAATGCTAACAATGGGAGTTTGAATGGCATTTTGCACAACATTTATTGCCATATACTGAAAGCAGCAGCAGATACAGTAGTTCACGTCAGATCTTGAAAATAAAATAAACCGTTTGAAATTGAACTTTAGAACTGTGAAATACTGCAAACCAACACATATCAGTTTTATATGTTTTAATTAGATTATAAACCTTACCATTTCATGAGTAAGTGCATATTCTGTGTTTCTGAATGGCTATATTTAAATTTATGTCAGGTTTCGTTTGGTGCAAACAGCCAAATTGCTTATCACTGCAAATCTCATCACGTAATGTGCTGTTAGGACACGGGGTTACAATGTAAACTGCTCACGTAATATTTACATTTGTAATTTTTATATTATTTGCTAATTAATAACCTATTGTGGAACTCTGAATCTGCGTCTCATTTCAGAGTTTGTTACTGTCCACAAGAGGTCGCATTTCAGTCATGGGTGCATGCTTTGAGAGCCTTTCTGAATGAATGAAATTTTCCAACAAGGCAACTCGGATTGCTGAAATATAATTGGCTAAGTGACAGTGGGCGGGTTAAAAGAACCAAAACAAAGACAGCCGTAACAGACATTTTCAAAGCAGAATATCTGACTTTAGCATTGTTTTCAGATAACCAAGTATATTCACTTGGCATGTTTCTTAAATATCTGCAAACATATTATAGTATTTGTATGCTTTAGAAGAGTCCAAAACTTACATACAGCACCTTTAAATAGTAATGTGATTTGAAACAGGTGATTGTAATTATGATTTGGTACAAAAGCAGCATTCAAGAAAGGTCTAGTCCTCCACATTTAAGTGCCTGCAAAAGGATGTTAAAACTACAAACACTACAGTAAATGGCAATGAATTTTTTTTTTTCTGGATATCCTGTAGAATAGTGTACTGTACAAATCACTGTACACATTCTGTGTATATTCAAAATATTCCACAGGAAGCAGTTTTAAGTAAAGTAAATGCAAAAGGGATTCAGGAAGTACCTATTGTGACAATTTCTCTAAAAGGAGATTGTTAGGTCAACAGCAAACAAGTAGATCATCAGTTTTAGGATGGCTGGTTGTGTGTTTTCACAGATTTTCACAGTAAAACCATTTCTGGAATACATTTGAATTCAAATACATGCCAATCAAATAAATAATCAGAAAAAGATTGTGATTTCGATTCGACCCCCCCACATGATCCTAATCCAGCATCTATATCTATAGTTAAATGTTGTAAATGAATCAGACTTTTAAAATGTAAATACTGTCACTTGACAGATAGTGGACAATGCACAAGTCATCTGCGAGCAAATCAAGCTAAAGGCAAGAGCAGCTCGACTAGGATTCAGCATTGAGCTCTGTCTGTTTTAAAATGAATTGTTTATGTTTTTAACTGTAATAAGTTTATTCTAAAATGTCAAAAATGATACTGCGTTAGTTAATAAGATTTCAAGATACATTTTCTCGTTTTTTTTTTCAATATTACCAAATAAATTAGGAAATTCCCCTTGGCAAATTTATTGTAATACGGTTTGGTATGTATTCGGCCCACAGCCCTCAATCAAGTTTGTTTTTTTTTTGGCATTTTTAAAGAAAAAGATTGAGCACCCCTGATCGGTTTCACAAGTCTTCACATTGTTTAATATGCATTCCCTAGCAACGTGCACTGTAAAAACAATCTGTAATTTTATGGTTTTTAACAACGGCTGTTAAATTACAGAAATTTACTGTAAAATAACAGAGGTTGAATTACAGAAATTTACCAGAACTAAAAATGTAAACGAAATTTCTGTAATTTAATGTCTGTTATTTTACCGTAAATTTCTGTAATTTGTTGTTTGTTATTTTACAGTAAATTTCTGTATTTTAACAGCCGTTATTTTACGGGGTTTTTCGGCACCCAGCTGCTGTAAAATTATGGATTTTTTTTAGAGTGTAGACACCTCCACATGGCGTTGAAAGAGTCAGCATATTGTATCTATTAGGTATAATTTACCCAAAAATGTCATTTCTGTTTTCATGTAATGACGTATTTGCGGCCACGAAGTCATATGTGACCTGACGCAATGTTTGTTTACTACAGAGAGGATGTGCGCGCCCGTGAAATTTTACCAGTGTAAAAAATGGTAAAATTATATTTTCTATATGACAGATTGCAAGCATATGTCTCAAACATAATAATTCAACTTCAGAATTATGAATAGTTGTATTCTGATTTTTTCACTTCACTGTGAATTAGCAACCAGGACAAATTTTAAGCCTATTCAAGTCCACCATTCCATGTCTATACAAAGTTAAGCAGTTTAACCAACAGTAGACCTACACATAGGCCTAAAATATTAATGTTTTTACCATATGTTTGAGAAATAACAATAATAGCCTGCTCATATTAACCTTTATTTTACATCTACAGAATTGTGAGAAAGTCTTGATCTTTATTTTAAGCAAAAAAATAAATCGTGATTCTCATTTTAGCCAGAATCGTAGTCATACTAATAAATCAATGTAATATACATCATTATTATGTCTAACTATGTAATTTAACTGGTTGTGTTTTATCAATTAATTTTGTACCAAGCATAGGCTTTCATAATTGAATATACAGTAGCAGCAGCAAGTTTGTAGTCCATGCGAAAAATGCTTGTTGTTTGGTTAGAGCAAGATCTCGGTAATCCGAATGATGTCACTTGTGTTGGTCAGAATGGTAGACCGAAAGAGGATGTGATACCGACTGGGACATTTTTTTAAGGCCTAATCTTAACCTACTCCATGATCTAAATGTGGTTTTAACTTAAAAAAAAACACAGCATCTCACAAATGGCTCAGAAATGTAAAGTTTGTGGCCTGTTTATTCATGATATTTATATAATTCTTTAAATATTTGCAGGTTTAATTCAGTCATTTGAATATAAAAATGTTTTGAGTGCAAACATATTACTTACTGGGTTTTCCCATGTAAAATGTACTTATAGTCCATGTAGTCCAAATCACAAATTTATTTATATGTGCTGGTTCTTTTTTATGAACATACAGCTTAAGCACAGCATAAAACACAAGCGTAATGAGAGATTCACAAACAAATCTGCAACCACAAACTTATGTAATTGAAATTACAGCTCTTGACCTGCGGTAAGAAGCAGAGATTCCTCCTAATATGACATATGACCTTAAATCATGGGAACATTCTCTTCAGGTTGTGTTCCTTATTTGGGTTGCAAAGTATCTCTTACTTGTGGTGTGGTGTTTTATTTGTTTTCAATATTAATAACTACTGCATCTGTAACTTAATTTCTCATGTAAAATTGAGAAAACTGCACTGTAAAAAAATCTGCTGGGTGCCAGAAATAAACCGTAAAATAACGGCTGTTAAATTACAGAAATTTACTGTAAAATAGTAGAGATTGAATTAAAAAATGTACCAGAAATTTAAATTTAAGTAAATTTCTGTAATTTAATGTCCGTTATTTTACAGTAAATTTCTGTAATTTAATGTCCGTATTTTACAGTAAATTTCTGTAATTTAATGTTCGTCATTTTACAGTACATTTCTGTAATTTAATGTCCGTTATTTTACAGTAAATTTCTGTAATTCAATGTCCGTTATTTTACAGTAAATTTCTGTAATTTAATGTTCGTTATTTTACAGTAAATTTTTGTAATTTAATGTCAGTTATTTTACAGTAAATTTCTGTAATTTAATGTTCGTTATTTTACAGTAAATTTCTGTAATTTAATGTCCG
>CAIGQZ010033231.1:8527315-8542582 GCA_903798205.1 Danio tinwini
GATTGATTGATTGATTGATTGATTGATTGATTGATTGATTGATTGATACAGTACTATCAGTTCCAGTACATCATCATTTACATTACATTTTTACAGTACAAATAAATTTACTTTGTTTGCATTTTTACACTACAAATACATTTACATAATATTTTTACATTACAAGCACATTTACTTTACATTACAGATTTGTATTTGTTTGTTTGTTTGTTTGTATGGTAATGATACTATCAGATCCAGTATGATTAAAAAAAACTCAAATAATTCCCCTGCATTCTCCAGCACAACTTCCAAGTTATTAACAAGATTGAAACTTGAAATCAAACAATGTTGTCTTTGTTGCACTGGACAATCTGAAAAACTCCAACGGGAGTCAGGATAAAATGAGTAATCCAAACTAAACATAAAGAAGTTCTTTCCCTTCTGTAAGAAATGTTTTACAAGTCAAATGCACTGAACATCAGCTTTCTGCAGAATCAGTGTGAATCATTAGGAATGCACCTGAACTTACATCAATCATTTATTGAGATATTTTGATTTTGAAGTATGCGGCTCTAAAACAAATCTGCATAATAAAATAAAAAATGAGCAAAGTTACTGAAGCGTGTTTTCTCAAATAGGTTTCATAATGACCCTATGTAAATGTGTATGAGTGACTCAGAGAATAAAAGTGCTGTATAACTCATCGTAATCATCCAGGTGTATGAGAGATTTGCTGGATTCAGATCAGTTTTAGAGTTTAATTCATTTTCGTTTTGTCAGTTTGGTATAAAAAACAGTGTTTGTTAAATATGCTTGCTCTTTTTTTAGCACGGAGTGGGCGTCTGAATCTTAGATGAAACTGTCTGTCTGTTTTAAATGAGAAAATGTCACTGTAAATGTGGCCGGTGACATTTGTCTTACATTAGCGCTCATTTTCGAAAGAGGATGTGATACTTGATGGGGTATTCATGATTTGAAACGTGGCACCAGTGTTTCTTTAACTGAGGGCAAAACATTTAACTGACTTTGCATTGGAACCAATTCAATTCTGTTTTTTAAATGATAAATACTTATTCTGTAATTTTTTTTAAAAAAGGTTAATAATTGTATAAAAATGTTTTGCAATTAATAATACATTTACAGAAAAAAACACTTTCAAAATATGTATAATAAACAAAAAAGGTTTTTATAAAATGACGTATAGTTCTTCCAAATATTGTCTCAGGCCCTCCATCCATATAATGCATTGTTGTTGTTGTTGTTGTTGTGGTTATCATCAGTATTATTGTTATTATTATTATTGCTATTATTATTATAACTGAGATGACATAATTAAAATAATTTAGCAAAAACTTTATTTATTATTATTATTATTATTATTATTATTATTATTATTATTACAGAGATGACATGACTAAAAATAATTTAGCCAAAACAATATTTATTATTATTACTATTATTATTAATTAGCCACTAAATCAAAAAGTTACGAATTGCCGTGAGATTGCGTTGCAGCAGCACCCGGAGGGAACCCACGCGAACACAGGCAAAACATGCAAACTCCACACAGAAACGCCAACTGACCCAGCAGAGGCTCGAACCAGCGATCTTCTTGCTGTGAGGCAATTGTGCTACCCACTGTGCCACCGTGCTCTAGCACTTCCCTAAGTTAATATAGAAAAAATGTATATTCATATTACATTTATTATTTGTTATTATTGTTGTTAATGATAAAATTATAATAATAATAATAATAATAATTATTATTATTATTATTATTATTATTATTATTATTAATAATATTATTATTATGTAATTGTCGATAACAAGAAATATATACAGTTGAAGTCAGAATTATTAGCCCCTCTGTTTATTTTTATCCCCGTTTTGTGTTTAACAGAGAGAAGATTTTTTCAACACATTTCTAATAACTGATTTATTTGATCTTTGCCATGATGACAGTAACTAATATTTTACTAGATTTTTTCAAGACACTTCTATACAGCTAAAACATTTAATGCTTATCTAGGTTAATTAGGTTATCTAGGCAAGTTAGGGTACTTAGTCGAGTTATTGTTTAACAATGGTTTGTTCTGTAGATTATCGGAGAAAAAAAAACAGTCTAAAGGGGCTAATAATATTGTCCTTAAAATGTTTGATAAAAAATTTAAAACTGCTTTTATTTTAGTCGAAATAAAACAAATTAGACTGTCCCCAGAAGAAAAAATATTATCAGACATACTGTGAAAATTGCCTTGCTCTGTTAAACATCATTTGGGAAATATTTAAAAAAGAGAAAAAAATGTAAATGGGGGCTAATAACTCTGACTTCAACTGTGTATGAAGAGTTCAGATGCAAAAACCTCTGAATGCCGTCTGAAATTTTGTCCTAAAATGAGCATTTGTTTCAGCCTCCTATGTTTGTTCAGTTATTTCACTTAAATGCAATGAAAAGAACTTATTTGTCACTATAAAAGTAAAATTACTGAGCCTACACACAGGAGGAACAATGCTAATATATATATATCAAATGGCATCAGAGGTTTTTGCATAAACTCTTTATATCATATTGAATTGTCATGCCAACTGAACTATAAACACAAAACACCAGCTTAACAATCAAGTTTTAGAATAGACTCTGATAAATAATTCACCCAAAATATTTGGAAAAAGCAGCAACATGCATCCCTAGTAAGATTCCACAACCACTAAACACGCTTTCTAAAGCTCCTTATGACTCTATTCTTTGGAAGGGCATGAGGGAGTAAGAAATTCAAATGTCTGCATCTAATTTCCCTCTACCACAAAGGACGGCAGTGTTCAGCCCTCCAGTGTTTTTCTATTTTTTTTTCTGAAACGAAAAGAGGAAGTGAAAGGTCTGCAGTCAGGACCGTCCCCTAAAGTATCAGCACAGGTTTAAATGTGAGCAGTGAAGGTCAGAGCACGTGTTTGTGTGTGGGTGTGACGACGAGAGACTGACGGAGTTTCTTTCTGTGTGGGTGAATTCAAAGCAAATTTCCCTCCTCAAATTCCACCCCGAATCACGGATCTTCCCTTCTCTGAGGAGCTGTATAAAAGTGGCCAGGACAAACCATGAGACACAAAGCAGGTCCAGCTTGAGGATTCATTTCTGGAAGATTCTTGGGTCATCATCTAGTAGAAAGTGCTAAAATGAGCGCCTCTCGCTTTGTGTTTTTATCTGCTGTTGTGGTGCTGCTGTGCGCCGTCAGCCTCAGTCAAGGTAAGATGAAGGAGAAAGATTATTAATTAATATATTGATTCATTTATCTAGAAAAATATTAAAGATAATATAAAATATTTACTTTATTTATTTGTTGGAACTAATACTATTTTGTAAGTGATATATTATTTACTGTTATTAATGACTATGTATTGTGAACCATAGTCTCATTGATATTTTCTGTAAGTTTTTTTGCAACTAACAATAATTAATAGTATAAGTAATATAACTAACTTACAATAACTTGATTGTGTTTTCTTTATTCTAGGTATGCGCATTGGACCAAAAAGATGCTGCTTCCAGTTTGTGGAGCGTCAAGTGCCTTTCAAACAAGTAATGGAATACAGCATGACAAGCCAGCAGTGCCCCAGAGAAGCTGTCCTGTACGTATGACAAAAATAACTGACTGTTATTTTAAATAGAAAAATTATGTATTAAAAAAATATAGTTTAATATTAGTTTATTTGTTTTTTTTTATTATTATTATTATTAGTAGTATTATTATTATTATTATTATTATTATTATTATTATTATTTATTATTATTATTATTGTTATTATTATTATTATTATTATTATTATTATTATTATAGGGTATATGCTAATACATTTTGTATATCCATTATTTTCATTGTGTTAATTTTGGCGTGATTATTATTATTATTATTATTATTATTATTATTATTATTATATAGGTTTTTTTATTATTATAATTGTATTGATTATATTATTATTGTTATTATTTTCATTATTATTATTATTATTGTTGTTTTTATTATTATATTATTATATCAATACTAACTTTGATTAGAAGAATGACTAATTATAATGTAGTGAATAATTATAATATTATAAATTGCAATATTTTTTTTATTTTCATGTTAGAATATTTCATTAGTAATTTAGACATTTGTTATTATTGGTATTTACATATTACACTTTATATGCATTATTTCAATGAAATAGTTTTGTGGTTTACATTGATTATAATTATTTATTATATTTGTGTATTATAGTAATCATGTTATGATGATCTGCAATTATTACACACACTTGTTATTAATATTGTTATTATTTATTAATTGGTGTCGCTGTTATTATTTGTTGTATTTAAACTTAACATTTGCTTTATTACTATTATTATTATATGCACCATTTATTTATTTTGTCTTTTTTAATTGTCGGTATTATTATTATTATTATTATTATTATTATTATTATTATTATTATTATTGTATTGTAATATATTTTAGATTATATTTTATTTTATTTTAATGCCAAAATAATAATTTTGGAATTATAATTATTCAATAATAGTTATGATGATGATGATGATAACAATAATAATAATAATAATAAAAATAATAATAATAATAATAATACATCTTCAATAATATTTAATATCAGCTATATAATTCATATTTGTTTATAACAATTTTTGTGTAATTGTATTGCAGAGAATAGTATACATATATTTGCATAATATACATTTATTTATTATATAATATTACATTTATACTACTACTAATGATGATAATATAATAATAGCAATTTCATATTATTATTATTGTTTATTATGTTAATTCATGTTTGATGATATTGAATTTCTCTGTACAGGTTCAAGACTGCAAGGGGACGTTACGTGTGTGCCAAACCCAGTGATTCCTGGGTACAGGAGTACAAGCAGGTCATTGACAGCAAACGTGTTGGCAGTCAGGGGACCCTTTAAACATCCTGGCCTACATCCCCCAACTTCTGAACCACTTCGGAAGCACAGGACAAGAGTGGAGTGTGGAGAGAAACGAAAAAAAAAAGTCAAATGCAGTTATTGTACTCACCGACTGATGCACTGTCACTAACTGATCAGCAGATTAAAGCTACGAGGTTAAAAAATACAAAAAGTTTGTTGTTTGAAATGTGTTATCTTTTTGACTCATTTATTATTTTGTCTTACTAATATATTTCTAATATAATATATTTTATTACAGTGTTACAAATGATTAACCGATAGCTGAGAGTATAAAATGATGTTTCTACAAGAGAATTAAATGGTTTTGAATATGTTTGTATCGCGACAAAACAGACTGTGTTGAAAATCTGTTCATGTAAGTTTTGCTGACTTATCCTCCTCAAAATAAAGACTTTCTGGGTCTCTATTTGGCTTTTTCACACTTGTTCATTAGTGTTAAAATAAGCATTCACAATGATTCATGCAGCTCACACTTACTGCTTTCTAGATGCCTTTGCTTTTGCAAACATGTTAACAAGCATATATGAATAGTTAAGAGGGTGGCCATCTAAACGACAACATATTCAACCAAAAATGTCTAACATTTTATGCATTTTGCCTGTTGGTTTACACAGAACTTGCATTTTACTGATTGAAAACGCATACATATCTGAAAACAGGTTTCAAAGTGAAAGTTTGTCATGTTTGTAAACACCCTAAAAGCAAAAGTTTTTGAAAACAATGACATCATGCATATTATGTTTAGGGAGGTGTATATTAAAGATAAACCTGAACAGACACACACAACAATGGTGGAGTATTGGTAGTGTCGTTGTTGCTCAAATGTTTGCTAACACTTCATCAGTAAAGTGTGGATTTACTTTATATAACTAGCAGAGAAGACATTAGCGATGGCTCTTCCCTACTGTTACTGTTTACTAACAAGGTAATATTGCCAATTACTGGCCAGGCATATGTAATACAGTAATTTTGGTTATTTCCATGGATGTGTGAATGCTGACTGTTTTGAAAATATTGTTATGTAAACATAAAACTTTTAAAACGCAATTGAAAAACCTTCTGTTTGGGCTACTTTATTGTTGTGTAAACGTAGCCTTTCCACTGCGCATTTCTGCTGACACGTTGTAAGTGTAGCGAGCATTTTCAGTTCATTCATATGGAAGTTGAGCGTAAATGTTTATGCAGTGCATTATGGGATTGAAAGTGAAATTGAGAAATTGTTGAGGGCAGCCTCTGTAAGAACATTATACACGCCCTAGAGCAGTGGCATGTAGTATTTCCAGCAGCAGGGGTTAGGGCGTATATGCTGGTTAAACCTAACTAAATGCAAATAAACTACTGGGGGTGGGGGGTGTAGATCGCAGGGCCACTTCTGTTCATTTTGGAAAGGTACTTTATATCCCAGACTAAAAAGGGCATGTGCACTGCACAGGTTGAGCCCTATGTGTGCACGTGCCTGGTGGCTAATTCATATGAATTTGTACAATCTCGTATGAATTCATACAAATTAGCCACTAAACTGACAAAACGTAATAATAGTTGCATTTCTCGTGAGATCAGCCTGGCTCTGCCAATTTTATAGTAAGGGTGTAACGGATCACAGATCATTAGTGATTCGTAGTGATCACAACCCACAGTTCGGAACACACAACCCTTGAATTAATTTTTTTTTTTTTACTTTCTTCTCACGTCATTCAAATCACATGTATGAAAGCATTTAAGCTTTTCTGTGAATGATAATGACGACGGAAGAAGTTGTGGTAGGTTATTTGGGATGTGGTGGTTTTCTTAGGTTATTAAAGGTGTTTTCTGTCACTACTTGTTGCATGATTAATCATTAAAAGATTGGGATCTTAACATCCACACAACGTAAATTATACATTATGGTGATTTGCATATGCTTATTAATCCTTCGAAATGCTGCATTCAAATCTGTGTTTGAAAACGCAAATATCAAGAAAGAGATTCAGTCTTAAGTCTTTTGAATTAGTTATGAGACTAGAAACAGCCAAAAAACACAAAAGGACTGGGATAACAGTTTATAGTTTATATTTTTTTATCGCGAAGATGACAATCACCATCATATGCATTTAACGATGCTCAAAACTTGTAAGCAGAAATTTTGTAAAAGTTGTAAGCAGAAATTACATTATTTAACCAATAGGTGGCAACAACCAGCCATCAAAAATATGCCACTGAATAATTCTTCAAAATTGATCCATCTAGAAATGAAACATGAAGTTTTATGAGTGAATAACCGAATAATTTATTAAAAATTAGCCTAAAAATAAATATGGGTTGTAAATAATATAATGTTAGATTTCCACATTTAGCGTTGTCAGCAACCGTAGTAGTAACAGCGAATTTTCCACAGTACTAAATAATTTACAGTAAATTTTAATTCACCTGATTATTTCTTGATTTAGTTATTTTTTTTTAATTACAGGTTATAAGTTCTGTTTGTTGAAGTTTCCTGCAGTACTGTTTTTGTAATAAATGGAAAGCAATTTACATTTATCTCCTCTTTTTGGCTGATCCGAAAAATGGTCCGATCTGTCACTCAAAAAACCATAATGTAATTCGAACCGTGAGATTTGTAATCCTTTACACCACTAGTTTACAGTAAGCTTGGTTAACGGAATTATCTACAGAATTCCCATGCCATTCATGTTCAATTGACAACTAAGAAATTGGTTACCTTGAACAGAAGGCAGCATAAAAGTAGGACTGTTTTTTTTTGAATAAGCAATTAAAACACTCTTTGTGGTGCTTAATAGCTACCTGCCAATCAGTTTGCCCATTCAAAATGAAGACATTGAATATTTGGGAAGCCATAAGCAGAAAGATGTTACATTTCAAAGATTAGAGGACGTGAAATTATCCTCTCTGGCATCGTCACTGGCTTTTCCCAGGTCAAACAGGCTTAATAAGATTTTTTATTTTATCCAAAAGTGAATAATAAGCCAAAAATAAGACCAAAAATATGCAAGACGCAAAAAATGATTTACATTTTAATTCACTGTAAGTGTTTTAACAAACATAAAAAGGACCAGAAATTGCAGTGATTCTGCAATTTAGGTAAGAATAAAATTATTACTCTAGGTTGCAAATGAAGGTGACATGTAGTTTTTTTGGTTAACGTTAAGGCCTCATGAAACACAGCAAAAATAAAACACACAGACAAAAAGTAGCCTAGAGTAGAGTCAAAACCAGAAACAAGGCACACTTTATTAATATTGAACAAAGCCAGGGTTTTCCTGCATAGAGAATTACAAGGAGGCCACCTCCATTAAAATTTGTACCACCTCCTCCTTTTAACAAAAATCAGGAAGGCAGTCATGTCTACCGACAGACCCCAAGTGATGCTACATGTATTTAATTACTTTTAATGTTAGCCTTTTTAAGTAAATATTTAGCTTGATACGATTACAAGAATTATACTAAATGTCTTTATTTTAAGTAGCAAAAATGTTATGGTTGGGATACCACCTCATTATAAGCCAGGAAAAAACCCTGGAGGCAGTTTATTGTCTACTTTAAAAACAAGTTATATTGTACGTATCATTACAAGCCATTAAAATCTGTATATTTTAATGGTCTCTAATGCATTTTGGGACATACTCCTAACAAGCTACCAGTAGAAGACAACAAATTACTATTAGTAAAGTCCCACGTGACTGTTAGCCTACTGCTAACAAAAAAAACATTACTGTTTGTATGATTTATAAATATAGAGATTTTTTTCCATTTTTATTGCGAATCTGACATAGAGCGACTGTTTTCAATGACCAATGTTTGTGGTCTTGTGAAGTTCTACCTAATTTGATAAGGCACATCTACAAATAGAGCCAGGCTTTTTAGTTCTCTTTTCTGGCCACAGACAAACGTAATGATAGTCGAAGGAAGTGATGCAGTCTAATTGAGATTCCATAACCTACTGTATACGTATGAATAATAAAAACTGGATATGTACAGTATGAATCAATTTGTTTGATTGCACTGTATAGAGAAAGTCAAGACCGTATGAGTAAGACCAGGATTCAGGATTAAGCCTGACTGATCTAGAGAGCTTAGTCATAATCATAATCATGCTGTGTATTTCCCTTTCAACAATAAATGCTGATCAGCCTAACACAATCTTTTTCAGATTAAGGGCCCTTGAGAGCTGCATGTTAAACAGGCCTGTAATAACATCTAGTAGCATAATGATGGATTTATATTACAATGTAAAGGCATGAGAATTTTCCAGTACACACATGTACTGTGTTTTACATTTAACCTTACTGAAAGCCTTTTATAGTAATGTCACATTGTATTTCCTCTTATCAGCTAAAGTTGGTCTAACCATTGGATTTCAGGTTGTTTATTTAAAAAAGAAAGAAGGAATTGATGTGTTTGGGGGATGGATTTGTAGCAGACTAGTAGCAGTTCCTTAAAAATGACAGAAACGCTGTCTCGTGTGTTTCTAGACCTCCTTGGCTGACATCTGGTGATGTGTTTTCAGCAATTCCTCATAAATTGTCACATGAATATACCAAGGATAATTCAACAGTACTTTGCTGCCACCTGCTGATAAAAGTATTCAGATGCTTAGTTCACGTGTCTGACAACAGCCAAAGTTTTTTGAAGAAGAAAAAAAGTTTAGCAGTTCAGAAATGAGACATTTTCTGTGATTTGGCCTTCAATCTAGTGTCTAGTGTTTGAATTAAAGAATGAAGTAAGTAATATTGTAAAATATTTTATAGTCATTTAAATCATGCTTTGGTTTATGGCTATGAAAAAGATTTGAGTAGGTTTGTAGTAAGTTTTTTATGTACATTTTTTTTAATTGCCAAAAAACAAACACTATTTCAGTACAAATTGTTACATTATCATTGTTGTTGTTGTTGTTGTTGTTTTGTTTTTTTTTTACAAAGGGAAGAAAAAATTATAAAAAAGAGGAGGGATAACAAAAAATAATAATAATAAGGGGAAAATAAAAATGTAAACAAAAGTAATAAAAGTGTACAGAAAATTATGACCAACTGAATGCAGTCAACACTCACAATCAAATGTTCAGATGCATTGTCAATGATGAAAGAAAGTATTTACAATTAAATAGTGTAAAAAATAGTTAAAAACAAACTAAAAATTTATTACTATAAAATAAATTAATTAAAAAGAAAGGAGTGAACATCTTTTAAATAGAAGGCAAGATGTTAAGAGAGTTAAAGTAAGTTTTAAAACATTGCCACTTTTTAAAGAAATTTGTTTTCCCAGAGCATCTAAACTTTTCCAACTTTAGAAAATGCATGGTATCCACAAGCAATTGGGATGAAGTTGAAGGCTAAGCTGATTTCCAGTGAAATAGAATATGACATCTACCTAATAATGAGGTAAAGGCCAAAATATCAAGTTGTTTTAGAATTAAACTGGGACCAAATCTTCGGAACCTCAAAAATGGCTGCATCAGGGGATATAGACAGTCTATATTTACAGTCTATATTTACCTGCCACAAAAGCTTCTTTTTTATGCTATTAAAATATGTATTTTCTATGCAGATTTATGCTATGACAAAATCTGCCTTGTTTAACAACCTTAACAACTGTGAAATGCTGTTTACACAATACCAAGAGGTTATTTTGGCTCACTCATGTTGGATAAATTCTGTTAAACAGGCAAAATAGGGTTACTAAATCAGCTTTATCAAACCATCAATGAAAATGTGGCATGTTTTCACGTCCAAGGCCAAAGTTGCAAGTGTATTAACCTTACTTAAAGGGATAATTCACCCAAAAATTAAAATGAACACACTATTTACTCACTTTTAAGTGGTTTTACTTGTATTTATATGAATTTCTTGCTTCTGTTAAACACAAAAGTAGATCTTTGCATTAAAGCTGATAACTTGTACCTGTTTGTTTCAAAGTAGGAAAAACAAATACTATTGAAGTCAATGGTTGAAGGTTTCCAGCTTTCTTCAAAATATCTTCTTTTGTGTTCAACAGAAGTAAGAAACTCAAAGGTTTATAACTACTTGACGTGAGTAAATAATGTGTGAATATTCATCTTGGGTGAACTTATGGCTTTAAAGTCTGCCAGTGCCTGTGACAGTCAGGCTTTTTTGTTTAAACTTGTATGAAGACAGTTCAAAATGTACAGAAGGCAGTCGCCTCATTATTCTTTATAAAATAAACACTGTTAGCAAATGGATTTTCTTTTCTTTCTTTTTTTTGTAATGTATGTCGACCCCCATTAGTAGACATTTCTTTGTAGTGCATTGTCTGCAAATGATGAATAGGCCTATGTTATTTTCAGACACTTTAAAATGCTTTCACGCTGCAGACATGTTTGCTGCATTTACAAAGTGCATTTCTGTTGCTCTCTATGCCACTCTGTGATGCCTGACAAGATGGTGATGGCTGCACAAAGGTTGTAAAGTATTTTAGATAATGGCACTGTCGACCACAGCATACTTCTTTATAGGCTGGAAAACTGGGTTGGACTTTCTGGGAAGGTCTTCAAATGGTTCAGATCTTACTTTGAAGAGAGAGGTTATTATGTCAATATAGGTGACCATAAGTGGAGGTGGACCCCCATGACTTGTGGAGTCACACAAGGCTCAAATCTGGCACCTGTCCTGCTTAACCTTTATATGCTCCCACAAAGCCACATAATCTCTTACTACAGCTATGCTGATGACACTTATATTTTCTTAGCCTTGTTGCCTAATGACTACAGCCCTATTGACACCCTCTGCTAATGCATTGATGAAATTAACAATTGGATGTGCCAAAATTTTCTTCAGTTAAACAAAGAGAAAACTGTAGTCATTACATTTGGGAACAGAGATGAGGTTCTCAAGGTGAATGCGTAGCGTGGCTCTAGGGGTCAAACAACAAAAAATAAGGTCAAGAGTCTTGGAGTGATTCTGGAATCAGATCTGAGTTTCAGTAGTCATGTCAAAGCAGTTAGTAAATCGGCATACTACCATCTCAAAACATTGCAAGAATTAGATGCTTTGTTTCCAGTGAGGATTTGGAGAAACTTGTTCATGTGTTTATCAGCAGCAGGGTGGATTACTGTAATGGACTCCTCACTGGCCTTCCCAAAAAGACAGTCAGACAGTTGCAGCTTATCCAGAACGCTGCTGCCAGGATTCTGACCAAAAGTAGGAAATTGTTTATTTGAGATAAATTAAAATCTGTTTTCATGACATTTTCCTATTTCCCTTACGTGAACTAATCCTCCTACAGAAATTCTCTTTTATTGTTTGTGAATAAAGATCTATATGAATAGTGTTTATTTTCTCTATGCAGTGGAGAGTTGTGCAATGACTGACTTTAGTATATGGGCAAAGAGTAGTTTGTTTTGGCACGCTCGTATTGAAAATCACTGATAAAACCGATTCATCCTAGCTTCCGCAGCAGCAGAGGAGCTGTGATTGAGCAGACGTTTTTATCCTACTCATTTTTATATCACCTCCTGTTCCTTTCTTACAGGTAAATTACATTCATTTCTAAAAAAAAAAAAAAAGAAAAGATAGAGAAACAATTTAAAATAGATTGATATTTGGCAAATTCAGATTTTTTTTTACTACTACTTTTTTGTGAGATGATTCAACGCAATCTCACGAAAATTCATGTTTTTATTTAATAGCTAATTTATATTCATTTGTACACTGTTAACAATTTCCTGCAGAAAATTTACCAGTAAGTTACTGCAAATCAATTACAGTGGAAATACTGTATTTACATTTACAGCATCATTTATCTTGCTGTATATGCATTTACAGTATTGTATATCTTTACTGTAAAATATACAGTAACTTTCACAATGCAAACTTATTACAGTTTAGTTTGCCAGTAACATACTCTAAGTTAATTACAGCAAAATACTGTATTTACATTTACAGCGCTCTTTCCTTTGTATGCATTTACAGTATTGTATATATTTACTGTAAAAAATAGAATCATTTTCACAATGCGACATTAAAATACAGTAACATACTGCATAACTGTCCTACTGTAAAATTTAGTTTGCGTTACAGTTAAATACTGTTTCATTTAGAAAAGTCGTTAACAGTGTAGCTATGATCTAATTTGGACATTTAGTAGTACTTCTGATGTTACGTAAAATAGATTGTGCTGGATAATGCAATGATTTATGTGTTGAGTGTAAATTTTTGGGTTTTTAAAAAAAAATAACAGCTATTTCTAATTTCATCATCATTTGACTAAAGGGCTGTATTGTGTTATTTGTGGTGTTGTAGTTATCGCTAAAGGGTTATGTAGGTATTAAATGCTAACACGGAAATGCCCTGTGACCTTTTTGTTTTTAATGAGAAGAATAAGGGATAGTTCACACAAAAATGTAAGTTCTGTTAACATTTACTCACTGTTAACATGTTTCAAACCTTTTTGAGCTTCTTTCTTTTATTTAACACAAAAGAAAACATTTTGAAAAATGTTGGAATCCTCTATCCATTGACTTCCTTAGTATTTGTGATTCCTACTATGGAAGTTAATGGTTTTCAGCATTCTTCAAATTATCATTATTTTATTTATTTTTATTTTTTGTAGCCCCAAAGTCATTTTTATTTTTTAAAGATCCAATATGTTATTTTGGCACATATGATGGTTACAGGATAAAGCAGATTGTTGTATTTACAGGACAAACATCTTGAAGAATGAGAATCCCAGTATTTTTGCTGTTTGCCATGTGTTCAGTTGAGCCGGTTCCTCAGCCTGATATTGAGTTAAGTAAGAATTATTTCCAGATTAATTTATGAATGTGATTAATCTACATAGACTGGATTTCAAAGCATTGGGCAGTCCTTATTTAAAACACTTCTGTTAAAGCATAACTAAAAGTTTACTTTAATCGTCAGACATACTGTGTGTGATGATTTCAACATCATTATCTGCATAACCTGCGAACATGGTCTAAACAAAGCAATGTGCTTTTGCATGTCAAATAAAACAAAAAACAAACAAAATCAGTAAGAAAATGTTATGATGCTAAATTTCACTTTTGTACATCCATTTGGACATTTCATGTGACTTTGCACATTTGTAAATGCATTACATTATGTTACTGATCACTGACTTACAGTATCCAAGACTGTAATATAATCTGCTCAGCCTTTAATGCATGGAGAACTTAAGATTGCTTTATTTTCTTTCTTTAATAAACAACAGTGCCATCATTAAACTATTATTTTAACTTTTATAATAATTTTTAGAACAAGAGATCAGTTTAGGATATCGGAGGGGTATTGCATAAAAGTAAGATAAGGGATTGAGCTGGGATTTTGAGGTTATTCTGAGAGAGAGCAAGCTAAATTATTTACTGTGGAGATTTATTCTTTGCAGCTAGCTTGCTCCAGAGCAGGCTAACAACCAGGCTAAGATTAATCCTAGTGTTTTTTATGTTGTTTTCGTTGTCAATGTTACAAGAAATGAATGTATTTTACAGTTACTCCATGCTCTTGACTATTTACATATATTTTCCAACTACTAAAATGAATATTTTTATCTATTCCTCAGTGAGTATAGTATAATGTTTGGTGCATTTAAACAAAATGTTTTAGTAAAGGCTTTGTTCACCTAATATCTTTAGGTATAGAAAGATACTTAAATTCAAACAAGATATATGTAGATGGATGGATGGATGGATGGATGGATGGATGGATGGATGGATAGACAGACAGACACAGACAGACAGACAGACAGACAGACACGCATGCAAGCACGCACGCACGCACGCACACACGCACGCACGCATGCACACACACACACACACACACACACAGTTAAAGTCAGAATTATTAGCCCCTCTGACTTATTAGCCTCCCTGTTTATTTTTTCCCCCAATTTCTGTTTAATGGAGAGAAGATTTTTTTTTTCAACACATTTCTAAACATAATAGTTTGTTTGATGACAGTACATAATATTTGACTAGATATTTTTAAGACACTTTTTTCAGCTTTAAGTGACATTTAAAGGCTTAACTAGGTTAATTAGGTTAACTAGGCAGGTTAGGGTAATTAGGCAAGTTATTGTATAATGATGGTTTGTTCTGTAGACTATCCAAAACAAATATTGCCTAAAGAGGGCTAATAATATTGACCTTAAAATGTTTTTTTTTTTAACTGCTTTTAATTAGACGAAAAAATATCATACGTACTGTGAAAATTTTCTTGCTCTGTTAAACATAATTTGGGAAATATAAAAAAATAAAAAAATAATCAAAGGGGGCTAAGAATTCTGACTTCAACTGTGTGTGTGTGTGTGTGTGTGTGTGTGTGTGTGTG
>CAIGQZ010033231.1:8548264-8559368 GCA_903798205.1 Danio tinwini
TGTGTGTGTGTGTGTGTGTGTGTGTGTGTGTGTGTGTGTGTGTGTGTGTGTTTGTGTGTGTGTGTGTGTGTGTGTGTGTAGCCACTAACTGCGAAATGAAAGCATTTTTTCTGTCATTACATTTGCATTTTAGTTCTGTGAAGCAGTTTAGCTAGTTGGCGGAGATACACTGTAAAAAATGCTGGCCTTCACACAATCCCTTCCTGTTGTTCCAACACAAATCAATTAAGTGTTAACTTAAAGTATTTACAAAATATATTGCAAAATAAATGTTACAAAAATGGTTATATTAATGTTATAATTGAAATAAAAACAGCATAAACACTAATATAAGGGTGATTTTATATTCTATTTGTATGTAATTCTGTGTATTGTATGTTAGAAACATGGCACCTGTCAATGAAGGTGGGCAGGGGCAACCGCACTCCTATGTCACGTTGTGGTGAGCTTCAAAATCACTTGGATTTGGGTCCTATATTAATGTCAGGAAATTAAAAAAAAATACACTTCTTGTGTTTATATCACTTTAAAATGAAAGTGGACACTATATACACACACACAGTTCTGTCTAAATGGCTTACAATAGTTGATTTTTATTATAGGTGTATCAAAATACTGGGTCCCATACAATCACTTCATGTTGTTCCAAAACAAATCAATTAAATGTTAACTTAATGTGTTTTTTATTTACTTTTTTTACTAATTTAAGTTAATTAAACAATAAAGTTGCCACCTTGCCCCCAAAAAACAAATAAAACTTAAGAATTGTGTTGTTTTCGCTCATTTTTTAAATAATTTTGAACAAGCAGCAAATGCTTTGAGTGTATACTGACTTTCCTATTAAAATGGGAAAAAAAATTGAAACAAGAAGTGCTTGAGTTTTCTCAGAGCATGTCTTGTTTCTGTGGGCAAGTAGTGGGAGTAGTGGTTTAGTCAAACCACCATAACTAATGAATCAGGGCCTTTACTAACACTGTACAAAAATGCTGGCTTCCACACAATCGATTTGTGTTGGACATCATGAAGAAATTAAGTTAACTTGTACAATATTACATATTTAAATGGATTGAACCTAAAACAATTAAGTTGTCCCACAAAAACTGAATTATTGTGTTGTTTCAACTCATTTTAAACATGTAGTTTGAGCAAACAGCAGATGTCTTTTCTGGTGTATAAATGAAGATTCAAGGTTTAGCAAATATTTTTTTATGATAGCCACATTTTTAAATATGATCATAAGTTTTTCATATTTATAATATAATATGACGGACCTAAGAAGAGGAAGTAGTGTGTTGTATTCTTAAAGCTTGTTTTCAGTGAATTGTGAAAGAAAACTACCTTATGCATGAGCAATAAAGCAGAAAAAGGATCTGGAAAAGGAAAAGCTAAAAACTAAACTCTTATTTCTAAGAAATTGAATTAAATGAATGTGTTTGTGAAGAATATCTCTCAGATGTGTATATAAGGAGACGTTCAGTGCTCATTCTGGACACATTAGCTCTGAGATCTTCAAGATCTACAAAACATCTCCTGATTCCTTCTGAGATTGAGAAGAAACGTCTAGAAGAATGAGAAACCTGATGTTTCTGCTGGTCCTGATGCTCTTCTGCTCTCTACAGGACACGTCATATGGTGAGTGATCTTTTTCATCTTGAATATAATGTTTGTTTTATGGCCAATGTTCAGTTGTTGCATTTTGTCTTACAATATGGATGAGATGTTTTGTCTTTTTTTTATTGTACAGATTTGTGATATTGTGCATGTCTTTATTTTTCAGCTGCGGACGCAAGTAATGTAGCACATTCAGTCTGCTGTGAAGCGTTCACTAATAAAAAGATCCCTCTGAAGCAGATCGTATCTTATCACTGGACCAGCAATAACTGTGGCATAAAAGCCATTGTGTGAGTGTCATCTTACACATTATTTTATTTTTAAACAACATTCCATTGCAATTCTATTTAAATCCTGTTCTGTGCTTTTCCTTCAGGTTTACAACAAAAGCAGGGAAAGGGATCTGTGTAGATCCAGAGAACGCCTTTGTGAAAGGACAAATAGCTACACTGGACAGCAGAACACCAGTCTAAAAGTCTTCATTTGAACTGTGCTTCATCATATATTTGATCTTCTGTACTATTTCTGATGTGATATTTGTGAAAATAATTTATGCGATTGGTTCAGTTGTTTTAATAAAATATAAATGACTCCATTATAATCATGCTGTAATGTTTGTTCTTGTAATGTTTTATTTTAATTCATTGTTTTAAAGATTTCAGAAGACTAACATTAAAAAATGATTAAATACATATATTTTAGCAAGAAATTTCCTAATTCTTGTTTTCATTTTTAGTAAAAAAAACTTGGATACTAGTTTTAGTATCTATGTAATAATGAATAATAATTTTTCCCCAAAATACTATAATTGTTTTTATCAATTATATTGGTCTAATAAATAGATAAATGAATGGAAAATATCAGAATAGTAATATTAAAGAATAATTAAATATGTTTTAGCAACATTCTCTTATAAGTAGAACTTTCCAGATTATTTTTTATTATAAATTTGGATAATAGTATAAATAATAAGTGTAATAATACATATTATTATGCAGATCAAGGTATGTTTACATGGGATTAATGGTGAATTTGTGTATTTCCACCATGCTTTCAGAGTTGAAATGATTGTAATATTACTGCATTTTTTAATTGAGGTGGGTAAGAAGACAAGGTCCGATATTAAGCCATTATTACATTGATTTTGTTCCAGATCTGTCCATGTATTAGTGAAATTATTTTTGTGAGTTGCAACCCATCCTCAGCCCGAAGATGCCAAAATCTGAAGCATAGTCAAGCACCTTCCACGTCGGTATGAGGACGCCAAAGGTGTCCCTTGGCATCACTAGACAGATGCAAAAAAAGAATTCCATTACTTTCAATGGATTGCTTTAGGAGTCACATCGAGATGAGTTTTAATAATAAAAGTGAAATAATATGAAATAATAAATAATACTTCCCCAAAATACAGGACCTGATTTATATATATATATATATATATACTTCTAGTTCACTTTTAGTTGTTTGTTTCTTTTTCATTGTAACTAACTTTAACTAATGAAAAGCATCATATTTCTGCTTCATATTTCAAGGACACTTCGAGCTGTGAGAGAATTAAGGATATATTTTTGGCAGGTTTTCTTTTGTTAAATTTGTTGATTTAAAAATGTAGATGCAGTGTGTATTTTTTATGAGCATGCATTTTATGTGTTGAATTATGCATAATAGAGAAAAATTAAGGGCGTACTCACACTATGTACAATTGCCTACATTACGTTGCTGAAGCAAGCTTGTCCCCCCTCCCGTCTTCCCCGACGGCCCGCACTCACATTGCATTCGAGCCTGAGCACGCTTACATAATTGATGATGCTCTGTTCAGTAAGAAGCGCCCTCACTCAGCACAGTGGAGATTTCTTTAGTTATATCGTTTTAGGCATTTGATATGCGGTGACACGCAGTCAAATAATTCGCCGAACAGATCAGACACTTTTGACGCTCATAAACAATCATACAGTCCTCGTGCTGCAGGAATTAGGAGGTTTGCTAAAGGTGCAGCTGTTGTGCAGTGAAGGGTTTGTGTCTTTAATAAACTACAACAGTTTGTGTTCATTAAACATTAAGAATGATTAATAAATCCATATGAAACAGTCCCTTAAAAGTTACTTCTTGTCTTCAGTTTCAGGCTCAGGTACGCTTTGCACTCACACTGCAAGCGTACCACGCTAAAGCCCAAGTGATCTGCGCTCTGACACACTTTTCCTACCGGGCCGATTCAGAGCACTAACCCTTCTCAAACAAATCGGGATTTGTGCCTGGGCACAGTTCGGATAGCATAGTGTGAGTGCACCTTAAGTCATACCTATGTTATTTTGGTTACTTCATGTCAATGTAAACCACATAAACCTGTACACACACAAAGACATTTACTCTATAGATGTAATAAGAAACTTATTTGTCAAAAAAAAAAAATCTGCACAAGAGCACATATTATTCTTAATTCCAAAATCTAATATAATTTCTGCAACATCATGGATTAAAAAATATATAAAAAAAATGATTTACTTAAAAAAACCTTGATGTGACATTTTGACCACACTTACTCTTCATCAAGCAGCCTTTAACCGGACAACAAATCCTGAATATGAATTCACAGGTGGAAACATAGCTCTGAAAAATTCTTAGCAGCACATTCAGAACCTTGGACCAGACAGTGGAGGTTTCTGTGTGGATGGCTATATGTATCATCTTTTTGTGATGCCCTGGGATAAAATGTGCAAGGGCGCTGCTGATTTCAATTGAAAATGTGCTCTATGTTCATGTCTTTTATCCTGTATAAAAACTGCTTAGTTGCCAGAAAGGCATGTTGCACTGTTTGCACACATCTGTACATTATGGCAAAACCAATAAAGTATAAAGTTGTCCAATTAATAAAGGTTGGTGAAAATCATTCTAAAATTGTAAGAAATTGTGAGGAGACTTAAACTAGCTAACAAGGTAGCTTTCAAGTACAATGTTCAAGATAACAAAAATTGAACTTAATGCACAGACTTACTTTAGAAACCCAACAATATTTGAACGTGTTTTACTTTCTCGTCGTAGATTCCTTTTTAGGGCTTAAATAATATCAGATTCTGCATCTGAAATGATAGAGCACATTCAAAAGTAAACAAATCAATCACATGGGTTCCTTAAAGGGGCAACAACTTTGTGTTTAGAATAAGACAGACAGCCTGTGTATGTGTGTGCGTTAATGACTAAATCATTGTTTTCTGCCTCAAGACAAATGTACTTCTCTATAAATAGCAACACAAAGTATCAGATTAGATGGGATAGTAATTGTTTAACAGTACCATTTATTGTCTCGGTTACTACCTGCAATGTGCATAAAGTAATTTACTGTAATTAGCTATTTGCACTACATAATTTTATACAAATGCTACTCATTTTACAGTAAAATACCTTTTTTTATTACAGCAAAACAGTGACTATTTAAAAGTTATTTACCACAATATACAGCAAGGGTTAAAGGTGCTGTATGTAAGTTTTTAACTCTTCTAAAGCATAAAAATACCATAATATGCTTGCAGATATTTAAGAAACATCCCAAGTGAAAATACTTGTTTAACTGAAAAACAATGCTGAAGTGAGATATTCTGCTTTGAAAATGGTTTTTCTGTGCTGGAACGCTGTCTTTGTTTAGGTAAATGTAACCTGCACAATGCCAGTTTAGCCAGTTTTATTTCAACACTTTAATAAATCATCTTGCTTTCACTTGCATTTGGGTCTCCTGTGTATATCTTTGTGACATACAGTGCAACTCAATTGATTTACTGGTTTATTTAATAAAAATAAATTATTTGGAATGTCTATATTTGAGACAAAACTGTTGTTGAAGTTTGAAGTTTGTTGGTTTCCCCTTCAGGTTTATGACAAGAACAGGAAAAGAGATCTTTGTGAATCCAGAGGACGCCTGGGTGAAAAGCCTTGTTGCTAAACTGGACAGCAGAATAAAAACCTAAAATAAGCTAGAAAGTATCTTTTTGAACTTTACAGCATGCATTTAACCCATATAATATTACTTATGTGTGTGAATATAAAAATGTTATATTGTCAACATATTTTGTGTGATTGATTGACTTGTTTTAATCAACTTTAAAAGAGAAAAAAATGAAAATGTTGAATACATTCTGAAAACAAACTTTTAATTCATTTCTATTTGAACGTGTTTTTTTTTTTTTATTCTTAAATATCTCAAGGATGTTAATGTTAGTTATCTAAATCTGGTAAAAACCTATATTTAAATATATAAATATAAAAAAAAAACTTTGAGAATAGAAAAAAAAACCATACTAAAGCCTCTTGTTCACTGTTGCAGAAATAAACTACAAATCTGTTACTGTAAAATAGATAGCTCAATTAGAAACTGGCCCTAGCAGCTCTTAATGCCAGACATTTGAGATTGAGATTTCAGATTTTGAGATTTGTTTTTATGAAATACAAGCTTCAAATCAATCCATATGTGCTGCTGAATCATTCATAAAAGAACTCAGATGATTTTTTCAAGTTCATCCTTTGTTTCTGTTATATTATATACCCAGATAGTTACAAATATAAATTCAAATGACCTTTGACTGTGCAAATACACATACACTGTAAAAATATTTATTACCAGTTTCCTTATTTTGTGATTCACTAGTGTTTTCTGTTTATATGGTTGAAATTGCATAATGGGAACTTGATCTGTGTCCACTTTTGATGTTGAAAATTCAACTCTAACGTTTAATAAAGTGACTTTTATTGACAATTTTAGAAACTTTAAATAGTATCGTGGTATCTGCGGGGTCTTAAAAAGTCTTAAAATGTTTTAAATCTCAAAAACGAAATTTTAGGCCTTAAAAAGTCTTAAATACTGAGTTATAGGTCTTAAATCTTTTTAACAGGCATTCGTTTTCCTTTGTTCATGTTAAGCTACCCAATCTGGCTGTTAACACCCAACAATCCCAACTTTTAATTTAAAAACAGCATTTAATTACTTTCCTCACAATAACATTTTTATTAATATTTTTTTACTTCTGAGGATACTGACCTGACCTATATTATTGTTTTTTATTATTATTAAATGTATTAAATTATAATCATTTTGTGAATCTTTTCCAACTAGGATATTTGAGAAAAAAAAATCTGCAGATGGTGAAATCTGCAGAAACTGAGTATATAAGTAGTATTATATAGAGAAATGAGTCTGTAAAATATCAGAAAATTTACTGGCAGTTTATTACAAGGTTTTCGTAACATTATATACAACACCAACACAGACAATAAATCACTTTAAACTATTCAAAATGTTTATAAAAGTCACTTTTTCCCAACATTTCAAGGTTAAAAGTTGCTGTAAGAAAGATCAAGGTCCCATAATGCAATTCAAAAGCATAAATAAATAGGGAAAAAATTAAAACATGAAACACACAATATGGAAAACTGCTCATTTATGTATATTGTTTACAGAGAAGTAATATTGACACATTATATGAATGAAAAGCTGTTATCTAATGGAAACTGCTGACAAAGAACATTCAGAATACAGTCAGACCTTTTCTGATTATAAATAAATAAATAAAAACTGACTGTTAAGTTCAATTCAATTCAATTCATCTTTATTTGTATAGCGCTTATACAATGTAGATTGTGTCAAAGCAGCTTCACATGGAAGTTTATAGTAAATTAAAACAGTGTCAGTTCAGTTTTCAGTGTTTAAGTTCAGTTTAGTTTAGCTCAGGTCAGTGTGGGTTAATAATCACTACTGAGAGTTCAAACACTGAG
This sequence comes from Danio tinwini, assembly GCA_903798205.1. Classification (NCBI taxonomy): domain Eukaryota; kingdom Metazoa; phylum Chordata; class Actinopteri; order Cypriniformes; family Danionidae; genus Danio; species Danio tinwini. The sequence goes on from CAIGQZ010033231.1 coordinate 8,555,636, forward strand.
GAGCAATTCCATCGATGCGCAGCTCTACAGATCCCAAACCATGCAAGCCAGTGGCGACAGCGGCGAGGAAAAAACTTCACCAATTGGCGAAAGTGAACAATTTAAAAAACCTCAAGAGAAACCAGGCTCAGTTGAGCACAACCATTTCTCCTATGGCCAAACGTCTTGTGCAGAGCTGCAGTCTAGGCGCAGAAGCTGGACCTCAGCGAAGACTCGTCTGTCCTTGGAGCATCACAGGAGTCTCATGCTCTCCACTATGACCACCACAGCAGCAGCTCAGGATACGGCCTGGTCCAAAAACCTTGGGATCATCTCATCGCTGGTCTTGTTCTCTGTTAGTTCTCAGTTAGTTATTTTATTATCTATGTTTTGTAGACATGTTATGATATGACAAATCATCTGTTTTGTTTACTTAAGTATACTTCTGCTTTAAAATAATGGTTTAATTCAGTGCTATAGTGTGAGTAAAACAGACAAACAAAGAGAGTAAAATGTACTTTAAACAGAATATTGCAGAGCAAACTTCAAATAGTGCATCAAATAAAAGTAAAAATTACTGAATAGATGAATAACAATGTTACATTTACAAAAACGAGTCAAGCCAATTTAACTTGTATACAATGAAATTCATACATGAAAATTTTTTAAAACAATATACTTTTTTGTTCCCACTTTATATTAAGTGTACTTAACTATTATGTACTTCAAAATATAAATACAATGTTCTTAATGTGTTTATAATGGATTGCAGAACACGTCTGACGCTATTGAGGTGGGATATGGGTAAGATAAGGGAAGGTCTTTGGGTTCATATGTGAGCAATGGCTCTAATGTTGAGTGAACAAAATTCAGATTTGATTATAAAACCTTCAGATTTAGTGCTGAACATGACAGAAAAGAGGAAATTGTGTGTTGTATTTTTAAAACTTGTTTTCAGTGAATTGTGAAAAAAAGGACCTTACACTTTAACATGAACCATAAAGCGGAAAAAGAATGGGGAAAAGGAAGAGCTCTAAAAAAACTTTCGTTCCTGAGAAATGGATTTACATAAATGTGTTTATGAAGAATATCTCTCAGCTGTGTATATAAGGAGATGCTCAGAGCTCATTCTGGATACATCCGCTCTGAGATCTTCAAGATCTACAAAACATCTCCTGATTTCTTCTGTGATTGAGAAGAAACGTCTAGAAGAATGAGAAACCTGATGTTTCTGCTGGTTCTGATGCTCTTCTGCTGTGTACACGAGACTTCTTGTGGTGAGTGCTCTTTTTCATCTTGAATATAATGTGCTCTGATTATTTTTATGGTCGGTTTTTATTTGTTGCATTTTGTCTCACAATATAGACGATGAGATGTTTTGTCTTTTTTTAATGCACAGATTTCTGATATTGTGCATGTCTTCATTTTTCAGCTCCATATGCAATTAGTTCAGCAAAATCACTCTGCTGTAAAGGGATCACTCATAAAAATATTCCTCTGAACAAGATAGTGTCTTACCAGTGGACCACCAGTACATGTCCCATAAAAGCCATTGTGTGAGTGCCATCTCAAACATAATTTCAAACTGTAAAACCAAGCTGAATTTTGGAAACCTTAAATTGTCTTATTTCTACTTTTTGTTCTTTTTTCACTAGGTTTAAGACAATTGTCGGGAAAGAGATCTGTGTAGATCCTCAGAACACCTTGGTGAGGAAACAACTTGCTGATTTGGACAAAAGAACATCATCTGCTGCAACATCATCTTCTGAATCCACATCTACTACAGCACTATCTCCTGAATCCACACCTGCAACATCATCTTCAGCATCCACATCTGCTACAGCATTATCTCCTGAATCCACATCTGCAACAGAATATTTTCCTGAATCCACATCTGCCACAGAATCTTCTCCTGAATCCACATCTGCAACATCATCTCCAGCATCCACATCTGCTACAGCATTATCTTCTGAATCCACATCTGCAACATCACCTCCTGAATCTACATCTGCCACAGCATCTTCTCCTGAATCCACGTCTGCAACATCATCTCCAGCATCCACATCTGCTACAGCCTTATCTCCTGAATCCACATCTGCCACATCATCTCCTGAATCCACATCTGCTTCAAAATCATCTCCTGCATCCACATCTCCTTCAACAGTAACCTTTACTACAGCAGAGTCTCACGGCACCACAGTTTAAATGATTCTGCAGTTCTTTGGCAACTTAGTTTTGTAAACTGTGTATTCACTCTATTTCTGATGTATATATGAACATCTTGTAATGTTTTGAAAATGTGTTTTCATGCTAAATGTGACTTTGTTCATCTGTTTTAATAAAACATAAGCAAGTATTATCATCTTGTGATGTATTTTCTTCTTTTCTGGACTTACTGAATGCAATCTCTCTTTGAACTGCATTTAAATGTATTTAATTCTCATTACACTTTATAAAAATGCTGTTTTTAAAAAAGGGACAGACACAACCACTGGGTCAAATACAGAAAAACACTTTTAGAGTGTAAAAATACTGCAGTAAATGTTGATGGGTAGTACAAAAACTCATAAAAATTTATAAAAATTACAAACACTGACTTTAAAAAATTACAAACAATTGTGCATATACTAGATGTAAAACACACGCTGGGTTTAGAATACACCATTTTTTTTTTTATTCATTTTGACTCCTGAATTCTCGTCACGCCGTAAAACAATAGATAAAACAAAAAGAAACAGTTGCCATTGTGATTCAGGGGTGTTTCCATTTAAACTTTTCAATTATGACATTTTTTATTGGTAATTTTAGTAGTTTAAAACAATTTGTTGTATAAGAAACATTATATATAGAAATAAATGCCTACAACAACAGTACTAGTAGTTCCTTATCCGACATGTGTACCAAATATACATGATCAATCCAGACAATATAATTTCAAAATACTAAAACTGTTAGTAAAAGTCGCTGTGTTCAGTTTTTAGGCTTCAAAAGTTGTCTGAGCAGAGGTCAGATTTGGGATGCACAGTGGCGCAGTGGGTAGCGCAATCGCATCACAGCAAGAAGGTTGTTGGTTTGAGGTCCCGACTGGGTCAGTTGGCGTTTCTGTGTGGAGTTTGCATGTTCTCCCCGTGTTTGCGTGGGTTTCCTCTGGGTGCTCCGGCTTACCCCACGTCCAAAAACATGCAGTATATGTCAATTGGGTTAGCTAAATTGTCTGTAGTGTATGTGTGTGAATGAGTGTGTATGGATGTTTCCCAGCTGGAAGGGCATCCGCTGCGTAAAACATATGCTGGATAAATTGGCGGTTCATTCCACTGTGGCAACCCCAGATAAATAAAGGGACCAAGCCAAAAAGAAAATGAATGAACATTTTATAAAAATTTTATTGAAGATTTTTTTACACGAGTAGATCTATTTTGATTTTAACAGAATACATCTGGAAAGAAAGAAAGAAAGAAAGAAAGAAAGAAAGAAAGAAAGAAAGAAAGAAGAGAAAGAAAAAGAAAAAGAAAGAAAGAAAGAAAGAAAAAGAAAGAAAGAAATAAAAAAGAAAGAAAGAAAGAAAGAAAGAAAGAGAAAGAAAGAGAAAAAGAAAGAGAAAAAGAAAGAAATGATATGAAAGAAAGAAAGAAAGAAAAAGAAAAAAAGAAAGAAAAAAAGAAAGAAAGGAAAAAGAAAGAAAGAAAGAAAAGAAAGAAAAAAGTAAGAAAGAAATGATAAGAAAGAAAGAAATGATAAGAAAGAAAGAAAGAAA
>CAIGQZ010033231.1:8569368-8589807 GCA_903798205.1 Danio tinwini
ATAGATAGATAGATAGATAGATAGATAGATAGATAGATAGATAGATATAGACAGACAGACAGACAGACAGATAGATAGATAAACAGATAGATAGATAAACAGATAGATAGATAAACAGATAGATAGGGTCTTTTAATAACAAAATTTGAAGTAATATTTACCTATTATAATATAAATAATAAAGAAATTTATATATTAATGCTGTGTGACCAAATTAGCTAAAATATTCATGATCCTAAATCCAACAATTTGACAGATTTTGTAAAAAAAGAAGACTGATATATACACAAAAAAAAATGTAATGACAAAAGTAAAGACAGCTAATATTTTTTATGTTAACTTATTTTAATCAGTTAATCAGGTTTCAACTAAATTTTTAAAGTTGTGGAAAGTTTAACTTGTACAAAAAAATTGTAACTTGTAATAAATTGTATTAATGTTTAGTCAGTTTGATTGACATAAGTTAAGATGACTAGAAAAGTTAATTTGATTCAACAAAAAAAAGGGCAGCAAGATTTTTTTTTTATAATGTACACTACCTGACAAAAGTCTTGTGGTCGATCCCAGTTGTAAGAGCAACAAATAATATAATCATTTGGAAAAGTGGCAGAAGGTAGATTTTTCAGATGAATAATCTGTTGATCTGCATCCCAATCATCACAAATACTGCAGAAGACCTATTGGAACCTGCATGGCCCCAAGATTCTCATAGAAATCAGTCAAGTTTGGTGAAGGGATAATGGTTTGGGGTTACAGTATGGGGGCGTGCGAGAGATCTGCAGAGTGGATGGCAACATCAACAGCCTGAGGTATCAGATCATTTGTGCTGCCAATTACATTACAAACAACAGGAGAGGGCAAATCCTTCAGCAGGATAGCGCTCCTCATACTTTAGCCTCCACATCAAAGCTCCTGAAGGCAAAGAAGGTCAAGGTGCTCCAGGATTGGCCAGGCCAGTCACCAGACATGAACATTATTGAGCATGTCTGGTGTAAGATGAAGAAGGAGGCGTTGAAGATGAATCAAAAGAATCTTGATCAACTCTGGGAGTCCTGCAAGAATACTTTCTTTGTCGTTCTATATGACTTTATTAATGAGTTATATGAGTCAATGCAGAGATGTATGGATGCAGTCGAACACAATATAAAAAATTCTTCTTCCACTGCAGCATGACTTTATATTCTATACTGTACATTATTTCTGTTAAGTGACAAGGCTTTTGTCTCAGCGAAGTCAGACCTTACTGTCCTAATTAAATAATTAAAAATCAAGGCATGATCATATTTTATTTTGGTCAAATAAGCATAATCTAGAAGCCTTTGCCTTCATATAAGCCATTTCTGATACCAAATGATCAACTAAAAGTTATTATTTGTTGTTTCTAAAACTTGAATAGGCAACAAGACTTTTGTCAGCTAGTGTATAGACAAAATACAGTAGTAAATTGTTAGATAAAGTGGAGTCAGCACTGCTGCTCATGAATGAACACGTCTTCTTCTTTGAATATTTGCAGCTGTGAAAGTCAATACTGAGAAGTAAAACAGAAGTAGAAAGCGGATGAGGGAAGGAAACAGCTCAAACCTGTCAACACGCTAATCCTCAGAAGTGCATTTACTTGAACAATAATATACCTACTTAGTAGACCGGTAACAAAAGGTTATTCTGTGAAATAAATATATTTTCCACTGTCAAACTTTCAGATTGGTTTCTTTTAAAAGTACAGTTTATATGAAATGAATGATCCTGATTAGGGCAGCACGGTGGTTATTACTGTCACCTCACAGCAAGGAAATTCGAGCTGGCATTTCTGTGTGGTGTTTGCATGTTCAGAATCAGAATCAGAATCAGTTTTATTGCCAAGTGTGCTTCACACACACAAGGAATTTGTTTTGGCAACAGAAGCTTCCAGTGAACATAAAGTGCCAAGTGACAACACAAAATTAAATATGAAAGAAGAAAAAGGCGATAAACAATAAACAGAGATGCAGTTAGTCAAAAAGATGTGGATGTTGAATCCAAGTGCTCCGATTTTCCCCACAGTCCAAAGATATGCACTATAGGTGAATTGGATGAACTAAATTGGACGTAGTGCTTGAGTGTGTGTGTGTAAATGTGAGTTTCCCAGTACTGGGTTGCGGCTGTAAGGGCATCCGCTGCATAAAAACACATGCTGGAATAGTTGGCAGTTCATTGCGCTGTGGCAAACTCTGAAGTAGAGACTAAGCTTAAGGAAAATGAATGAATGAATGAATGAAATCGTGATTATTCACTCAATCTGTTTTGCAAAAAAAAAAAAACATGAAAAATGTAGAACCAATTTAGAAATTACCAATAAACTTTGCAAAATAAATTACAAAAGACAAATAAAAATTTATATAATTAATAAAATAAGTAGAAAGCTGTATTTTAATAAGATAGATTCTACTATACTGTAGTTCAATTTAAAAAGAATAGACTTATTTCAATTCAATTCACCTTTATTTCTATGGTGCTTTTACAATGTAGCTTGTGTCAAAGCAGCTTCACATAAAAGATTATAGTAAATTAAATCAGTGTCAGTTCAGTTTTCAGTGTTGAAGTTCAGTTCAGTTTAGCTCAGTTCAGTGTGGTTTAATAATTACAACTGAGTCCAAACACTGAAGAGCAATTCCATCGATGCGCAGCTCTACAGATTCGAACCATGCAAGCCAGTGGCGACAGCGGCGAGAAAAAAACTTCACCAATTGGCGAAAGTGAAGATTTAAAAAACCTCGAGAGAAACCAGGCTCAGTTGGGCACGACCATTTCTCCTATGGCCAAACGTCTTGTGCAGAGCTGCAGTCTAGGCACCGGAGGCTGGAGAATGCTGGACCTCAGCTAAGACTCGTCTGTCCCTGGAGCATCACAGGATTCTAAGGAGTCTCGTGCTCTCCACTCTTCCATGACCACCACAGCAGCTGCTCAGGATACGGCCTGGTCCAGGATTATGTAAACCTTGGGATCATCTCGTCGCTGGTTTTAAATCGCATCAGTGGTGCTGCATAGTCTGAGGGCCTCGGGATGAGTACCCCCAGGTGGAAATAGAGAATAAAGAGAATAACTCATTTAGACTGTACCTAAGGTATTTATCTCTGATCCCTGATTTACACACACAACTATTGTTGTTGTAATTATATTATTATTTGTACATTTATTTATCAGTTTCTTCTCCAGGTATTATTGTTATTATTTTATTATCAGTAATTATTATACATCCATAACACGATCCTGTTCATCAGTGGTTTAGTTTAAATTCTGGAATATAGTTTGGCAAAAAGATTGATCAATAATAATAATAAAAACCAAATGATAACAGCTGCTCCCTTATTTAATTGTCACTCTTTACAGCCAATATCTCCGGCAGCTAGCTCTCTGCAACTCTCACATGGTCGCCCACTAAAGCTAAGCAGGGGTATGCCTGGTCAGTACCGGGATGGCAGACCACATGGGAAAGCTAGGTTGCTGCTGGAAGTGGTGTTAGTGAGATCAGCAGGGGGCGGTCAACCTATGGTCTGTATGGGTCCTAATGCCCCAGTATATTGATGGGGACTCTATACTGCTCAGTGAGCGCTGAAAGGATGGGACGTTAAATTGACTCTCTGTGGTCATTAAAAATACCAGGATGTCCTTTGAAAGAGAGTAGGTGTTTATCCTGGCCAAATGTTCCCACTGGCTTCTGTTCATCATGGCATCCTAACCTAATCACGCTGTCTCCTCTCCACCAATCAGCTGGTGTGCGGTCTGGCGCAATATGGCTGCTGTTGTATCATCCAGATGGATTCTGTACACTGTTGGTGGATGAGGAGATTCCCCCTAAAAATGTGTAAAGCACTTTTAATGTCCAAAATAAAAGCTATATAAGGAATTATTATTATTATCATTATTATTAATATTATCTCTGTCATAGGGGACAAGACCAGAGCTGTGAGTATGAATGACAGTTTATGTAATATGAACAGGAATGATATAAACAGGTAACGTCTATTACAGAATATGATGAGCAGTGTACCAGATGATGAAGAGCGACCGGGGAAAGATGTAAATGGAGGATTTGGAGAGCACACAACCAGGAGGGAACCAGGAGGGAATCACACTAAGAGGAGGAGAGACACAGACACTAAATCACAGATAAGTATAACTGAGTCTATTTAGGATTCACTAACCATGAGACTAACTATTTAGGATTCACTAACCATCCTTCTGTCAATGCGGTGAGGCCAGACACTGAGTGAGGGACGATAAGGGGTTTTATGGGCTGGAGTGATGAGCAAGGAATGATGTGCAGGAGCGTGACTAATTGTCACAACCAGATATACACAGGAGACCCAAATGCAAGTGAAAGCAAGATGATTTATTTAAGAGTCACAACTGGTATTGATCTCACCAGATATAGTGTAGGGCAAGGATGCTCACACCAGAATATGACACGCCAAACAGCGGTAAAGGTTCATCCGTGAACCAACGTCGTATAGCAGTCTCTCATGGATATCTCACCAGATATCGAGGGAAGGGAAAGGTAGCGCTATGTAGCAGCTCTCTAGGAAATCGTCAAGTTTACCCACGGTAAAGTTCATAAGAGAAGCGGATTTGGGGTGAAGTCTCTCACAGATAATGTTGTCATCAGAGCAGGCAGTTGTAACAACATCAATGAAACGGAGGCGTGCATAAGGTCCAAATGAAACAGGCTATGTCGGAGAGCCTCCACCAAAGCGAGCGAGAGAGTCTAACAGAGAGCAGACACAGGAGTGAACAAACAACGGACTGATAACGCTATCTACAAAACACTGAACATATATAGCGTGCGGAACGCGCAACAGCTGACTGATAGCAAACACCTGTGTGTTGTGAGTAGTAACAAAACACGTGACCACCCAGCTGATGAATGTAAACACACACACACATACACACACACACACACCACGCAGTGAAGAACCCAAGCAAGACACACACACACACACACACACACACATGCAAGAAAAACAGAAAGATCCACAACCGTGACAAAAATTAATTTTCACACTTTAAAGACATGTCGTGGAAAAATATCATTTAATGCAGGGCTTCTTGTTTAGTCTGATACACACTTTATATCGTATCTCAGCCAGGCAGTGAAAATCAATGTTTATTTGTTTTTTATCAGATCCTAAATGCAGGGATTTTGTATGGGATGACAATTAACTGGAAATTAAAAGTCGGTGTGCATGTACCCCATTAGTATGCAGGTGACTGTGATCAGGGTGCTTGAGGTGATTGTGAGTGTGGAGAACCTGGCCTGGCCTGCAATCTCCTGTTTCACTAAAGAAATTCCACACGTTTGGAATGAGATAAGTGAGTAAATAGTGACAGAATGCATTCTTTTTTTGGACCATTTTTAATAATCCTTGTATGTTATGGCCATTTTTGTCTTTTTCCTTAAATATTTGTATAAGTGGCATAAGTAGACCTTTTTATTATTGATTTTTTGATGTAATGTTCATATTCAGCTGTTTTTTTCTTTCTTAAACCAGTTTAGCAGTTTAGTACAAAGGGTCTAAAAAGATTTTTAAGGAATATTGGCATTCATTTTGCTTGTCGGATCTACAGCACTATACAGTTTGGCTTTAGATGTATTGCATCGTATCACATTAGTATTTATTGGAACATTTCTTATCTACTGTATAATAAGTCCGGTTTTATGAGGAAATGTGTTCCCTCGTGTTGATGTTGAATGACTTTATTGTTATATCAAGCAAACAATTAGCTCGGTTTTGTTTGTTTCTTGATCAGGGAGTTCACAGTAAGTGGTGTTCAGATCTGAAATTGCATCCATTAACACAAAACATATATATATATATTTTTTTATTGATATTGATGGTTCCATGAAGAGCTTTACATTCTTTATAGTGCAAAAAAGGTTTTTAGTTTCTTAAAACATTGTTAATAAATAATTGGATGCTTTATTTCTTAGAGTGTTTTTGCATAATGTGTTATGTGGATTGCTTTACAGCAGTTTTAGGGAACATTGTCTGAACAGAAGGAAGCTTTGTTGTTTTTTCATATCCTTATATAACATGCTTTAGCAATATGTCTTTCATTAAGAGGGGAAAATGCTGAGAGTGTGATTTTAAAACCACACATCTATGACAACAATATTACCTTCAATGACTTCCTCTATTTTTCTCGTAATCAGCACATGTGAACTGTCTGGGTCAAACTTTGCCTCATTATATTTGAATTCTGGGTATTTGGATTTTAGCGGAATACATCAGATGAAAATGATGATTAATTCATACCATTTCATTTATATGAAAACGTGTGATTATTAAAAAGAGCTGTATCTACAACCCCTACCCCTCATTGGGGGTGCTGATGACTGATTCAATGATGGAGGTGTAGAACTGTTTCAGCAGCTCCTTTGGGAAGTTGAACTTCCTCAGCTGATGAAGAAAGTACAGCCTCTGTTCAGCTTTTTTGACAATGGAGACAATGTGTGTGTCCCACTTTAGGTCCTGAGGGATGGTGGTGCCCAGGAACCTAAATGACTCCACTGCTGCCACAATGCTGTCCATGATGCTCAGGGAGGGAGAGCAGGGGGGTTTCTCCTGAAGTCCACTTTCATCTCCATTGTTTTGAGCGTGTTGAGCTCCAGGTTGTTGTGACTGCACCAGACAGCCAGCTCCTTAAGCAGACTCGTCACCATCCTGAATGAGGCCTATAAGTGTGGTGTCGTCTGCAAATTTCAAAAGCTTGACAGAGGAGTCTTTGAAGTGCAGTCATTCATACAGGGAGAAGAGCAGTGGGAAGAGGACACACCCCTGGGGGGCACCATGTTAATGGTGATGTAAAGAGCAGTTCAGAGTGGGTGTGGGGGGTTTTCTCAAACCGACAGTAAAACTCATTTAGGTTGTTTGCAGGTCGTTGGTTGTCTACAGTGCTGGGGGATGGTGTCTTGTAGTTTGTGATGGTTTTCCACATGGATGCTGAGTCGCTGGAAGAGAACTGACTCCTTAGATTCTCAGAATAGTTCCTTTTTGCGACTCTGATCTCCTTTACCAGTGTGCATTTGGCCTGCTTATACAAGGCCCTCTCCCTATTCCTGTAAGTAACCTCTTTGGCCTGATGTAGCTGTCTGAGTTTTACAGTGTACCATGGTTTGTCATTGTTGTATGTGAGTTGTGTCCTGGTAGGAATGCACACATCTTCACAGAAACTGATATAAGATGTTACAGTCTCTGTGAGCTCATCCAGATCATTTGCAGAAGGGTCAAAAAAACTCCAGCCAGTGAGGTCGAAACAGACTTGTAGATCCCGCTCTGTTTCGTTAGTCCATTTTCTATCCTCATTACACTGGCTGCCTGTTAAGTTTCGTATTGAATTTAAAACATTGCTTCTTACCTATAAAGCCTTAAATAATCTAGCTCCTGTTTATCTAACCAACCTCCTGTCTCGCTACAACCCAACCCGCTCTTTAAGATCTCAAAACTCAGGGCTTCTTGTAGTACCTAGAATAGCAAAATCGAGTAAAGGAGGCCGAGCCTTCTCATTTATGGCCCCTAAACTCTGGAATAGCCTTCCTGATAATGTTCGAGGCTCAGACACACTCTCACTCTTTAAAACTAGATTAAAGATCTTTTTAGCAAAGCATACATGATGTGCCCCACACAGGATTTTGCTTTTTTTTAATATACACTATGAACAGCAGCTACGCAAATTATTCTCCTTATTCTGTATTTCCACCTGGGGGTACTCATCTGGAGGCCCTCAGACTATGTAGTGCCACTGATGCGATCCAAGATCAGCGACGAGATGATTTTAAGGTTTCTGGACCAGGCCGCATCCTGAGCAGCTGCTATGGTGGTCATGGTGGAGAGCATGAGACTGATTCCTGTGATGCTCCAAGGACAGACGAGTCTTCGCTGAGGTCCTTCCTGCGCCTAGACTGCAGCTCTGCACAAGACGTTTGGCCATAGGAGAAATGGTCGTGCCCAACTGAGCCTGGTTTCTCTCGAGGTTTTTTTTAAATCTTCACTTTCGCCAATTGGTGAAGTTTTTTCCTCGCCGCTGTCGCCACTGGCTTGCATGGTTCGGGATCTGTAGAGCTGCGCATCGATGGAATTGCTCTTCAGTGTTTGAACTCTCAGTAGTGATTTTTAACCCACTTTGACCTGAGCTAAACTGAACTGAACTAAACACTGAAAACTGAACTGACACTGTTTCAATTCACTATAAACTTCTATGTGAAGCTGCTTTGACACAATCTACATTGTATAAGCGCTATACAAATAAAGATGAATTGAAAGATCTTAATACAGATCAATCACAGATCTTAATACAGGTTTGGCTGTTTTCAGTTTAACGATGAGTTGTACCTAAAAAAGTGACCGGTGAGAGTATGTTATAGCAGCATTATGTGTTATCATGTTACCAGAAGTTATTGGTATAAAAATCAGTTCAACAAACAAACATCAGATTATGAACTTGCAGAAATTGGAATTGCACATGCACAATTATATAAATAACATAATGTTATCCATTCAAAAAAGCACTTAAACTACTTAGTTCACCAAGGTGTGTATTACAGGAAAACCAAAAAAAAAGGCATTTTTTTTATCCTGAGCTAAACATAAATCAGCAACAGAAAACAGAACAGAAAAAGCCAACACATGTGCATCCTCCATGCAGTGCAATTTCTTTAAAGCAGAGATTTGGCAAGACAAAAAAAATAAAAACTGTCCAACAGTATAAAATGCAGCATTCATTCTAGACCGACTCAAAACTCATTAAGATCTGAAACGTTTGCTTGACTCTTGAAGAATGAGGATGGCTCTGTTGCTCCTTCTGCTCTTCTGCTTCTTTCAGCCAACTTTAAGCAGTGAGTATCAATCTTGCATTATGTGCAGTTTGTATTTTGTGCATGCATGCTTATGCTGGAATATATTAATGCATATCACATCTTAATAGATTTTTGAGTGACCTATGACACACTTTGGATTCTTTCAGCTCCTCATGCACTTGCAACATCATCATGCTGTTTTAAGTTTTATAATGCCCCAATTCCTCTACACCGGATTGTGTCTTTTTATTGGACTAACAGCAGCTGTCCAAAAAGAGCTATTGTGTAAGTGTCTTCTTAAAAAGTTTTAACTGAATGAGTCTGTCGGATTAACGCTTGTACTAAAGTGTTGTTTCTGATGTTTTTCTGATGCAGGTTTCAGACTGTTGCTGGAAGAAAGATCTGTGTAGATCCGAAGAGCTCGTGGGTCAGCAGCCATGTTGATAAAGGGAACATGAGAGCAGCAACAACTACAGCAAAAACACTGAGCACCACACTATAAATCTGTTTTATTTAATGGGGAGAAAATGTGTATTTTTCCTCTAGAAAGGTTATATCATGCTTTTCTTACTCTAGATGATCTTTTATTGATACTGCTTTTGTTTAAACAATTATATATGCCAGTTATATCAAAATAGCTTTGTCTATTTATGCAAATGTGTAAAAAAATTGAAATTAAAAGGACTTTTTATAATAAAAGTAAATTTCTAAAGACGTTTTCTGATTTTTTTTAATTATTACACATATGCTTTTATGAAGATGTTTTAGCAGTTTTTAAAATACTGAACATTTGTTTTTCTAGTCAGATCTTTTTTTCTAATTAAGCATTTAATGTATTGGATTTTTTTTTTAGCAATGATGGGTATTGATCATAATCATCATAATGCATTATTTACATTTTTATTTAATCGTTTTGCCACAAATTTCAGAACCCTGGTGTCTATTTTCAAGACACAAAATTCACAATAATTGCCAAAATTGCACATTTTTGCAAAGCTCTTAACTTTTTTTTTTTTTAAATGCTTAGATACAACTCACAAAAGTCAAAGATACTTTGTTCATTGAACTAAAATCACATTTTCAATTTAACACAATTGAACCAAATTTATCTCACACATTACATTTGAAATAACTGAGTAATCATTTAATTACCATGATGTAACTACTACTACTAACTGATAAAAGCGCTCAAAATTGTAAGTACTGTTGCATTACTCTTGATGCATTGAAGCTGATGTACAATATAACCTGTTTAGATGATGAAAATTTCAGGATAGATCAGACTCAACTGCAATATTATGATAACATATGATAAAATGATTATGTGAACCAATGATCCTGCAAATGCAAGTCTTCTCTAAAGAGATAAACACAACATGCAATGTTTTGAACACTGGAGAGCCTGTGTTAAAAGTAGTGACTGCTTAGAGTTGTGTGTCTAGAGCTTTGAAAATTAACATCAAGGTTCTGAAATTTGTGGCAAAATATTAACAAAAAAAAATAATTTCATCAACCAGAAGAATTGTGGAACTGAATCCTTTTTTAAGAAAGACAACAGCTTAAAAATGCGCCATGTGTACTGTATTTGAAAAAAAAAAAAAAACATAGGCTTTCTGTTGCTGTAGTGGTATTAAAATGTTTAAAGAGGGCGCTGTGGAGCAAACAGGCACCTGTCATAGTTAGGCCTGCACTGTAAAAAATATCTTATGTATGGTTTTGAACTACTTTATGGTACCTTGATCTTTCCTCCAACAACATTTGATGTTTGACAAAGTAACTTTATTGACATGTTTAATAGTTTGAAGTGATTAATTATCTGTATTTGACAGCCTTATTTCTAAATATGTTATTTGTTATACAATATATTGTTTCAAACTACAAAAATGTGAATAAAACACATTGTTACACTTTCTTAAAAATTATTAAAAGGTATATTTTCAAGATTAAAAGTCGAGAGAGCAGAGCTCAATGTGCCAAAATGCTATTTAGAATCTAAATACACTCATCGGTCAAATTATTAGGTACATCTGTCCAACTGTTCGTTAACGCAAATTACGGGGGAATGATTTAAGTGACTTTAAACGTGGCATAGTTGTTGGTGCCAGACGGGCTGGTCTGAGTATTTCAGAAACTGCTGATCTTCTGGGATTTTCACGCACAACCATCTCTAGGGTTTACAGAGAATGGTCCGAAAAAGAGAAAATATCCAGTGTGCGGCAGTTCTGTGGGTGCCACGAAGGATTAAGACAGTTCTGAAGGCAAAAGGGGGTCCAACCCGATACCAGTAAGGAGTACCTAATAAAGTGGCCGGTGAGTGTATATGCAATTGAAATTAATTATATCCCTGGCAAATTGTAACTTAAAGTTTTTGTTCAAAAGTAAACAAAAACTAAGAAATATTTTTGCCACAAGGATGCCTCTTGTACATTGTCTTATTATCTTTTGGGAGATGCGTCATTTCTGGTCAACAAAAAAAACCTGGTTAAATAAAAGTCAGAATTTGCCAGGGGTATGACTGTATATATTATGTTCTTACAATGCAGTTTTAGTTGCATGTAACTATGAATGCAGTAATATTGTAATACCAAAAGTGATATGGAATGTATAACAAGGACACCTTTAAAATAAAGTGTTACCTAAAATTTAATAAAATTAGAAAAGAAATTGAAATTCAATTTCAATCTTAATACTATATAGAATAGAAAGAGTGCCATCGCATTTTAGATGCAGTAGAAAACAGAATCAAGTTATATAATATTTAAGGTTTATAATATTTTCTTTTACTTTTTTTGTCCAAATCAGTGGATTTTAAAAATAATTCTTAATTTTTTTCGTAATTAGGATAGGTTTCTGTCAGGTTTTAATCATAGAGAAGGCAATTATGTGCTGAATAAGTGTAATAACTCTGTTACGTGAGTCTACATTATGCATCAGCAGACATCTATCGGGTTGTGTTATCAGTCACACAGGACATTATATCTCATCATTACATCTCACAGGTTTTAGTGGCTCATACCAGTAAGTGAAAACCAAATGTATCATTTGATGTTTCATAAATATAATGTTGTGTGCAAATGGCTTCTGCATGTCATTTACAGATGTCACTTTATGTTAATAATGTTACTCCACCTTTGTGGGCAGCATATTTGACACCCTTGGTATAAATAGAAGGAGGGTATTTTCCTATATGAAAATAGCACTTACGTTTCACTTCAAAGAGGAAACATGTTCAAACTAAGAACTTAGTTCATAGAATCAACAAAAGGGATTTCTTTCAATATAAAAAAAAAATCTTCTCTACTAACAACTCACATTTAGTTCTCCTGTGATAAATCATACCCTGAGAATGAAGACTTTATTGCTGTCTCAGGCTCTGCGTGGCTCTGAAGTTTAGCTGGTGCATGTTCTCACACATTTATTGTTGTATTTTTCCTTCAGTTCAACAATAAATAAAGATTCTACACTTTATAAAATAATGGGATGTCATAACTTTTTAGCCTGAAATTAAAATATATTTATAAGCAGGGTTATTCCTTAAATACACACTTTAAAATATAGGTTCTTTATGAATTGTTCCATGAAGAATCTTTAATATCTATACTAACCTTTTATTTGAAACCTTTTACAATAAAACTTTTTTGGTTCTTCCTGGCACCTTTATTTTAAAAGACAACCCAGGCTTGTTCTGATTACTTACCGCTATATACATTTCTGGAGAGAGCAAAACACGTTTTTGTTTACGCAAATCCACCAGAGGCCGCTGTGTATGCTTTTTGTGTTTAAAATTTTTTTTTTGTGAGTGCCATTCACGCCTGCTCTTCTCACGTAAATACACCAGAGGCCGCTGTTGACTAACTCACTGACTGACTGACCAACCGACCGATTCCCCCACCCTCTCTCTTCCCTAAACCCAACCAATAGTGTTTTGAAAAGCACCCATTGACCCGCCCACCCCCTTCCCAAAACTCAACGGCAGTATTTTGGAAAGCAATCTACAAAAAAAAAATCCCTTGCCTGATTTTTTTACCACCTTTTCAGATTTTACCACATTCTCACCCTGTTAATTACTTGTTTATTTTACTTTTTGGCTTCTGTTTTTTGTCTTACCCCCTTTCTGGAACTGTTTTTCACCAGACTTAAACCTCGTTGCTGTCAACTCCCCTCTGCATCTCAAGTCTGCCGACGTACGTGTCGAGCTAACTGGACAAACTGGTAACAGTGGGAAAGCTGTCCACATGCAGGTAAGCAGTCAGCTGGTAGGTGAGAAAAGGAATGGCATCATTCCACACCATATCGTTCATTTTAAAGACCAAATGCAGCCATACATACTTCTGGCTACATAATTTGCAATCTCCAGAAACATATGTAGGGCTACATTTTCAGAATGAGCCTATGTTGTTAAATGAGTATAAAGTGGAAGTTAGCCAATATTTTCAAAGCAAAAAATAACACTCTTTAAAAAAAAATTGGTTGTGGTAACACAACGTTACGACAACCTAAAGACGTAACATCCTGACAAATTCAGACTTTTATCATTTTTGTTCAAATGTAACCAAAACTTTTTCTTTTTGTAGCAAAAATGTGACAAACTTTTTTTTTTGACCCAATATAAATTGTTGGGTCAAATATGGACAAATATAGCTATTGTTTTAAAAAGTTTAAATTAAATTTCATAGAAAAATAAAACCCATGCTTGGCTTTTGTCCATATATGACACAATGCTGCATAACTTTTTTATCCCTCTATAGCAGTGATAGGGAAGCTATGGCTCGTGAGCCACATGTGGCTCTTCGACCAAAAATAAATGGCTCTCTAGCTGTCTCCCTTCAATAATACTTTACAGTTAAAAAAATTATAACCATGCCTTTAAATCAGTTTCTTATTGAAAATACAATTACAATTTTCTTTTTTACGTTTTGACCAATGCATGTGTGCGGTGCTGTGGATAAAATTAAATCGTGACACCTGTAAAGGGCAAACGCGTGGTTACCATAGAAATATTAGAAAAACAATAGAAATACCAAGTTGTTTTGCTCGTTATTTTCTCAATAATAGTAAAATATAATTTTTGTTTTTTAAAATTAGCCAAAATTATTGTTGCATACTTTATTTTTAACTTTTTGAAGTAACTGTGCAATTTTTATTTTAAATGATGTTGCTTTTCAGAAAAAAAATAGTTTATTTACCAAAATTTTAATAAATTCTCCTTTCTTCATTCATGGACTTGCTCAACATGTAATGCTTCATATTTGTTTATTTTTGAGTTGTGTATAAACACAAATAAAGGTTTTGTTTAAACCTGTATTATTTATAGTAGTAGTATATATTGTGGTGCATACCTGATACCCCAATGGCTCTTTACAAAAATGCATTTGCCAACAATATCAGAAATAGCTCTTTGATAAAAAAAAAAGGTTCCCAATCCCTGCTCTATAGCATGGTGTTTCCCTCAGGCAACAAACCAGTTTTTGGCCAACAAACCCCACTCCTTTAAATAAAAAAAAAACATCACAAAAAAGTCTAATAATAAGTTGGTGACCAATAAAAATTTGAGTTGGGTGTGGATTTGACCTGTCCTCTGTGGGCAAAATAGCAATTTTTGGACAATAGCCTGCTTGAGCACACTGCAAGCAGAATATAATATAGATTTAACTTTTTAACATGTTTAAATTGAAATATCTTTATATTAAAAATATGTGTGATGTGCATGGATGTGAAGAAGCATGTTTGAATGAGAAAAGACACTTTTTTTATCTACTAAAATAGTTATATAACTATATATATATATATATATATATGTAACGGAGGCCAGCTAATAAGTGCTGTGCAGGTAAACCTCACTCCTCTGACCTCTAAAGGTGCTCAACGACAGACACTAGAGGCCATGTTCTTTAGCCTCCTTGTTAGAGTAACCGACTTCCATGCTGAAGGTTGCCGGTTCGATACCAGCTCGGCATTGGTTGGGTGGCGTAGGACCGGTGGGGTTATATATATATATATATATATATATAGTTTTACTGTAAACTATTACACTCAGGAAATGGATGTTGAAACATTTTATGCAGGTGAAGAACAAGTTTGAGCGGTTAGGCTCATTCCTTCTGACAGTGAGCCTGAAGAGTCACATTTCCATTTAAAGATCCAAATTAAACTTGCTTAAAGCCACAGTTCTGCACAGTTTATCTTTAACGCTGATTAGTGTTTTAGTGTCCCTTAGTGTTTTAGTGCCCTAACTGCACCTTGTTGTCCTGAGGCAGCAAACCAAAATCTGGTCGAGCTAGGGGGAGCATATTTTATGATTGATTTATTATAAGGGACCCCCAAGCACCCAAAAATTAGGGTGAAATATTTTTGTCCTCCTAAAACAAACATTTATGCCATAGAGGGCTAAAGAGTGTAATTTTTTGTCTTTGAAAATATGGCATAACTACCTCTTTATAATCTTTTAAAATAAAGGTGCCAGAAAGAACCAAAAAGAAGATTTGTTTTTAATTAAAAAGTTTCTATATAGTTGTTAAAGATTCTTTATGGAACAATCGATAAAGAACTAAGTGTATTTAAGGAATAAATCTGTTTATAAATCTATTTTTTATCTATTGCATGCCTTAACACTACAATTTAAACCTTTTGGTCCACAGAATATATTGATAGTATTACACCTGCTGTTTTCTGAAGCTCAGTGTATAGACCTGAGCACTGCTTTACGAATGTATCATCTCTCCATTGATCAATTAAAGCAATGGTCTCAAACTCAATTTCTAAAGTGTCACAGCTCTGTATAGTTTAGATCTAACCACCTCCAACTCACACAGTCTCTAGTTGTCTTGAACAGCTTGATTATTTGCATCAGCTGTGTTTGATTAGGGTTGGAGCGAAAGTGTGAAGAGCTTTGGTACTCGAGGAATCGAGTTTGAGAGCTATGAATTTAAGATTTACTGGTCATAACACTACTAAAGTGATCGTTTTCGAATTCAGCAATCAATTTAAATAACTGATAATTCTTTTAAAAAAATCATGAATTTAAGTCTTGACTGTCATCATTGTATATCAGGGATGGGCAAACTCGGTCCTAGAGGGCCAGTGTCCTGCACAGTTTAGCTCCAACTTTGATCAAACCCGCCTGCTTATAGATAATTAGTGATCTTCGAGACACTGATTTGCATGTTCAGGTGTGTTTAGAGTTGGAACTAAACTATGCAGGACACCGGCCCTCCAGGACAGAGTTTGCCCACCCCTGTTGTATATGGTTCGATTTACATCCTCTCTGTGCATCCGATTAAACAGGCATACGAGGATCAGAAAGAGGTCATAAGGAGCAGAAAGGGAAAAAACGCAAAAAAGAAGCCACTTTAAGAAGCAGAAGTAAAATATTGCTAAATTCCCCATCTGTTTAGGGCTCCGGTCAGTTCATCTGTAAATACACTGTAAAAAAAATTGCTGGGTTCCACACAATTCATTCATGTTGGCCTAACACAAATCGATTAAGTTAACTTAATAAACTGAAGTGCATTGAACATGAAACAATTGTTGTCCCTATAAATCAAAAGGACTGTGTTGTTTCAGCTCATTTTAAATAACTACAACCCCGAATCAGAAAAAAGGTGAGACAGTATGGAAAACGCAAATAAAAAAGAAAGTAGTGATTTCTAAATTTACTTTGACTTGCATTTGCAGACAATATAAACACAAAATATGAACTCAAAATATTTCATGTTTTGTCTGGTCAACTTCATTTGATTGTAAATATACATCCTTCCCTGTCATTCAGACCTGCAAGACTCCAAAAACAGTTGTGACAGGAGCAGTTTAGGGCTAGTAATTAGGTAAATTGGTTAAATAATGATGTGATTTGAAACAGGTGGTGTCAACAGGTGATTGTAATTATGATTTGGTACAAAAGCAGCATCCAAGAAAGGTGTAGTTCTTTAGGAGCAAAGATGGGTCGAGGATTGCCAGTTTGCCAACAAATATGTGAGAAAACTATTGAAATCTTTGTTCAACAATGTTCCTCATAGAAAGACAGGAAGACATTTGAATGTTTCACCTTCAACAGTGCATAAAATCATTACAAGATTCAAGGAATCTGGAGGAATTTCTGTGTGTAAAGACCAGGGGCGCAAACCTAAGCTGAACAACCATGATCTCCGAACCCTAAAGCGGCACTGAATCATCATTTATCTATAAGTGATATCACCACATGGGCTCAGAACTGCTTTGGCAAACCTTTGTCAAGTACCACAATACGCTGTTACATCCACAAATGCCAGTTTGTGTACTGTACTGTGGCAAAAGGAAGCCCTATGTTAACAGTGTCCAGCAGCATCCTCAACATCTCAGCTCAGAGACATCTGGGATAGACCATCACACAGTGGAAACATATACTGTGGTCAGATGAGTCAATATCTTGGGTATTTTTGAGAGAAATGGACGCCGTGTGCTCTGGACCAAAGAAAAAATAGATCATCCAGACTGTTACCAGCAACAACTCAAAAAGCCAGGGTCTGTTATGGTATGGGGTTGTATCAGTGGTACAGTAACTTGCACTTCTGTGATGGTATCATTAATGCTAAAAAGTACATAGAGATTTTGTAGAACAATTTGCTGCCTTCTTTTCCAGGGACGCACTTGCATTGTTCAACAAAATAATGCAAAACCACATTCTGCACACATTACAGTCTTGTCTGCGGAGGATGAGGATACAGGTACTTGACTGGCCTACCTGCTGTCCTGACCTGTCTCCAATAAAGAATGTGTGGCGCATTTTGAAGCACAAAATGCGACAATGAAGACCCCGTACTGTTGCCCACCTTCAGACTTGTTTGCAGGAAGAATGGAACAAAATCAGACTTGAAACACTTCATCACTTCAGTGCCTAAACATATTTTAAGTGCTGTGAAAAGGAATGGTAACATTACAAAATGGTAAAAGCTTTACTGTTTCGACTTTTTTTTTAAATGGGTTGAAAGAACCAATTTGGAATGTGTGTTTTTCATTGTCTGCAATGAAATACAAGTCAAAGTAAATTTAGAAATCACTTTTTTCTTTCTTTTTTCTTTCTTTTTTTTCTTTTTTGCAAACTGTCTCAACTTATTCTAATTTGGGGTTGTAGTTTCAAGAAGCAGTAAAAATATTTTTTGAGTGTACACTGTGTACACAATTGCTTCATGTTGTCCAAGCACAAATTAAGTTAACTTAATTGTTTTTACAAATGTAAGTGGATTAAACACAAAATAATTAAGTTGTCCTAAACAAAACTCAGTACTTGTGTTGATTCAGCTCATTTTAAATAAGTAGTTTAAACAAGCAGCAAAAATTATTTTTGGAGTGTATAATAGTTTGTTTTATTTGGCCAAGAATGGCCTGGGCAACTGTGGAATTTTCCAGCCTAAAATTGTGTACCATCCACCCCTGTCCTCATTAACAGAGGTGTTATGATAAGAAAAGCCGCCTCCCCCTCAGACCCATGCCTACCTCGCCAACCAGCCCACCAGTTTTATGCCCAGGCATAAAAAATTCCTCTTCTCATGCTGCCCAAAATAACGACACCATGTAATCCCCCACCCATCCATTTACCTTCACATGATTGCCCTTTACAAAGGACAGTTTTCATTTAAAATTTTAAATATGCTACGTTGTTTTAATTTATTTTTTATTGAATGGCATTTCTACTAAAAAAGCCTGAGCAATAAGATCATGATGTTGAATTACATTTTAATATCTTTAACTCTTTACTTGTTTAGGTTGTGATTTAGATGAGATGGTAAAGGACAGCACTGTAAAAATGCTGGGTTGCACATAATTGTTTTGTGTTGGTACAACATGTAGTAATTAAGTTAACTTATTAGGTTGTTCAGATTTAGCGGCATTGAACAAAAAACTATTGAGTTGCCACAAAAAAAAAAAAACTCATGAATTGTGTTGTTTCAGCTCATTTTAAATATGCCCCATCAGACTTTTTTTTCTCTCTCCTATAGTATTTTAGTTTGTTTCTGGGACTAAAGCATCTTCATGGATGCTAAAGTTTTAAACAAAATTGAAACCATCAGCTAAAAGACTGAGCCCCTTAAGGTTTACAAATACAGGCACAGCCATTTAAAGGCACATGTTTGGTTAATGGTGTTAGAATTTACTTGTAATGGATGCATGTGAATAGTGCTTTTTCTGAAAAATTAGGAAACTGCCTTGTCTGTGTGAATAATCATGAACATTTTTAACTATTTTACATACACTCAAAAAATTACGTTTGCTGTTTGTTCAAACGACTTTTTTTTAAATGAGCTGTATGTGTATGCTAGGTGTGTGAATGTGAGAGTGTGTGGGTGTTTCCCTGTACTGGGTTGCGGCTGGAAGGGCATCTGCAGCATAAAACATATGCCGGAATAGTTGGCGGTTTATTCTGCTGTGGTGACCCCTACTAAAAAAGGGACTAAGCTGAAGGAAAATGAATGAATGTAAGTTCTGTTCAGTCAATATGGTCCTCTGTGTTATTTCAGATATGTTATTTCTTATAAAATGTAATGTTTCAAGCTACTAAACTGTAAACATGACACTTTATTAACCTGCAGAGTTCAGTTTTAACATAAAAAGTTGACAGAACAGAGATAAAGCTCATATACATTTCGAAGTGTAAATGGAATCACAAAAAAGCATGTACATAAACTATTATTCAGAGTAAGTTTTATGCACTACACACAGTTTATATGTAGACAGAATTTGTACGCATATATATTTTTTGTGTTTGTGCGTTCGGTACATGTATATATTAGGGATTTTGAATTGTTTTCATGCAATATGTGTGTCTAATCAACTCTAATTGCATGATTTATTCTGGATAAACATCAAAATTGATTATTCACAAACACACAGGCCGCTTTATCCATGTAAGAGTTCATGGAGTCTATAAAAGTATAGACTTCTGTTTGAAATGTGGGCCATTTGCAAGCAAAATATGTGAGGAAGTCCATTTTTGTACATTACTTAGTAAATAAAAATTCTTTCAGTTCCCCCAAAATGTTCTTTTGAACAACATCTGTAATATTATATTCAGACTTCCTGTTTTTTAATGGAAAAAATAAAGCAGTCAGCCATTTTAGTTAGGATAACACACCAAGTTAGTCTGGTGTTTATTTTTATTTGCATTAAATCAGACTAACAAATTAACCCAGACAGCTACAGAGAACTATGCATCAATAAATAAACATTCTTTTTAGAAAACATGTTCAGTTTTCAAAATCTTAATTGGCTTATTTTACAGAATATCTGATCAGTGAAAATGCTGGAAATATGTTGTTGGTGTTTTTGTCAATTATATAAAGCCTAAGTAAGAAATAATTGCTGATGGATTCACATATTTAATCATTTTTTAATCTTATACAAACAGGAGTAAATTATTGTGCTTATTGTTCAGATGTTGATTTTTAAAACATTTTTCAGCTCCAGTGTATACATAGTAAAAAAATTATGTAAAGTTTACAGTATTACTGACAATTCTGGTACAATTACAGTGCTCTTGTAAAGTGTACAATATTACTGTAAAAATAGCCAGTAATGCTGTAAAATAGCCAGTAATACTGTAAAAATGGCCAGTAATACTGTAAAATAGCCAGTAA
>CAIGQZ010033231.1:8595665-8617484 GCA_903798205.1 Danio tinwini
ATATATATATACACTGTATATAACTCTATATATTTAAATAGCCTAGCTAAACAAAATACAGTAGCTGTGCATAGCCCTGGTAAAGCCATAAAATTAACAACTAATTAAATAATAAATAAAACAATAATAAAAATATATGTTAACTAAAATATATGTTTATAGTAACTATATTAACTATAATAAATAAATAAATATATATATTTTAATGCTTTATTCTCATCTGCTTTAGGTTCGTAACAACAGCAAACAGACATCTCTGTATGAATCCAGACAATGAGTGGGTCCAGAAGGTCATAGGCATGAAACCAGGTTCAAACTCACGAATATGAAACTTAGAAGATATTTTCTCCACCTACTCAGATACATTTCCCATACATATGAACATTTGTAAAATAAAGTTGCAAAATGGTATTGCTACTTTTCAGAGTGTTGTCATTGTAATTGTAATTCGTTTTTTTTATTGTAATTATTATGTATAAAGTATTTAGATGTGTTGGATCTAATTTGTATGTGTCAATAAATCTTAATGATCTCATGCAAACTTTAAGTGAGTTTTATTATTGCTGCTAATTAAAATATTCTCATGTTAGTTTTCAAATACTATGATTAAAACTTTTCTTTTATATATAGTTTGGGTCAGCTTTTCAAACCAGATACTCTGAAATGTTTGGAGAAAAAAAAAGTTAAAGTAATTGCAAAAAGTATTGCGAAAATTGATTCATATTCTAAAAATAAAATATATAAATATATAGAAAATATTAAAATAGATTAAATAAGCAGTTTATTTTAATAAACAAATAAATAAAACTAAAATAATCAAATAGCTATATTATAAAAATATAATAAATTGTGATTTTAATAAATAGCCTATTTAAAATAGCCAGTTTTAATTTTTAATAAATGCAAATTAAAATGATTAAGAATATTATAATAGAGGAGAAATTAAAAATAGAATAATGTTTTGCAATCATTAAATATATAACAAATAATATTTTACACTCATTTATAATCGTATTCCTTCACATAACATTATTAATATTATGAAGAATAGCACATTATAACTACTATTCGATTACATAATCAAAACATGACCTCTCTGAATTGCTCCATGTTTTAAATTTCTGTTCAGAGAGGTCATGTTTCAATTCTAGATTGGTCTCACGCAGTCAAGTGATGCGATTTCGCAGGTCAGAGTTTACCAAGCTTGAACTTTGCACCGCAGCAACCTGCAAAACTCAGACGCATGACACTGCGTGTCCGGTCTGACGCATTCGCGTGCGTGTGAATGGAAGTCTATGTGGAGAAAAGCCCAGTGTTACCGCAGCTTCAGAAAGCCTGGTAAGAGCTTAGCTAACCCAGGTGTGTCTGATTGGGGGTGAACTTAATACCATCTAAGTGCAGTCAATTGTGCTATTTTGAGACACCATGAAATTGAACTAAAATGTGCTTTTAACATACTATATCTGTATTTAAAAATATATATTTAGTTACAACTAGAATTACACTTGAACCCCAATTTTAAACATTTATAAATATATTTAAGAATAGTTTAAAGTATAATAGAAATATATTTTAAAAATGTGGAAAAAGTGTGCTAAAATTCACTTTAAGTACACTGTTTTTTCACACAAATTTCGTACTTAATGTACTAAAAAATAGTATTAAGTATATGTTAAGATGAACTAAATAACATCTAAGTGCACTCAACTGCTATTTTGAGACACCATGAAATTGAACTAAACTGTGCTTTTAACATACTATATCTGTATTGTACTAAATATATTTCGTTACAACTACAAATACACTTGAACCCCACTTTTAAACATTTATAAATATATTTAAGAATAGTTTAAAGTACAATAGTAATATAATAAAAACATTTAAAATGTCAAAAAGGTGCTAAAATTTACTTTAAGTATACTTTTTAATACTGTACTAAAAGTGCTCTAATTTCAACACACTAATTTTGCACTTAATGTACTAAAAAATAGTATTAAGTATATGTTAAGAGGAATTTAATACCATCTAAGTGCACTCAACTACTATTTTGAGACACCATGAAATTGAACTAAAATGTGCTTTTAGCATACTATATCTGTATTTTAAAAAATATTTTATTTACAACTACAAATACACTAATTTTAAACATTGATAAATATATTTATGATTAATCTTAAGTATAATAATAATAATAATATATTAAAACAATATACAAATTGTGAGAAATGTGCTAAATTCTGTATTAAAAGTGCTCTATTTTCACTTTTACAATTTATATATTTTTTATATATTACTATTATAATTTTAACTATTCTCAAATATATTTATAAATGTTTAAAATTGGAGTTCAAGTGTATTTGTAGTTGTAACTAAATATATATTTTTAAATACAGCACTTAGATGGTATTCTAAGTTTTCTTAACATATACTTAATACTATTTTTAGTACATTGAGTACAAAATTTATGTGTTGAAAATAGAGCACTTTTAGTAAATTAATGAAAAGTACTTAAATTTAGCACACTTTTTTCACTTTTTTTAATGTATTACTATTATACTTTAAACTATTCTTAAATATATTTATACATGTTTAACATTAAGGTTTAAGTGTATTTGTAGTTGTAACTAAATATATATTTTAAAAATACAGATATAGTATGTTAAAAGCACATTTTAGTTCAATTTTAGTGTCTCAAAATAGCATAGTTGATATTTGAATAGCATACAATTAAAACCATCTTTCATGCACTTTTAAATATATTTAAAGGAAAACAACACTCAGTTTATTTACAATATAACAATAACATACAAACAAAAATATGCAATAACTTATTTTTACCTCACTTCATTATGAACACACACAGTCCAAAGCAAACAAAAAAACTGTGAAGAAACAAAACTTAATATATATAATTTTACACATTAAGTCAAATATTTACATATGGATTATGACACCAATGGTTCACATGCAAGAGTAAAATCTGACAGAATTTAAGACTTAGTGTTGTGATTATAACGTTACTGTTCAGAGTCAGACAATCTACTTACACCTGTATAAGTCACAAGCTGCTCCTATGTCCTTATGAGCTCCACACAGAAGTCATGATCAGTTTCTGGCATCTCTGTGACATGAGGAGATTGAGAAACAAGTCAGATCAATTGAACTTACAGGACAAAACCTGCAAAATAATTTAAAAAATAAGCAAATAAATAAGTAAATAAATCACTTGATGTATTTATCTAACGCTATGCATTTTTTATGATATAACATTTCCTACTCATTATATGATTTACCTCTCGGCTCAAATTATTAAGTATGTTAATGTAATGTATACAACCTTTTCCGATGGCAAGGTTTTACTTTCATTTACACTGTCCAATCAGGACTTAATGCTTACTTTTTTCAGAAGGAGCACATTAAAGAATTTTAGGAAATGAAATAAAATGAAAATGTATAAAATAAATAGTGTTTTTCCTAATAAATGTACACGAGGAGATCGTTTAAAGTAAAGCAGTTTCAGTTATTTGAATACAATAAGTAGACTAGGTTTTATTTTGTTATCTGTATGGACTTTAGTTAGCGGTCCACAGCAGGACTGGGATCAAATTGCTCTAATGAAAGCCTCTCTAAATCTGAATCAAGTCTTCAGTTGTGAACATGCCTAGACAGCTTGTTCAATTTTTGATTGAGTTTCACACAAATCTAGGTTATTAAAAGTATAATTAAATACATAAGCTTTTAACAGTTTTATGAGGCAATAATTAAAATGTTATCAGATCAAAATTAAATCAATAGCCAACGTTGCATAAAGAATAAACAACAACATCAACAATAGTATAGTAGAACAATAAAAATGTTAATACACTGTAAAGTAATTTATTGTAATAAATCAGTTTGATAATACAAGTTTTAATTTTAGTGCACATTTTTCATCTGGGATAGCACAGTTTAAGTACTCTTGGACAATCCTAAATTTATCTTAACTACTAAAGACTAACTTTTAGCATATTACCTACAAAATCAGTGTGTGAAAAGAGAGCACTTCAAGAACATTATGTAATTGTATTATATAACATGTATTTTAATGCACTTTTTGGATAGTAATAATTAATGTAATATTTTAGGTAAACTTAAGTGTCACATTGCAGTCAAGTACACTTAGTTCATCTTAAGTTTATTTTTAAATGGTACTAAAGATCAACTGTTATAGAGCACTTTAAGTACATTCTGGAAGTGCATTAAGTGCACTTAAATAAAATGTGTTATGCACTTTTTTCACCTGGGTCATACTGTCAAATGCATTCAAATTACACTTTTAAGCATTCAATGTATAACATATTTTTGAGGTAGTACACTTTATTGCTATATAAAATTCTATTTAAATATATTTTTAAAAAGTTCCATTTAATTTATACTTACAATAACTATGCAAAAGTGTACTAACTTTGAACTGTTTTTATAGCATTCAAATTATACTTTAAAGCATTACACTTATAATATATTTTTGAGGTAGTACACTTTATTTCTATATACTAAAAATTCTATTTAAATATATTTTTAAAAGTTCAATTTAATTTATACTTACAACAGCTATGTAAAAGTGTACTAACTTTGACCTATTTTTCAAATGCATTCAGATTATACTTTTAAGAAATACATTTATAACTTATTTTCAAGTAGTATACTTTGTTGCTATATACTAAAAATTTATTTAAATATCAGTTATTTTTACTATACTTTCACAATTTTACTTAAGTACTAAAGTAAAAGTATATAATTAATTAGTATATTTATAGTGTATATATATTTTTAAACTTTATTTAGTATAAAAAAAAATAAAATTGTACTTACAATGCACTTAATTGTTTTTCAGTATATTTTTAGTGTACTGTAGTACACTTTTTTTTCACCTGGGTATATAGACATACATATTTATTACTACTAACATATATTTTCACTCCATACTCATGTTTAATGCTTTATTCTAATCTGCTTTAGGTTCGTAACAACAACAACAAAGAGACATGTCTGTAGGAATCCAGATGATAAGTGGGTCCAGATGGCCATGAACGCCATAGACAAGAAAACATTTTCAGACTAATCAATAGGAAACTTGGAAGATGTTTTCTACATCTACTCTCCACACATGACACACATATATAAATAACATTATAAAATAGAGCTATTATAGTGTATCTGATACTTTTAGACTTGTATTTAGGCTACTTAGACTTATATTATTATTGTTAATAATAATAATAATGTATATTAATAAAATGTGTTGATCTCAATGTCTATATTTTAATATAAAACAATCTCAAAATTTGTTTAAGGAGCTATATTATTATTACTAATAAAAACGTTGCATACAATGTGATCTGTGAAGATTTTCATTGTTTTATTGCCCACTAATAAACATCTTAACAGTTTAGGTCAGGGGCATATAAACAGGAGGTTGCAAAAATAATGATAGATTTTTTTAAGGAAAATATAAAAATAATGAAAATACAAATAAATAAAAAGTGTAAAAATAAATGTTAAACACATTTTATATTTTAAAAATTAATTATTAGAGTAAAAATACAATTTATTTTTTACAATAAATATAACAATTATTTAAGATGTTCTAAAAAATATGTTTGATTTTGATTTAAGTAAATTCTGTCTAAAATTTGATTTTAATGTACAGTTATTAAAATCAAAACCTTTCATCAAAGTTGTGCTAAAACTACCGAACAAACCCAGTACTGGTAAGCACCCATACATTCTTGCATTCACACACTTACACTACTGCCAATTTACCTTATTCAATTCCCCTATAGCGCATGTCTTTGTACTATGGGGAAAGCAGAGGAAACCCACACCAACACGGGGAAAACATGCTAACTCCACCCAGAAATGCCAACTGACCCAGCCGGGACTTGAAACAGCGACCTTCTTGCTGTGAGGCAACAGTGCTAACCACTGAGCCACCTTGCCGTTCTACAACTTAAATTTAAATTATTATAATCTTTAGATTGAAATGACTAAACAAATGTGCCAGATCATAATAAAGAAAGGAGCAAGGCAAAAGAAAGTGAGTAACAAAGTGTATAAATATATTTTTATTTAATGTAATACTGTATATAATGTAACATAACTTGCAAAAACTGAACAGTTTCCAAATTATATTTTAGACCTAATTGTTATTCTTTCAAAGTATAAATGTCTTTATTCAATAACTAGATGACTTTCTTTTGTTAAAGGGGTCCCTTAAGTTTAATTCAATTCCTATTAATTTTTATAGCGATTTTGCAATGTAGATTGTCAAAGCGGCTTAACGTAGAAGATTATAGTGAATTGAAACTGTTTCAGTCCAGTTTTCAGAGTTGAAGTTCAGTTTAGTTCAGTTCAGTGTGGTTTAATTTTTACTGCTGAAAGTCCAAACAATGAAGAGCAAATGCATTGATGCGCAGCTCCACGATTCCCGAACCATGCAAGTTAGTGGCAAGAGCAACAAGGAACAAACCTCATCAATTAACGAAAGTGAAGGAAAAAACCTAGAGAGAAACCAGGCTCAGTTGGGCACGACCATTTTTCCTATGGCCAAACTTCTTGTGCAGAGGGGCAGTCTAGGCGCTGGAGGTTGGAGAATGCTGGACATCCATCGTGGAGAAGCTGCAGGTGGGAGAGATCACCTGCTGGTGTACAGGCTGGCCCAGAGAATCAATGCGGAAACTCGCCTGTCACTAGGGTCTTTCAGGAATCAGTCTCATGCTCTCCACTCCTCCATGACCACCACAGCAGCTGCTCAGGATACAGCCTGGTCCACGATTATGGAAACCTTGGGAATAATAATTAAATAAAAGACTAACATAAGCGCACGTGCCGTTCAAATTATAATGTCTTTTGGAAAGTGTTCATATATATATATATCACATGTAAGTATGACTTCAAAACAACATTAGCAGTGTTTATTTGACTGTGAACATTGTATTTTGATCTGGAACAAAACGTCATGTCTCGCAGGACAACGGTGCTACATAGATTATTCATGAATACAAGCACAACACTGGACATAAGAGCTATTTAAAAAAAACTATGCATAACTAACACATACTATAATATACATTAACTATACACATAAGACAGGCTATACAAGTACGTTTACATGAGTCTAAACAATGTTGTGCAGGGTATTGTGCAAAAGAGGTATTAAAGGTGAATATTGTGCAAGAGTTATTTAAGGTTGAAGCAAGTAGTGCAACATAATTGTGGTACATTTGTAGTAAACATCACTTTCATAAATATTTCATATATTTCGTTATTTTATATTATTATTACAGTGGGGGGTAAGTTGACTGGAGTTGAGGGCTCTAACAGCCTGTGGGAGGAAGCTGTTGAGAAGTCTAGCTGAGCAGGCTCTAATACTTCGAAACGTTCTTCCTGATGGCAGCAGCTGAAAGAGACAAGGGATGAGTACAGTCACAATACTGCTAGCTTTGCTGGAGCACCTTAAGAGGAAAATTATCCTCCAATTATTAGCAGCCGTCATTGGCTGCTAATAATTAGCAGCCAATACTTAGTAGCAAAAAATACTTTTCTAAAATTATATAGATGGTATATATAGAAATTATTACCATAAAAGTATTATATAGTAATATTAGCTATATTATATATTATACAGATAATTTATATAGAAGGGCATCCGCTGCATAAAACATATGCTGGATAAGTTGGCGGTTCATTCCACTGTGGCGACCCCAGATTAATAAGGGACTAAGCCGAAAAGAAAATGAATGAATGAATATGTATAGTAAGTCTAAGTAGGTTACTATTTGAATATTCCACTTGAGGGCACACGTGGGCTACCTCGTTACGGATTTAAGGAATTGCCTCATAAATCTGTTATCCCAAATATTTTTTCTATTTTACTTTCTTTTCGTCTCTGACATCTACATACTGACATTACTAATTATTTCTAAATATTTATATTATGTGTAGACATATTTCGTATCCATCGTATCCTCCTGCCCGTAACTACAAATACCACAATTCATAGTAGAATCCAGTCAGCCAATGAAATGTTGGAGTGGGCGGGATTTTATGACATCACCACAAGCATCCATTCGATGTCCAATAGGCGTTGAGATCTCCCGGAGGAGGACAATCGTCTTTCGTGCTCGCAGCGTTGTAACATTTTTCCCCCGGCCGATGCTCGCATGCTTGTTTTCCTTCCCTGCACGTTTACCTTCCCCCAAAAAACATTAATTTAGTTCAAGTCCGAGTCCGCCGTAAGGGTCCGTCTTCTGCTCTCGACCGCTTTTTATTTAGAGTCGACTCATCTTTTTATGCCTGATCTATTGGGATTCAGAGTGGGTGTTGTCACAGGACAATGATCGAGAGACCCGACTCAGCTGTGTCCAGCGTTGCAGTGAGTACACGATTCATTCATTTGTCTAAATCTGAGGAGATAATGCATTTAAAACACATTAGGCTTATCAATTCGTGTATTTGCATGGTGGTGGGCGAGATGATTCCTAGTGTGACTGCCCGCTAATCATTCATCTGTTGTGGCAAGCCGCTTTCACATTTACTGCTTAAAAGTAACTAGCAATTATTTTTAATTCTCTTAATTGCGCTGGTACCTATTCTTATTGAGGGAAATTTGGTTTTATATTCGCACATACATTCAGTGACCACTTGTGACACCCTCCCTGTATCGTTTACTATGGTACATAGAATGTAATGACTGAAATCACATTTAAATTTGACTTCAAAACAACATTAGCACTATTTAATTGACTGTAAACAATGCTGTACTTTGATAGTAGTTGGCTGCCAATATGATTTCATTATTAGCAATTTGCAAAGAATAATTTTCTGAAGTTATATCATTAAAGAGAAAGTCCAAATGTTTGAATATAAAGCCACTTTTACCTCAATGCTATTCTTTTGATACATTGAGGTAAAGTTAGTTTTATTTTACCTCATTCAGAATTATTCTTAATATCAGTTCAGAAGAGTATTTTTTGCTAATTCTAAATAGGGAAATCATATTAGCAGCCATTATAACTACCAAAGTACAACATTGTTCACAACCCATGAAATAGTGCTAATGTTGTTTTGAAGTCATACTTGCTTTTGATTTCAGACCGAATATTCAAAATACCATGTTAAGCAAGAGATGACATGGGAGCATGTCACAAGTTGTCACTGAATGAATGTGCCAATATAAAACCAACCTTACCTCAATATTCGATACTTTCCAGTGTTATCTAGTACTCGTATTGAGGTAAAGTTGGTGTTATCATTCAGTGACAACTTGTGACACAGTCTATATATTATTTACAACGCTACTTTAAATATTAGCAACTATATTATTAAGGAGAAAGTCTGAATGTGTAAAAAAAAAAAAAAAAAAACTTTACCTCAATAGTACTCACTATTTCGTTGCTTACAACTTTTATCTGCCTTTCATTATTATACTAAAGGACTGTCTTTTTATATCTTTGCAAATCAGAGTTTACGTCTCACATTTCCGTCTTTTTACCTCGGAATTCTGAGTTTGCTGTCCTGATTTTTCTAATATTATTAGATTTATTTTCTTTAAACCTTGATTTTTTTTCTCAGTTATTTTATGGAGAACGTAGATGCGTAACTACAATTCTGTCATTTAAAAAGACAATTTTTTGGAAGAAAGATTTTGGAGCTTTAGCTACACAACTCATGTTACAATATAGCATGGCATGTTTAACTAACTTAAATACAGGGGTTAAAACAAGCGGCAACTTCTCGCTTTCCCTCGGGAAGCCCATACGGAAGTAACTGAAACTGCAATTCATAGAAATTCCGCTAGTCCTGGCTCCATAATAAAGCAAATTTCTATTGCGCCCACTGTTAAAATGGCCAACTTTACAGCAGAAATAAAGGTTTACAGCCTGGTACAAAGAACGATTTTGGTTCACATGGCTAATATTACCCTTCATGACAACTGTGAGGGGGTGAATTGTTTTATAACTCATTCATTTCCTTTATATTAAGTTTTATTAAGTTTGCATAATTAAGGGCGTGGCCACTTGAGTGACAGCTAGCTCTCTCTGGTCACCGTCACGTCACCTCAGCTGATCTCGGCATATTCATCGTATTTTTGTGTTGTTTTATGTGGCTTTACACAGTCAGATGCCTTTTGGAATTATTTCTTACAATTATCAGATGATATGGTATGCTGTGTGCACTTAATTGTGCTCACTCACCTTTCCCAGGTGAGTAAAATTATATACCTATACACCATCTCTATAAATGTATTTGTTTTATTTAAGATCATTTATCATTTATAATGTTCTTTAGACCTGTAATGCCCTCCAGAATCTGACTGATTTATTAGCTGTAGGCTCTAGAACAGTCATCCGAAGCGTTGTCATAGTGTTCTGCCTGGATTTTATCCTGCATTTACTAACACAGACAAATCTGAAGTGTTTGGAAGTAATTCGCACTTTCCTCCTGTTGAAAAACATCATAAGAACGATGCTTATAGTGGCTCAGTGTGTAATAATAATACATTGAGCCACTAAGCATAGTGCTTATGACGTTGCTTATGAAACAGTGTTTTTAAAAGTCTAAACACTTTATTGATATAGTATACAACCAAGCACATGTGGTCAGAACACAAACGAGTCGCAGGTAATGAAGTATTAAGTGTTTCTCATGCATTTGTAGCTCCGCTCACGCTCCGTCTCTTTGCCCTTGTATGGTATGCCACAGTTGGTGCGATGACAAGGTAACAAAATAGCGACGGTTTGCCACGCCTACTGGTAGCTTCTTTTGGGTTTTTCATAAACCTATGGGTGACGTCACGGATACTACATCCATATATTTTACAGTCTATGGGTTAAACTCTGGTAAATAGAGCAAAAAAAAATGTTATTATTAAAAAAAACATCATGTTTAATTTTTATAATGCTAGTTTCACACTAAACGCAGAGCACATCATCACTTGCTCTAGTTTACTCACGGGATGTTTTTCCCCTCACAAAAATTTTCACAACTTTTTTAAACTTGGAAGACACGGTTGATGTGAAATCCACACTGTGCATCTATAATTCGCCTCTAGTCGGGCATTTTCATTGACTTTGTATGTAACTTACACAATTACTTAACGTAACTAACAGTTAGCCTTAGTTATTAAGTAAATGAGAAAACAGCTTGCCATAATTTAGCTTTCCTGATTTAAAGAATCTGCAAAGTCAAATGGTTCAGGCTGAATATTCCAAGTAGCGTGGTAAACAATATATGGACTGTGTCACAAGTTGTCACTGAATGAATGTGTGAATATAAAACCAACTTTACCTTAATATTTGATAGTTAGGCCTTTCCAGTGTTATCTAGTACTCATATTGAGGTAAAGTTGTTTTTATATTCGCACATTCATTCAGTGACAACTTGTGACACAGTCCCTATATTGTTTACTATGCTTCTTTAAATATTGTGTCTGAAAGTACTCATTCTCTTAATTTACCATTTCGTTACTTCTAACTCTTTATCTTTCTTTCATTATTATACTACAAGGACTGTCCTTTTATTTTTTTGCAATTCAGAGTTTGAGTTTATTAGATTTTTTTTCTCAACCTGGATTTTATTTCTCACAATTATTTTATGGAGAATATAGACAAGTAATTGCAATTCTGTCATTTGAATCGGCAAATTTGTTTGGAAGAAAATATGAATAGTGAGATGTAAAACTCATATTTTTGAGATTTAAACAACATTACGATACAATGTTACAATATAGCATGGTTTAACTTAAATACAGTGGTTGAAGTATAGTAAAAGAGCAAAAAATGTTTTAAGTATAACAATAACATGAATAATTTTTATAATGCTGAGTTCACACTAAATGCAGAGCACATCTTCACTTGCTCTAGTTTACTCATGGAATGTTTTTCCCCTCACAAAAATTTTTAACGACTTTTTTTAACTTGAAAGACACGGTTAATGCAAATTCCGTACATTCACAGCAAACACACACCACATTTCAGTTAATTCGCTCTGCACATCAATAATCCGCCTCTTGTCATGCATTTCCATTGACTTTTTATGTAACTTAAGGCTAGTTTATACGTCATCGAGTGAGCGGCGTGACCCACACTGCCTGCCTTGCACGTAGTCGCAAGTCGCCTTGCACGTACTTCTGCGTGCTTTTTGTGTTGATCTGCAATAACACTTCTAAAACGCTAGCTGGCAGTAGATTTTTGTGTTCCTCTGTGTCGAGTTTCTTCACAGATGTTTTTTTTTTTCTGAACACTACAAGTAGCTCTAACTCGCTCATTCACAGACAGGAACCGGCGGACGTGCAACAACTTGACTAGGACTGGGCAATTTGGCCTAAAATCTAAATCTCTTTTAATTGAACATTATTACTCTGTTACAATTAATCAACGATTATTTTATTTATTTATTATTACATTTTATATAATTTTTTTTGCCCTCGTAGTTTACTGACAAATTTTGTACAGTAATTATTACTTGATTTTAAAATAATTGAAGGAAACACACTATCTACTATCTATGATTATTTATTGAAGATCAACATTGAACAATTAAAATTAAAACACGTATTGCCTAAAACCAACAGAGATCAGATGTGGCTGCAAAGTGGACGCAGAACTATAAGTATCAGCCTTTAAAAAAAAAGGCTTAAAAGAGTGGGGTCGTGTGACTCCACATGCGGTAGGCAAAGTAATTGAAAAAATCTTCCTGGAAAAGTTTGTTCGAATATAGGTTCTGAATGTCAATTTCGATTACTTTTCGATTAACTGCCCAGCCCTAGA
This sequence comes from Danio tinwini, assembly GCA_903798205.1. Classification (NCBI taxonomy): domain Eukaryota; kingdom Metazoa; phylum Chordata; class Actinopteri; order Cypriniformes; family Danionidae; genus Danio; species Danio tinwini. The sequence continues at coordinate 8,608,475 of CAIGQZ010033231.1, forward strand.
CTTCGCACTTGTAAACACTCGCTCCATCAGGTATGCCGCTCTCAGCACCGCCCATGCTCATCACCACTACCAAGCCCACCAATTACAGACCTATCTATGCGTCGTTGCGACATGTAGTTAATTTTTTAAGAGGTCATCATGTATGTCAGTCACATTAAGGGCTATGCGATTGTTCACAGGCTGAGCCGGAGCATACGATTGAAGCAAACCTAGAAATCAGCCTTTACTCACACAATTACTTAACGTAAACAATACTAATGTAAAAGTTAGCGTTAGTTAAATAAATGAGAAAACAGCGTGCCACAATTTAGCTTTCCTGATGAAAAGAAGCTGCAGAGCCCAATGGTGAAGCTCACTGGTTCTTGTTGATTAACTTTTGATAAAAGCAAATTTAATAACGTACCTTAGCTCATGTAGTAAACTTTGTACTTTCAACCAAACCATATGAGAACTAGGACATTTGACTAGGAAGAGAAAAAAAATGACCACAAATTTAAACTGAAGCAACATTGTGTTACAAACATGATGAGATAAATGTTTCTGAGGTTACGATTTCCACATAATTAAGCTGTGGCTTTCTGTGAAATCCCACAGTTTGAAGGCAAACACTACATTTCTTCAGGTCGAGGGCCTCACACATGTAATAATATGTGGAGGTCAAGTGTGCAATGGAATCATCATATTTTTCAGGATGGATGATTGTGTTTGCAGATGCATGCAAATGTGTTTTGAGATGGAAATAGTTGGCCTGTTTATAGCTGTTTGGAGAAGCGAATGAGAATGACAGGCTCTCTAAGCTTGATGCTCAGCTCTCTGGCAGTGAGCAGTGAGTGGAGATGCATTTCAATGGGGTTCGAGAGAGAACAGCAGCCAAAAACTGTCACCGAGCATATATTACAATCCCGACTGTGTGAGCTTGAAGGAAGCGTACTTCATATATCCGCTTAAAGTCAACATGGGACCATTTGGTTGGAAGCAATAGGAAAAATGGCTCAGGAAAGCAATGTTTGTTATGAAAAACCACCTAGCATGATTTGTTTTGAGATGCTAGTTGGTGTTTTGTTATCGAATGCATTGTTTAGAAGTCTTATATATGTAGGGTTATTGAATAAATTGCATAAATGTTTGAGTTGTTCTGAACACCCACACTGCTTTGATACCTACACGATTTGCGTCCTTCAGTCTAACAAGAAGTGTTTGATTATTATTTATTCGATTCTCTTGTTTGGTCAGATGTTTATTGTTTGCGGTGATGAACCATGACATCAATCTGGAGTTACATAAGAGCGCTTCCAGAGCAAAAGCATGGAAAATGCCCTGAGCGGTTCACAGAGCATGGCTATTTATAGACTGCTGTATGAATTATATAGATTTGAAAAAGATGCAATTGCATTTTAGTGCATCAGTGTTGGTAAACTCTCAGAGGCTTTGTGTCTGATTTATTAGGAAATCTTAAAGGGGTAGTTCACAAATCAAAAATTCTGTAATTAATAATCCATGGATGAATTTTAGTGACATACTGAGATTCAAAGACTTTATTTAGTCCAATATGATAAATATTTTCTGAAAATTATGTAAACGGACTGTACCTTTTTAATTAGTTTAAATAGTTTTGAATATTATTTAAATTGATATCCATAGTGGCCATCTACAAATGTGAATTTTAGCAATGTGTATTTTGTGAAAGATTACATTTATACGGTGGCCAAGAGAGCTTAACGTACTGCAATTTAAGAAAACACATGCAGTTACAAAAAACACCAGCAAATTAAGAAAACATCTTCATCTGTTTGACAGCACACATGCTGCAAATCCTCATAACACAAACACACAAAAATACTGTGCTACATTTTCCCAAAATCCAAACAAATGAATAAATTGCTCTGCATTTTCTCACAATGCAAACATTTTACGAAAACATGCTGCATTTTCTCACAAAACAAAAAGAACGGAACACAACGGAAAAGGGGGCCAAAAAACTTCACCGATGCTGCTGTGTTGTGACTATTGCTTAGTTAAGTTGTAGTTGATGTTTGAAAGGTGAGTTTTTTTGTTTGTGTATTTTAATATCCCGATTCACATGTCTTTAGTATTTATTAGCCTAAATAACCATAACCTAAATAGCCGGGTCCGTCACATTTTAGGGTCTCCTTGAAATAATTTTGTTGTGTTGTAAGAAAATGCTGCGCGTTATTGTAAAATGTTTGCGTTGTAGGAAAATGCAGCGTGTTTTATTAATTGTTTGCGTTGTGTAAAAGTACAGGGCGTTTTCATAAAATGCTTGTGTTGTTAGAAAATGCAGCACGTTTTCTTAATTGTTTGCGTTGTGTGAAAATGCAGCGTATTTTTTTAAAAATGTGTTTGCGTTGTGAGGATTTGAAGCACATGTGTTGTCAAACTAATAAATTTGCTGGCGTTTTGTAATTGCATGTGTTTTCTTAAATTGCAGTACAATAAGCTTTTTCGGCCACCGTACATTTACCCATGTTATTAATTTGGTTATTTTGGTGAAAAATGGGTTAAAATGTTTTTACGTTTATATTTTTAAGTATATTAAATGCTTGTACAACTTTATTGATAATGTCCCTAACATTATTTTAATGGTCTAATCAGTACAATTTTAGTTTATGTAAACTTTTAAGAAAGCTTTACAATATGAATATACAGCAAAAATAAGTCCAAGGCACTCGACAAATGTGGAAAAAATATTAAAATGTTACAGTTTATTCTGATGAATCCCTTACCCAAAGAGCACCGACACATTAATTAAGCTACCTCTAAGCACTTTTTGTTTGATTTTGGAGCTTTACAATATGCTTTGACACAATTTCTTAAATCAAACTTTATTTGGATGTGATGCCATGAAAATGCTGTAAGTTTTTGTGTTTCTATAATATTATTGGCTCGCATTGCAATTTAGATGTACATAAACTTTTTTATAATACAAAACTTGCTAAATTCCCTGTCATTCTGGATTGTGAATTCCATTTTTATAACAGGATTCCTTGATGTCGTCACATTATCCCAATATACTATCAAAATGGTACTATTGTAATGGTTTATAATACATAAATACACGGTCATGGCCATTCAATCACATCAAAAAAGTTATCTAGCCCTCCCCATTCAACATATCCATCTCTCTAAATGATCAGAATTGCCCCTACTATTTAGTTTTCCATTGGCCCACCATGCATGAGAAGCTCTGCGGAACTAAAGTAAAGCAATCAATTGTGTTTGCCTCGCGTAGCGTGTGCTTCAACTTCCGAGAACATGAGATTACAAGAGACGGAAAAACATGCAGAGAAAGGGATGGAGAAGGACAGCATACAGCTGGACAAAGCGCTGACCGTCATCTGGAGCGAAATTCACTGTCTGCATGATGATATAGAGCTCATGATGGAATTGATACAAAATGTAACTGTCTGTTTGTTGCAAAATCCCATGCAATCCTTCCTTTTCCCTATTGGCATTTGGGTTTCCAAAGTTGGGTGTTTGTTCCTTAAATTCTGTAAATTTTTTATTCATTTTTCTCTGTTAAATTTTTTGGAAACCATTTTAATCGTCTAACTCAATTTTAGTTGGTTATTTAGTAGCCAAAATTGGGTCTGTATAGCAGTTTTTCTTTGTGTTTTATGTGCTTTACACATATCTGCTTGCTTATCCTTAAATTTGTCCAATTCCTTGTTTTCCAATGTTGTGGAAATCCTGCATGTTAGCTTGACGCTATCCACTGTAACTAATGTTAATATTAGCACAGTCTACCATCTGAAGTCCCCTTGAGCCCTGTTTTGAGAGGGATAACGGTAATGGAAGTGCTGTTTGTGCTCTTTAATCAGAGGAATGTGGGATAAGGCTGTTTTTTTCTTCCAGCAGAGGAATCTGGAGGGATATGTTGGATTCGCCAACCTCCCCAACCAGGTGTACAGGAAATCTGTGAAGAGGGGCTTCGAGTTCACGCTCATGGTTGTCGGTAAGTTGCTAAATTCTTTTGCTCACCTACGAGAACGGAATTCTGGGAAATAGACGCTTGTGCTAGGTTGATAAGACGTTATTGTTGATGGGGATTTGTGGTTGATGTGCACTCAAACAAATGATTTTGCTGCTTGTTCAAACTACTTATCTAAAATGAGCTGAAACAACACAATTCTTGAATTTTTTTTGGGACAACTTAATTGTTTTGTTTAATCCACTTAAATTTAAGTGGATTTAATCGGTTTGTTTTGGGACACCATGAATGAATTTTGGAACCCTGCATTTTTTTTACAGTGTATTACATTGTGCAGGGTTCCACACAATTTCTTCATGTTGTCCCAACACAAACCGATTAAGTTCATTTAATTTATTTTCACAAATTTAAGTGGATTGAACATGAAACAATGAATGTACACTCCAAAAACTTAAGTTTTGTTGTTTTAACTCATTTTAAATGCAGCAAGCATTTTTAAGTGTACAGGAAAAAAAGATGTTTACATATTTATCAATTGCACTGTGGTCCTGATATAGTGTCTCTAAGATACTTATGTACTTTTTATTGATATTTATTTCATATCACTGACATTTTTTTCAGAATTGTGTGAAACAGAAGTCAGAATTGGGAAATATGAACTTTTAAAGTAGATTAAAAGTTGTATATCTAGATGATTTTTCAGTGAGCTAAGAAGAAACTTTGTATAGAAACAATGGATAGAAATTTCCCAAATTATTGTCTACAGAGTATCTACAAGTCGCAATATATTGAACGCGGAATTTAGTATGAGTTTTGTTTTCATTTACACTGTAAAATATTTCTGCCTTAATTTTTTTAGTTGAATCAAATAAACTTTTCTAGTCATCTCAACTTTTCAAAGTCATCAATCAAACTGACTAAAAACATAACTTAATGTTTGTTGAAACCTGATTAACTTATTAAAATAAGTTAAAGCAACATAAAAATATTTGATGTCTTGACTTTTTGTCATTACATTTTTTACAATGTAGCTTCAGTTAACTAATATGTGTATCATTTCCCCAAAAAAAACTGTAGAGATGAACACGGGAGATAGAGAAAGCGTTTTTATCCATTTTATATAGATCGCTGAAGCGCGCATTTTTATTATCATTAATTAAGAGGGCTGGTGAAATGGATATACGACACGGAGAGGGTTAATTGGATAAAAAAATAACAACAATATTATTGCGCTAGAGCTTAAATAAACTTTATAACGCAAAAGCAACTTTATGCACGCATATTAATACAGCTGTTCTGTGTCAGTTAAATCAGTTGACTCAATGTCCCTTTAAGGCAGGGGTCTTAAACTGCCGGCCTGCTCCTCCTCCCTCCGGCCCGCAACTGATGGCAAAAATATAATGAGATTCTGCCTGCCAAAACATATTTTTGAACCACTATTATTGTTGTGCAGTCGCATCTAGCCACTTGTGGTTTTGACCCGCCACCTAGTCAACATTTAAAGTACTGCATTTAGATTAGTTCTACTTTCATTTTCTCTCAGTGTACAGTGAAGAGTAACACACATGCGTTTTAATTCTGTGGCTGATTTAAACAAAGAAATATGTCTGCAAGTGTTCTATTTTTACTAAAGCTCTATTTTTGTTAATATTCAAGGTTTGTTTGATTATTATTCGTTTTGCACCGCCTGTATTTTGTTGTACAAACACTTCTTCATGGCTTACAAATTATGCTGGTGGTTTAAATATGATAATTTAGCTAATATTTGATTTAATGGTGTCATTTAATAGATTTTCCTCATATGCATATTAAGATTTGCATAAAACTTTGTACATTAGTAAAATTGTACTAGTTGAATTAACAGTAGCAGTAGCAATTTAAACTCCCCCTTTAATATGTGCAACAAGAAACAAAAAGCTTGAGTTTTGACTGCATATACTTTGTGGAAGAATGACTGAGTGTGTGTCTAACACTCTGCCATAAGCACAACAACCACAGATATTTTTCAGCAGCTGATGTGTGGCGCGATAAACATGCTGATTTGCATTACCACTGGTGACAGGTAATGCTTGAAATATAAACGTCATGTCTGTTGTCCAAAGTTGCATCAATTATGTCAGCTTTCCACTTTTTTCTTGTACTTGAATGTTAAAATGGCCCTCTTATGAATTGTCAATTGTTAGACCCGTGCTTAAGGGCAAGTCATTTCACTTGGTGGCCATCTTTTGCTTACGATTACATTACATATTTGGAATCACTAATAAAAGCATCATCTGTCTCATAAGTTTTGTTTCTAAACGTTCGAATCAAACATATTTTTAGATTACCCGAGCCAAAGCGCATGCGCACTCGAAAGGGACAAAATCACAACACCAACCTCATTTATGGCCGTTCTACTCATTATCATCCTCTGCATAATGATCGTCAGATCACGCTGCTCTTTTTAAGTAATTTACAACTTGGTCTTGATGATGAATCTCCTCCAGAAATGAAAGCAACTCTTTTTTTTTTTTTTTTTTTTTTTTTTTTTTTTTTTTTTTTTTTTTTTTACAAGTTTGTGGGGCGTTTGAGTAGTGGCTGTCATGTGACGTGCGTTTGACAGTACTGTACCAAGCTTTTGTTTTCAAGTGTAGTTCATTCATTTCTAAGTAAAATTTTCAAGTTGCACGTGGATATATCTCTTATGTCTGTGAAGAAAGTATTTACTGAGATTCCAGTGCATTTGTTGACCACAAAAAGCTGTCGTAAAAGCACACGTCTGGTCCGATCTTCTCCATCAGTCTATAACGATCGATTATCGGCTCCTGTACTTGTAGGCTGGGCTTCAATCACTATATTGACCGTTACAGTTTTCCGCATTCAAAACTAAACAAGTGACATGTCTTGTGTATTCTATAGTCTTTGGTTGACTGTTGAAATTTAAAATTTTAACCCAACTGGATAAGTTATTAAATAAGTAACCAAATAAAGGTTAAAAATAACCAACCGATGCACCAAACATTTTTAACTCAACCGTGGGGTTAAATAAAAAACTCAACATTTTTTTGTGTAATTATGCCATCAGGAAATACTCAGGCCCAATCCCAATTCTACCCCTTAGCCCTTCCCCTTAGTCTTTAGCTTAATTAATTTAGTCCCAATTCTCTTTAGCTTAAAGGTGTAGGGCTGAGGGCAAGGGGTAGATAGCCCTTCAAACGAAGATTTTTCAGGACCACACTCAAAATCAAGGGGTAAGAAAATTTCTCAGAATACACCTGCCACAGCTGCACCCGGAAGTAAGGAGATCCACAGATTAGTATTTTTTGTCATTATTACGAATTTTTACAGCAATCAAGCATATGTTCTAATATATTCATAACCGCGTTTGTGTTTTACCGTCATGCTTTTTAAAAAACGCTAAAACAGTCCCACAACATTCTGACACTCAATGACACTCGAATACCCTGTCAGAAAAGTCTAGTGGCTGAGAATGAGCTTTTAACAGTGTCTGCTATGATGTTAATGTTGTTTTGGTGTGTTTACATCAATAAATATTGCCACGATGTAAATGCGCAGTATAGTTACGATCTTATTGCCACATTACATCGTTATGAAAACATAATATATGCCTTCAATGATTTCCTGAAGATAAATACCAAAAAATAACACAACTGGAATCCCTACAGCAGTCGCGATCGTCTGATGTCATATGAAGCAAGAGATTGTGATGACATATGATGACATGTGCAGGTGCTGTAGTGCTGTCCCAATTCTTAGGGGTACATTTTGAAGCCCTTCCCCTTCACACTCGTTTTTAAGGGCCAAGGGGTAGGGGTACAAAAATAGAATTGGGCCTCAGTAAACATCAATCTAATTTAATTAAACTATCACCCTACTTTTTTTTTCTGTGATAAGTTATGTATGCGTATGGTGTTTATATAGCTCAAAATAAGCTCATGTTTAGACAAAATTAATTATTATTATAAAATACACTCTGAACCTAATAGCCTAGTGGTTAAATGCGATGATATACAGCACCGTGGTGCTCATGGCGACCTAAGTTTGATTCCCGGCTCAAGGTCCTTTGCCGACCTCTCCCCTCTCTCAGCTCCCAATTAGGGTTGGGTCGATAGACGATGCCATCGTCCATCGCCGATGGCTGAGATGGCATCATGATCCTCCGCCCCTCCCTCTTCGCAGCAACAACCTGCTCCCGAAAAGTACACACAGCTCCGTTTACACTAATACTTCTTAGTTTAAAATGGCATTTTAGAACGAAAACGATCCACATCCACACTGGCGTTTCATCTAGCATCTCTGAAAAGATCTCTTCAGTCACACTATACAGTACACAGCTGAAAACGCACATCACATGACCACACACACATACAAACTCTGTCATGCGCTGCAGCTTCTGAGCTCCAGCAGTCAGCCCGGAGAGCAGTGCGCGTCAGACAGTTTATCAAGGATGTACCGCTGGATTGCATCACAATATAGTTGTTAAACGTGATATTTAATTAATCTTGTCTCTATCTAACAACTGTTAAGTCTTTTAAATCTATCAGGTAACATGTCACAGCGTCAGTACACTGCTTCAATCTTTCACTATCATGCATGTACTTAGTAATTTTAGCAAAGACCTCAGATACTGTTGGTTGGTTCCTGTTGGTTGTGCACTTTTTTTACCATCTAAGTTTGTTGACTATTTTAACAACACAGATCACTCTGCCTATTCATGCCAGAGTCCTGCGGAAAAAGTGATTGACAGGGGGTCTTTATTAATTTATGATTTGGTTATGGATAAAACAAAGACCATACGGGTCAGGTAGTTAAAACAGTAGGCTATAAATAATTTATTCGATATGAATTAATTAATGATTCATAAATAATTAATTCATCACCACCTACAACGATAATGCCATCGTCCATCGCGATGTTTCACATTAGACATTGTACGATGCCAAATTGGTCAACATTGATCTAACCAACTCCCAATGTTATCCCATCTGTAACCTTCACTGTTCTTTCCAATTAAAGGTGAAAAACCCCTAAAGAAATATTTAAAAAATAAAAAATAAAAAA
>CAIGQZ010033231.1:8617584-8649809 GCA_903798205.1 Danio tinwini
AAAATACCACATGACAAAGGGATAAGTGTGTTGAATTTTGCATTAAACTCTTGAACTCAAGATGTACAAGCAAGAATCTTAAAAAAAACATCTAAAAAAAGGCAATATGCTAGCTTTTACTTCTATTTTTCATGCAAATGTGCATTTTTGCTGATGTTGTAATGAGAAGCAGAACAAGAAACAGAACTAAAATGCAAATAAACATGTATATAGAACATGCAAAATTATTAATCAGCTATATAAATTAATCAAGTCTTATTTTACATAGACGAGAAACACAAATGATGACCATATTGTAGAACACACCTAAAATAAGCATGCTGTTTGGCTTTAAGTGAATATTCGTGGCTTGGATGGATATTGACGTATTTGTTGATGGACGAATGAGTTTGTTCCCACATTAAAGAGTGTGTCTGAATGATCAATTCTGTTGTCACCATCACACACACTCTCTCTGTGGTTCGGATGCTGTGACTCAAGCCGAATTGGAAATATAGATTTTGGTGACATAACCGTCTCGCTATAGTAACCGGTTGTTTCTTTGTCTATTAGCACTTGCGGTTGGTTTTCTTTCTGCTGTGGAATAATCTCTTTATTTCTGTCCTCCTCTACTCGTTTTCCAAACTGTATTTCTGTCTCTCACTCATTCTCAACTTCGGCTTTAAAGGCCAGTTGTCTAGTTTGGGGTTTCCTGTTTGGTAGACCAACCCGTTGAGATCAATGTGCTGATCTGATGGCAGAACTGTGCAATGCTAGTGTTTTTAGAAAGCTAGTTGTGACTGCTTTTGAGGATACAGTTCACCCAAAAAAAGAAAACTGAGTCATAATTTACTCACCTTGGTAGTGTTCTACTTCTGTGTGCCCTTCTTTTTTTTTAGGATCACAAAAGAAGAGTTTCTAAAAAAAACTGTTCTGCTCAAGCTTGTTCATGTAATGGGAGTGACGATGATTGTGTATAATTTTATTTATACATAAAATGCATTCTGGAAAATAATATATCAGAATATGCCTTGCTAGTACCTTGAGAACTGCCTTAATTCTTCATGGCAGAGATTCAACTGTAAATAATTCTCAGAGATTTTGGTCCATATTGACATAATAGCATCATGCAGTTGCTGCAGATAGGTCGGCTGCAGAAATTTGCAAAATTGCTCTATTGAATTGACACCTGGAGACTGTGGAGGCCATTTGAGTACAGTGAACTCATAGTCATGTTTAAGAAATCAGTCTGAGATTATTCGCACTTTGACAATGGCGCGTTTTCCTGCTGGAAGTAGCCATCAGAAGATGTGTACACTGTAGTCATAAAGGGATGGACATGGTCAGCAACAATACTCCGGTAGCCTGTGTCATTGACACAATGCTCAATTGGTACTAAGTGTGCCAAGAAAATATCCATTACACCATTACACCACCAGCAGCAGACTAAACCATTGATGCAAGGCAGGATGGATCCATGATTTCATGTTGATGATGCCAAATTTTGACCCTACCATTTGAACGCTGCAGCAAAAATCAAGACTCAGACCAGGCAACAGTTTTTCAATCTTCTATTGTCCAATTTTGGTGAGCCTGTGTGAATTGTAGCCTCAGTTTCCTGTTCTTAGCTGACAGGAGTGGCACCCGGTGTGATCTTCTGCTGCTGTAGCCCATCTGCCTCAAGGTTTGACATGTGCATTCCGAGATGCTCTTCTGCATCTCTTAGTTGTAACGAGTGGTTATTTGAGTTACTGTTGCCTTTCTATCAGCTCGAACCAGTCTGGCTATTGTCCTCTGACCTCTGGCATCAATAAGACATTTGCGCCCACAGAACTGCTGCTCACTGGATATTTTCTTTTTTTTTCGGACCATGCTTTGTAAACTTAGAGATGGTCCCAGTAGATCAGCAGTTTCTGAAATACTCAGACCAGACCGTCCGTCTTGAATAGGACTATTTGACGGTTTTTTAGGCAGTCTAACAGTATCCAGGTACAGAAATTGAATAATCACAGTGCAAAAAATGCTTTTCTTACTTTGCTTTGTCTCATTTCTAATCCAAATATTAATTTATTAGATCAAGTCAAAATATTGTTTTATTTTTAACTTTTTAATAAATAAGTAAAAGTTAATAGTCAAAGTCAAAATATCTGCTAGTGAGGTAAGAAAATTTAGTTTTTACTTTGAAACAATAGATATTTGAATTAGAAACAAGACAAAAATTCTAAGTGAGAAATTAAAATTCCATATAAATCACTGTAAATACACTTCTGTGGCTCCTGGTTAACTATAATTAAGACTGTACATCACATATCTTGTGATGTGACTATTAAGTAGGTACACCTTGTGATATAGATATTAAAATGACATATTTTGCAGCCTTAGTATGAATACATCCTTACTGATTTAAAGCATTAAAAAACAGACTTTGTTTTTAATTTCAAGATGACACCTCCACTTAAATTGTCGCCAACCTTTTCCATACATGTTGTGATGACATCTAGCTGACTCAGTGTACAGTATAATACATCTAATAGGAGTAAGCAGGGTTTTTATCTACTTAAAACTGTCCACAAGCGTGTCCAGTGGCCTATTAAAGGACAGAAGTGAAAACAGTCGTCTTGTTCTCTTGTCACTCATCCTGACGGACACCACACGGCTTTTGGCCATCGACGTAGTTTTTCCCTCCAAAATTTCAGGGAGGAAAAAATCTGTTTCCTGTCTTTTCTCTCTGTCTCTCTCAGTCTCCCTTGTGTTTTTTTTTTTCCACAAGCATTTCCTTTCTTGAACTTTCCCTCTCAAACCAGCTGGTAAAATGTTTCTTCAGGGAGAAAACGTTGGAAAAAGTGAAGACGTTTTAGACGTTCGTTTTTTTAAACTGAGTTATTCAAGCCTCGATTGAGTCATTAAATCAAGCCGCAATAACTTTCTAAGAACTTAAAAATGCAGCTTGTAGTGTTTGAAATATATTTTTATAGCCATTATTCAAGCCTTTTCTCATTATTCAAGCAGTTGCAATAGCAAGCAAGCAATAGAAAAAGGCGGCAAAATTTAATGCATGTTTTCGCTAATTGCTCTGTTTACATTCCTTTACAATAACAACTCTGCCAGCTGTGTTTGGACAAAATGAGTAATTTCAAGTGATGATTTTTCTAATCGGTAGCTTAAGTCCTCTGACTTGACATATTGTTGAATTCCATGTCATTCGCAGATATTTTCAACACACTAATTTGTCTTGCGTGACTTTGTTAGCATAGCTACCACTTTTCTCGCAAGTTAGCCTTGCTGTAGGTCCATTTAACAGGTCCCAGGCTGAAACATGGACACACACACGGGGAGGATATTTAATCCCTGGATTATGAAGCCAAAGCTTCCCTTCTCTGGCCTGCCAACAGGTCAACTAACAACTCGGTCATGGAGCTAAGCCTGTCAGACAGTCTTAGCCGATACATGCTAATATGTCCGCCACGCACAACACAAACACTGGAGTAGCTCAGGGTTTTCAAACAAACTCTCTTTTAAAGTTTAATCTGAGGTAATTGTGGGAATATTTGGTGTTTGTTTGTCTTTTACATGTTGTATGTGTTCTTAACTTTGATTCTGTGACTGATGTGTGAAGTATAAATTCAATTTTAGCAAGTCAATTAGTTTAAATTGGGTCTCTGAAGTAAACAATAGATTTGGCTTTATTAAGATACATAATGTGAGAAGGTGGAAATAAAATGGTTGTGATTTTGCAATCTGTTTTATTATGGAATATTATGGACATTTGCATTCTACCTCACTAGTGTCAAATTTTATAATTGACATTTACCTTATAGGACGTGTAATGGTATATATAACAGGACATTTAAATTTTTTACGTCAAATTATAGAATCTAAATAACCTTAAGATTATTACGTGTTTTAAAGTGTTTATGGCTATTTATATTTGCATTATGTTGTTATATAATCATTATATAATCAGTGGCATAAAATGATCCCAGAATGACAATAATTCCGCTTATCAGAACAATTTCTGTCACAATACATCGCACAACAAAAATTCCTTATCTTGACAGGTCTACCTGTTGATTCAGCTTGTTTTAAATAAGTAGATTAAGCAAGCAGCAAAAATAATATTTTAAAATAAGTCTAAAAAATAAGTTACAGTTCTAAGTTTATTTGCCGTTAAGATTTAATAGTAAGCTTAACAAATAAACTTTACATTTTAATGTATGGTTTGTTATTGTTAGGACAATATCTGGCCGATACAACTATATAAATATATTGAATCTGAGGTTTTAAAAAAGTCTTTTTTAAAATTGCCAAATTGAAGGGTTTACAGGGTGTTCGCGGGGTCTTAATGTCTTGATTTTCAAAAACTTAATTTTAGCACTTAAGTCTTAAATTCACTGAAACATTGTGTTGTATGTCTAAAATCATTTTAAACAGGTTTTTATTTTCCTCTGTCTAAGTAAAGCTACCCAATCAGGCCGACATCCATCCAATCACCAACAAATCATCTTAATAAAATCATGGAAAGAAAACTAAAAACAATTACACAGTTCCTCATGATAATAACAGAGAATATATCCTTTTACTGTCTTCCATTTATACAAAAACTATTTACAGAAGTAATGGGGCGTAGATATAATATTTATGAATAGGCATGTAACTTAAGTTTTTATAACAGAAACGCATTAGGTTAACAAGAAGTTATAATCAATTTGGCCCAAAACCCAACAAATATATATTTTTATTTATGTAATTGTCTCTACAATAAGGTCTTACTCACACTATGCTATCCGAACCGTGCCCAGGCCCGTTTCCCAGATCGTTTAAGTAGTGTGAGTGCTCTGAATCGGGCTCAGGCACAGTTCAGTTGGCTGGCCCTGGCCCGGTTGGAAGAGGTGTGCTTGAGCATGGTTCACTTGGGCTTTGGCGTGGTATGCTTGTAGTGTGAGTGCAAAGCGTGCCTGAGATTAAAACTGAAGACGAGACGTAACTTTTAAGGGACTGTTTCATATGGATTTATTAATCATTCTTACTCTTCAATGAATGCAAACTGTCGTAGATGATTAGACACACAAATCCCTCACTGCACGACAGCTGCACCTTCAGCAAACCTCCTAATTCCTGCAGCACAAGGACTTTATGACTGTTTATGAGCGTCAAAAGTGACTGATCTGTTCAGCGAAATATTTGACTGCATGTCACCGCATATCAAACGACTAAAACAATATAAAGAAATGTCCTCTGTGCTGAGGATGAGCACTTCTCTTCTTAAACTGAACAGCGCATCATTGATGACGTAAGCATGCTCAGACCCGAATGTAATGTGAATGCAAGCCGACGGGAGGGAGGACAAGCGTGCTTCGGCCCGGTTTAAGGCAACTGTATGAGTACGCCCTAAATAAACTTTTAACAATGTTAAACTTGTAATTTTTCTTTTAAAGGGTCACATTATGCATTATAAAGGGTCATATTTTGGTTTTGGGGGTCTCCAACAACAGGCTGATATGCATGCAAGGTCAAAAAATACTTTCATTGTCTTATAATATGCATTTATTGTTACCTAATTATCCCAACGACTTTCATATGATTTGTTCAGCAATTAATTTGTTCCCAAACCTCTCCTTAGCGTGATGCTAATCTGCGCTGATTGTTCCGATGACCCAGTCTGTTGTGATTGGTCGATTGTGCTCAGCACGAGACTGAGAGAAACGCCCACAACAGCTCATCAACATTGTTGAAGTAGTGCAGAGGGTATGTTTGAGCCCAATGCAGGAGTCCATTAAAGCATTGCAGCTAAACACCAGCATATTGCACTATTCTTAACCATGACACACATTCAGTGTTAATTCACACAGCGGCAAAAGCTGAACAATTTAGAAAATTGACTGTGTAGGAAGAGCTGATGTTGGCCATGGCAACAACAAACAGCAGAGGAACACAAGCTCACAAACACATTTAAATATGTAAAGAAAGCAGCTAGTTGTGTTTTCAACATGGTTTTAGACACGATATGAGATTATAAAGAGTTAATCAGATACAGTACAGGCCACGTGGAGCAATTACAAGTAACAAAACACAACTAAACACACATTTTGCAAGCTAGAGAAAACAAGGCAACCATTTAAAACACGCTTGCTTACACTTGTGAAATTGAGGAAGAAACTGATCCATGAACTGTGTACTGAAGTTCCTGTCGAGCTCTGACAAAGTCCCCAACATCAGTAGTCTTTTATGATCCTTCCTTTAACAAACAGTCGATGAATCCCCTGTTGTAAGCTTGTATTGCTGTAGCACTTGTCAGAAAAATGACAGGAACACAGCACAAGACTGTGGCTATAATGCTGAGATATTTTTGCAAAAATAAACTTCAACCACTGACTCTTCACAGCCTCATCTTTGGGTAGGGAAAATTACTTTCCCTCACACTTCAGAGCACAGCGTCTTCACATCATGATTCAACAGGGATCTGGGTTTAAATTTTCCTAGGTCTACGAGTGCAACGAATAGGCGGGGCTTGAGTTCCGTATCAATGTCACGCCAACATGGCTAAAGATTCGTTACTCTGATGATTCATTTTAACCACTCTGAGTCGACTCTCTTATAGATGAATCAATAGTTTTAAACATAACACACTTTCAGATTTAAGCCTTAGCTGGATATTTTACTTTGCTTAGAGCTGTGTTACACACTGCATAGAAGATCATTTTCAAAAACCCATAATAGGGGCTCTTAAAAAGTGCAAACCCAAAAAAAGTGCATACAACTGGAGTTTGATTGTGGCAAACAAAACAAATATTTAAATATTCTGTCGGGCCAACTGAAGCATTAGAAATAATCATTAGTGTTTAGTCCTGAATCTTTAAAATTTCATTCGAAATGGTCTTAAACGGGTCTTCAAATGTCTTAAATTTGACTTGAAACCCACAGAAACCCTGATGTAAATTGAGTTTTGATGCACGTAAAGTACAAACTTTACCAAATATCTTCATGGAAACCTTGGTCTGGTGTCACTTAGTCTGACATGACTAAGTTTTACTTTTCATGACAGCTTACGCAATACTGTTATATTAAAGCCCTGTAATTGATTTGCTGTCTGAATTAAAATCAATACACTTCAACTCACTGAGGCTTAACAGTTCTTCTGTCATATTAGAAAGTAAAGGGTATAAATTACCAACCACATTTTTCAGATTTTACAGATTATGCTTTAGGTCATTGAAACTTTTTAACCTTTGTTGAAACCTTGAAGTCCTTGTTTAAAAATGACCAAACTAATAATAACATGGTACTGTAGGTTTATCTTACCCGGAGTTCCCTCAGCTGAATTGTTAACCTCAAAGCAGCATTGTTCTAATTCATTTAAATAAAAGGTTAGGATAACTAACACTACAACAGTTGGAAGCATTTGTTACTGCTTTAATAAAGCTGGTGTGTATGAAATGACAGTTTCAGAACAGAAAACAAGAAAGCAATGCATACTGAGGAAAATATAGTTCATAGCTTCGGGCAGAAGATGTAACGCGAGCAACCTCAGCTGTTTATGTGAGCGTCTGGCTTTGTCGTAGAGGAATGTTTAACCCACTTTCACAATATCTATTTATGAGGCTGTATGTAAACATCTAGGTCTATTTATTAGCATTTCAAAAGTTTTATAGAGATAGTTCACCTCAAAATGAAAAGCTGTCTTATTAATTACTCACCTTCATGTCATTCCAAACCCCTGAGATTTTAGTTTGTTTTTGGAACATAAATTAAGATATTTTAGATAAAATCTGAGAGCTCCCTTATCCTCCATAGAAAGCAATGGTCCCAACACAAAGTACAGAAACAAAAACGTCATCAAAACAGTGATTCAGTTGGAGTATTATCAAACTACAACAATACTTTTGTTTTCATAATAAACAATAATAAATTGATTCAACATTTTTTTTCTAAAAATATAGGCACTCTCGTGAATGTGCGCTATATACTGACACTGGAGAAGTAGTTTTTTATGCGCAAAAAAGTTGTCTCTTAGCTCGATAAAATTGTGATTGAACCACAGAAGTTATACAGTCTGTTTTGAGTAATTTCTTTGAGTTTTTCTGGACTATGAATGGTCAGAGGGGGTATTAACGAAAGTAAACTTTTTAGGTGAACTACCCTTTAAGTGTTTTCCACTAAAATGTTGAAAATGTAAATCTTTCTGTGGATGTGGAAAACAAATTATATTTTCATATCATAAATAAATCATAAAAGCATAAAATGGTAGGGCTGTGTATAGCTTTAAAACCAAAGTGCAGCCACACGTCAGCTCTAAAAGCTGGAGGCACCTCTATATTTTCTGCCATGCTCACTCTTGCTTACTTCTGATACCGTACTACTTGGCGTTTTATTGATTCACAAGTTAGCGACATCTACAGGAGCCGAGGAGGAGGTTGTTTGGCACAACTTGAATCGATACTTGAGGTTGGACTATCGATACACTATCGTAAAAGAAATTATCGCAATAGTTAGATGTATCGATAATTTTGCACAGCCCTATAAAATGAGTGTGTTTTATGGACAAAACTTATCTAATGATTTTTTTAATGTTGCTGTTAGTTCCTTTAGTTATAGGAATGCTATGTAGGGGAACTAAATTCCTCTTCCAACATTGAGTCTAATACAGAACAAAAGTTACCAGTTCCTGCTGTGGAAACTTGCCAAAAGATGGGCTCTCCCATAGTTCTAGGAATTAAGGTTGCACGCTTTACAGGTACTATGGTAGTATCGTGATATTATGGCTCCAAAATACTGGCGGTGCCACTGTAGTTTGTAAACGGTATTATCGTTCCTAACGGTCTATCTACAATACATAATGTTGCATGTGGAAAAGTCACTAAAATGCTCACATGCTTGTGCAACAATAGACCATTTTATTTGAGTAGTCTGTGGAGCACTTTAGGAAGTAGAATTGACGCCTTTATTGGTAGCCTATTGCACGTTTTTTGACGCTTTAGTTCAAATGCACATCTGAATCAGTTCATTAAAAAAACAATAGATGAAAAACCCAAAAGAGCAACTGGAAACATTGAAACAATTTTTGTCTACTAGATATATAGCCTAATTAGCTTTTTTTTATGAATTTCCTTCGGTATAACTTGTATCTTTATTTTAATGTTTATGTCTAGTATTTAAATTGTTTTTGTTTAGTTACCTACAAAATAAACAAAAACAACAAATGCATTTTAGGTGAAGGCCTAATATGACATCTAAAATATAGTATTTCTGTCAATTTTCTTTATTTTACAGATTTGAGTTATGAATTACAGTATTGCAATACGATACTTCAGCTGGTAAAGTATTGTAATGTAAATTAATGGTATCGCGACAACCCTACTAGAAACTGTGAAATGTGCTGTATTGTGGCAAGTTTTGACCAAAGCCAATGTTGCAGTGTTTGGCTGGTGGTATTCTCCTATTTCATGATTATTTTGATATATAGCATTAGAAATAAGGCTTGATGTAAATGCCAAAATTCAAATAATAATTATTAATTTATGAAACATGCGTTAAGTCCATCATTAACATCAGTTTCTAGATTTACTTTACACAACGGGCTCAAAACTCTTATTTACAATCAATTAACACTTTTTAAGTTTACATTAGCTGACAAATGGGCTTTTTTTAATAGTGGTGCCACTAATCTCACCTTAAATTTATGGTTCGACAAGGAAAATGCTTTCCTCTATGGTCGAAATAAACTTTGTAAGGCACAAAAAGGTGTAAATAGCTCCGTAACACTTTATTGTTTTGATTAAATTCCTCATGCATTAATGGAGAGAGAAATATTGGCAAAAAAAACTGTCAGTATAAGATGTACATTTCACCTCATGTTGGACAGATTGATTTGAAGTGATGTGTGTATGTATGTTTGTGTTTGTTCTTGGGAGATTTTACAAAGCATTGCTGACTGTTATCTCAGGCTGTTCGGAGATGAACTCTGAACTTTGTTGCCGAACAATGGATCTTATCACTACAGGAGCCCCTCTCTGCAAGCCAGCTAAACACACACTTACTATCACACTTGCATTCTCACGTCCCTAACGGTCAGCAACTGCAGTAAATACCCCATTCTGAAGCTCTAGTTTGCTCTAACTAGCATAAAGTTCTGTTGTTGGCGCCAGTGTTTATCGGCTAGTTTAGAGGGCCTCTGTTGCTCTGTCCGCTATCTGTGTGTTAAAGGGTTATGCGACTGTATGGCAGCAATACTAAAGCCCCTTTTATGAGGGGAAAAGAGTGAGCAGAAAAAAAAGAAAGCCAGAGAGGAAAAGGGATAGATTAGGATTGGATGGGGGGTGGGTGGGAAGGGCAGGGCAGTGGAAAAGGGGCGGAGTTTGGGGATTGTCAGGATATCTGAGCCAGTAATGGGCCCTGGGGTGTTTTCTGGCCCATAGTATGATGACAGGAAGAGGTAAAAAGATGAAAGTCAAGAAGAATGCGCGGAATCCCCTGGAAAGTTCATTTGTCCCAGTCCTCCCATCTACATGCTCATTCAGGGTAATGGCAATTATTAAGAGTAGAAAATTAGTATTTAATCAAGTATGTAATGTTTTGTTTGAATAGGGAACATTATGATTAATTGAATAATGAATTGTCAGTCATTTTGTAATGCCCATTATAAATGTCTTTTCATTATTTAATGTATACAACCTAAATACCTAAAAACTAAAACCTGAGATTTACTTTAATATATAATATAATATATTTATAATATAAAAACTTGAAAAAAGATATTGGGATAAATATAAAAACCAAAACTTGAAAGGTTAAAATTTTAACAATAATTATAATATTAATAATAAAATAGCAAAAATTCAGGAATTGTATGACATCCTTTTCACTACAGAACTTAAAATAAGATATGAAAAATCTGTCAGTTTTTTTATATACCTTAAAAGCTTGTAGTTGTCCTAAATATGCCAAGTTTGTATTTTTAGGCCAAGTTTTTCCTGGAGGTTTTAAGTTTTATGCCAAGTAAACCACAGGTTTTTAAAGTATGTAATGTTTTTTTTTAAATAAGGAATATTATGATTAATTGAATAATGGATTGTCGTCATCTTGTAATGCCCTTTATGGATGTCTTTTTTTAAATTATTTAATGTATATTAAAATACAAACTTTTAAAATCCAACTTTTTATGCCTATAAATACAAGCGTTATCATGTGTGCATCGTTCCAAACCCGTGACCTTTTTTTTATAAAATAAAAACTTGAAAGAAGATATTGGGATAAATGTAAAAAGCAAAACTTGGATGCTTTAAATGTTAACAATATTTAAAACATATTATAAGTTTTATAAAATAATAATAATAGTAATATTAAAATTGCAACAGTTCTGGAGTTGTATAACATCTTTTCCACTACAGAACATAAAATAAGATACAAAAAAGTGTCAGTTTCTTTTTTATATCTTAAAAGCTAGTAGAGTCCAAAGTTGTTAAAAAAATATCCGGTATGTGTGTGTGTGTGTGTGTGTGTGTGTGTGTGTGTGTGTGTGTGTGTATATATTTTATTTAAAAAAAAAGTAAACCAAAGTTTTTTAAAGTAGTGTTTTATTTGTGTTTTATTTGATTTATGTGTATGCGTGTTTTTGATATTGTGATGGGTCTTAAATTGAATACTTAATGGTCTTAAAAAGGTCTTAAAGTCTTAAATTTGACATTACGATATCTGCAGAAACCCTGTTAAGGTACAGACCAAGCTCAGCCCTGCTTAGCTTCAGTAAGTAACTGGTCTTGGGCTGCATTGAATTGTTAGTCATCTTGTTATGCATTATAAATGTCCTTTTTAAAATTATTTAATGTGTACAGCCTAAAAATACAAACTTTACATTTACTTTTATTTGGAAAATATTGAAAAATATTGGGATATTTTTAAACGTCTTTGGACCCTAGTTAACTTAAAATAATGTTTGGGGTTTGTTCAAACTAATTTAAAATGGCTGCAACACCACAATTCTTGAATTTGTAGGAGGGACAACTTAACTGTTTTCTCTTCAATCCACTTAATTCCTTAAAAACTAATAAGCTAAGTTAATTCTGTCATGTTGTTCCAACACAAGTCGATTGTGTCGAACCCAGATTTTTTTACTGGTGTAGCTTATAGGGTATATACACTGCAAAAAGTGATTAGTTACTTAAAGCGAGTAATCCAATTGCGTTAAAAGCAACAAGTTGACTTTACAAAAATAAAGTAAACCCATTGTAACTTGGAACTGTTAAGTTGACTTAATTTTTATAATTATGCTAATTGTACTAACTTTTTTTTAAAGTGTCAGACTATTTTAGTATGTCTGTTTCCAAATAATTACTGTAATTATCATAATATTACATATTTGATGCTTTAAGTTTATAAAATCTACAATTATAGCCTGTGTTGAATTTAGAAGACACACTGGAGTCTGGAAGAGCAGATTTATTTTATTGTATGTTATTTTGTTTGATACAGAAAAGCTGGGGAAAAATATATATAATAAAGGTGTACTGGAAAAAAGCGATTCGTTTACTTTTATTTTTTTTTTAAGTGACAATGGGTTTACTTTATTTTTGTAGAGTCAACTCGTTGCTTTTAAGGTAATTGGTTTACTCGCTTTAAGTAACTAATCACTTTTTATAGTGCAGATAAAAAACGGACACATTATGTTCTGTAGTAGAAAGGATGTCAAACAATTCATGAAATGTTGTTATTTTATTATTAGTGTTATTCTTACTATTATTTTTAATATTTAAACCTTTCGTTTATATATATATATATTTATACAAGTTTAATTTAAGTTATATAAGTTTAATCTAACAGTTATGAATTTTAAAGATTAAATATTTTTATAATCATTGCACTTAATGAGTAAATGAAAAAGGTTTTTTTTTCTGGGTGAACTATCCTTTTAAATATGAAGGCAATTTCTGAGGTGTAATCTATTTGAGGTTTGTCCCAAATAATGCAAATTTGGCACCACTAGCGCTTCCAAACTATCTTATTGAATAATCTTTGAGATTTTTAAATCTGTTATAAAATTGTTGGTATACTAAACATGCTTTATCAACACACTGGCTATTCAAAGACTTTCGGACACCATTTGCCCCACTTTTTTGTTTTAGCCAAATGTTAAACGGGTCAGGAAGTGATGCTAGCATGAGCCTTTTATTCGGAAATGACTGTTCCCCTGGTAGCCTGTCTGGGTCCAGTTTAGATTCAGTGAAAATATGGTCTGTTTATCCACACTATGTGGTTGTGCCAGTCTATTAGCACTCCTATAGACTTTTTTTTTCTTCGTTTAATGGTTTTCCAGTCTCTCTGTTTGTCCCTGCTGGAAAGGCACATGTGCTGTAGCTCTTTTGGCTGCAGTAGTGAAAGACAGATGATGAAGGGACCAAAACGAGACGGGGAGGTGAGTTCACTCCATTCATCCATGGGTCTGATAAAGGTCAGCCAACTGTGAACTAGACCTGAATCCTTGCTGTGTGACTGAAGCGTCTCGTTTTCAAAGATCATGCGGACCGATATTTAATTAAAAGAGGGGATGAGGCTAATTGGGTCTGGCTTTTCCCTGAGGGGTAAAAGCCGGGAAGGAGAGGGGAATAAAAAACAGGGCGTTAGAGATAGCTGGGGCTGGAGGAATGAGCAGATTCATTCTCACCAAGTATTTTGCGAACACATCTTTCTGTTTGTGTGAGTGTACTTGTGCTAGTGTGTTTTTACTGTAGCGTTTAAGCGTTTACTCGTACAAGCAAATTTTTTGGGAATGGTTGCAGCAGTCGGATTTGGACATGAATGTTTTCATAAACAATTAGTTGATTTAAAACAACACACACTTTGATTTTAGCTGATGTGGCAGGCACACTTTTAGCTTAGCTTAGCATAAAGCATTGAATTGGATTAGACCATTAGCATCTCGCAAAAAAAAATAGTTTTGATAGTTTTTCTTTTTAAAGCTTGACTCTTCTATAAATACATCTTATACTTAGACTAATGCAAAATGATATTAATATTGAGCTAGAATGAGAGTATAGTTTCTAGCCGTATTAGCATACAAAATAGCAACTTTTTATTTGTATCAGTCTTACGGCTTATACTTCTGCGTGGAATGATCATCGTGACCCACAGTGCCTGCCTTGTGAGTAGCCATGCATTTATATTTCTGCGTGCTGTTTGTTTTGCTCTGCAATAACGTGTCGAAAACGATAGCTGGCAGTTTGCTATGTTCCTCTGTATGGAGTTTCTTTGCAGGTGTTTTGTTTTTTCTGAACGCTACCTTAATGTACAAGTGTTAAAACTCGCTCATTCTGAGGCAAGAACCGGCGGATGTGCAACAACTTTAATCATAAGGTAAACACAAAAGAAAAGTTTCTGTCTGGAGATTTTTCACAGGACTCAACACTTATAAACACTCGGGGTCGCAATTCTCAGCACCGCCCACACTCGTCATCGTTACCAAGCCGACCAATCACAGAGTTTGCACTATGTGTCCTTGTGATGTGTATTTACGTTTTTTTTTTTTGAGAGGTGTGCATCAGCCACAGCGGGGGCTATGCAAATGCGTGAAGGCTGCACCGGACCATATACATATACTTGCGCTTGGCGCAGAAGCATAAATCAGCCTTTAGTACATGATGTAACTACAGAAGTGTCAAATAAGAAAATTATCTAAATACATTTTTTAATATTTAAAGCGAGATTAACTCTAGGTGACTTGTAAAATGAGTCTATTTCCCAAAAAATTGTGGATTGTTCCTTTAAAGCAGAGATGCCCAAAGTAAGACCCGTGGGACAAAGTTGGCCCATTGTAACCTTTGATTTGGCCCACCATCCCATCTGCGAGGAGAAGCGAGTATGATGGAAAGGATTGGGGCGAACACCTTTAACACAGCGATTGTAGTTTTCAAATTTGTTGTAACCTTTTTTGTTTGTTTCATTGCTGAGCTTCAAAAAAGCAAACAGAAATTAAATGTTTTGATTAAGTGTTGTAAATAAATTAATGAAAAATGTAAATAATGTCACTCGACAGATAGAGGACTATGCAGAAGACATTGTCAAGCAAATCCAGGCAAAAGCAGTGTAATTTTGTTATAAATTATATAGTTCTGTTTTTACTGTAATAAGGTAATTATATTACTACTGTATTATTTAATATAAATCAGTGTTTTCTAGTCATTTTTAAACATTATTAAATAAATTAGGAAATTACCCATGTCAACTATATTTATCTTCAGACCACCAGCCTCAATCAAGTTTTTTTTTTTTTTTTGTCCTTCATATGTAAAAGTTAGGGCACTTCTGATTTAAAGGGATATTTCACCCAAAAATAAAATAAATACTTTCATTAATTACTCGCTCTTAACTTGTTCTAAACCTTATTGGCTTTCTTACATGTGTTGAACAGAAAATATGATATTTTGATGGAAAACTGGAAATCTGTAACAATTGACTTCCATAGTTCCATAGTTTATTTTCTGGAAGTCAGTTGTTACAGGTTTTCAGCTTTATTCAGATTATCTTGTTTTGTGTTCAACACAAGAAAGAAAATCATGAAGGTTTAGAACAACTTGAGGTGAGTAAATTACCATTTATCAATTATACCTTTAATAGCTAGTAATCTACAACAATTAAAACACTAAAATGTATTCATCAGTCATATCCAACTAGGTTACCGCAGGATGTAAACCCTTGCAGGGAAATTTGGTTCTTAAGAGAAGATGCTTTTTTCCCCCCATGGCCTTTATTGTGTGTTAGTACGTGGCTTCCATTAAAATGCCAGTGTAAGTGCAGACAGACCAAACAACACTCAGTCTCTTCGTATCTGTCTCTCCTCCCCCCTTTAATTCTCTTCCACCGGTCGCCTTAGTTTCAGGCTGCCGACGTCCTCCCATCTTCCCCCATCCCACATACATCTCTCTCTCTCTCTCTCTCTCTCTCTCTCTCTCTCTCTCTCTCTCTCTCTCTCTCTGTCCAGTCACTCGCTCTTGTTTAGGTAAGACCTCATAGCCTGGGGTGAGGAATAGTAAATTTACTTAGCAGACAGAGGGTGGGTTTGGTGTCTGTGTGTTATCTCTGGCATAGCATGGAGAATATTAAAGTGTGCATGCAAATAAAGGCTCTGTAGGGCATACTGGTTGCCTCTTGTACGTTGGAGAAATATGGTCAGAGAGATGGTCCAAATAAGGGGTCAGGTTGATATCAAGCAGACACTGGGTCCTCTGACATCTCACATTATGCATCATGTTCTGCTCCATGTCATGCACAGTGATGTCCATATACATATCTACAGAGAATTTTGGACATGAGTTTGGAACATGGACAGTACCTTCAGTGAAGTCCTTAAGTTTGTACATTACAATCCTCGTTGTATGTGGATTGTCTTGTCATGTGGAAAATCTGTAATAAGTTTTGACGTCCACAAACACTTCTGATGACAAAAAGACTACAATCCCAATTCTACCCCTTAGCCCTTCTCTTACCCCTACCCCATTGTTTTGCGCGTTCATGTGAAGGAGTAGGGGTGTCCCAATTCTCTTTAGCTTAAAGGCGTAGAGCTAAGGGGAAGGGGTATACATCCCTTTGAACAGAGATTTTTCAGGATCACACTCGAAACCAAGGGATAAGAATTTCCCACAATATACCAGCTACAGCGGCAGTTTCGCTGCACCCAGAAGTAGAGAGATCCACAAATTAGTATTTTTTTGTCATTATTACGAATTTTTATAACACACAAACACATTTTAATATATTCAAGACCTTGTTCATGTTTTACCGTCATACTTTTATAAAAAAAAATAATCTATAAAATTAACTCCCGTACAGCAGTCCTACAACAATCGATGACGCTCAAATACCCTGTCAAAAAAGTCTAGTGGCTGAGATTGAGCTTTTTACAGTGTCTGCTATATTGTTAGGGGTACAAAAATAGAATTGGGATTTTGCCCTAGTCTCTCATCTCACCCTATGACCTCTCCCGTAACCTCCGGAACTCTCCTACAAGTCTATAGAGGCTCTGTGATGCCCGCAAATTAGATAAAATATCAAGAAAATATTTAATTTAAGGCAAGAATTTATGGATTCACAAGTATTTTAACCTCTTATCCATAAAATATATTATCCAAAATGTTTCTTCACTGATGCATGTTGAGTTTTTGCCCCATTAGTCATTTCTTGCAATTTTCTTTGTCTGTTTTTTAAGCTTCTCCTCCACGCTAAACGTTTATAAGGCTGCGTCCAAAATCGCATACTTCCATACTATATAGTATGCTAAAAACAGTATGCGAGCCAAGTAGTATGTCTGAAATCATAGAATTCGAAAAACAGTACATGAGAATTACCCGATGACTTACTACTTCTGGTGTGATTTTGAAGTGCGCATCCGATACACATTATGTTATCCCATGATGCACCGCGAGAGAATTCATGAATGGGAGTGAAGTGATGCAACTGATGCGGGTGGGTAACGTGATGATGACAAAATGGCGGATGTAATACGTCCGAGATTCATTCATACTGCTCATATTAATACTGTATAGAATGTACTTTTACAATGGCCCAGTAGTAGGCGATTTCGAACACACCCCACGAGTAGTGTTTCGAATATTGTCAGCAGCTTCTCCAGTGCGAGTCCAAGTAGTAAATGAAAAAAAGCAAGATTTGGAAACTCAGAAGCTAAAGACTGTCAGTGGGAAGATTGTTTATTGAGAGAAGGAGATTTCAACACCCCCTCAGGAAGCCTAGGATCAAGCTTGTGTGAGAAACGTGAAGTGAGAACGTGTATTTGAGTGGGTGAGGATGGTTGTACATTGGTGGTCTGTTCTGCCAGATGAACCCAAGCTTTCCCTTCCCCCAACTCAAGAGATGTTCAAAATGATAGAGCCTTGTACTCATCTGATGTGAAGAGAAGTACAGAGTTGGCTTGAGGGAATGGAGCAAGCAATGTTTTATTCTCTAAGAAGAAAAGAGCTTTCTCTCTCTCACACTTCCTTTTTGTCAAAAATGTTTTCCCAATATACCCATGAATCTACTGTCGTTCGATTGCTGTCCTCAAGAAGAAACTTGAAGTTCTGGCAAGGGTCCATTGATTGGCTCAAAAACAACAAACTAATTGTGTGTTTCTGTGTGGGTGGATGGATGGCTGTGAGAAAGCTTGTGAGGATCTGTGGAGAATTTCATATTCATCACCTCCTCTTTTTTTTTAAGCATGGGTGTCTCAGTCTGTGACATTTAGTTCTGGCACTTGTTAAACATGGCCACTTAACTTTTTATCTTTTGCTTGCTTTCCTGTTTTAGGTGAGTCTGGACTGGGCAAATCAACGCTCATCAATTCCCTCTTCCTGACCGACCTGTATTCCAAAGACTACCCTGGACCATCTCAGAGGATCAAGAAGACTGTTCAGGTATGTCCCCTTTTGCTGACCTCTGACCCCTGATACCGATCCACTGGCCTTGCCTTTTATCTACCACTATCTCTACATTAGTATTGCACTCCCTTTCTTCCCTTACCTTTGACCCTTTATCTCCAGCCACCATTATCCTCCATTGCTTTCCAGCCATAGAGAAGCCATAAAGGAAGCTTTTGTGGTATGATTCCTTATCCTTACTTTGGGACAAGTTTGGCACTGGCAACCATTTTGTAATACTCAAAGTGGGACTGTGCTACCTTACTGACCTTTTGGGTTGCACGACTGTCTGGATGGCACAGAATACTGATCTTTTTTTCAGGTGTTTCACCATCCAATTTTTGTGTCCGAGAGGATCTTGTTGTCAAAAAATAAGACTTGAATTTAAGCCGTAGCCCTGCCTACGAAAATGTTGGCTCTGGGAGTACTTATCTTATACAACTCATTAGATAAGCTGCATCATAATGGGGAGGGATGCCCGGCCTCAAAACATTAATTGCACTCACTCACGGAAGGTTGCTTTTTGCTCACCAAGTTCAAATCAACCAGCGCACAAGTGCATGGAGACAGCTGGTGTGCAGAGCACCGATTGGGCTCAACCAATCACAAACAGATTTCTGCCTTTTGATAGTTCCAGGCCAGAGCAAATGCTCTCAGATTCACCAGAGGAAAAAGACAGCAGAGTTTTAACCTTATATGGATTTGATAAACAGCCCAAAAACAGATGCTGAGGCTGGAACATCAGAAATGGGGGAGGATACACTGCGAGGAGCCTGCGGTATGATGGAGTGACTCAACTGGAGTGTTTTTTTGAAGAGAATGGGAGGGGCAATATGAAGGGGTCCAGATTCCTCTGGAGTCTAGTTGGGTTCAGTAGAAGGTCAAGAATTTTCCCACGAAACCCAACACCCGGCAATGACTTTCCCATCACCGTAGATATGGGGCATGTTCTGAGGCGGCCCAGCCCTTTCTGGTATTTTAGTGCAACCACACTTGGTCCTTTTTTTATCATAATAAACAAACATACTTCGTGTCTTTGCTGCACTCAAGACTCCAAGTTGATTTGGATTTTGGTCAAGCTTGGGTGTCACAAGTTATTTCGGAAACAAGTCTGTTCAATAAAATTCAACAAAGAGCTGAAACAGATCCCATCTTCTTGAATTTGGAAAGATCACAATCATGACAACTTGTTTAATCTACTTAATTTGCAATAATACATGGATGTGCAAGTCTGCTCCAGGAAGCTTACTATCCTGCAGAGTTTTGCTTTTTAATTTAACACACCTAAACCTAATTAAGGCCTTCAGGATTACTAAAAACTTCTAGGCAAATGTGCTGGAACTAAACACTGCAACACATCAGATCGGGCCTCCAGGAGCAGGAGTGGACACCCCTGCTTAAAATAGCATGTAAAGTCATATAAATGGTATCATAAATTTTCTTGTTTTGATTCAGATTAGGGTGGTTCTGCTTATGCATAAGCAGACTTTGACATAAGCATGTCAAACTCTGTTTCCAGTGATGCCGTAAGCTGGAGGTTTCCAGTCCTACTCTGGCGAGCCACTACCCTGCATATTGTAGCTCCAACCAGCTCAAACACAATTGTAAGGAAGTATTATGGTGTGAAATCGCATACTTCCTTAGTATGTGAAAAACAATACTCAAACCTAATAGTATATCAAAATTCACAATATTCAAAAACAGTTGGCGAGAAGTATCCAGTTGACCTACTACCTTTGTGGCCCTGCACGCACTGCTTGACGTGAATGAGCTGAACTGAGTTAACAAAAATAACTTTGTTGTTTTCACAAGTGGTGTCTGATATTGATATATAACTTATTATTTGCAAACGTCATCCTCATAGCAGTAACGGTCTTTTCATGAGATGCAATATTAGTTTGATCCTAGTGAATGCGAGCCCTTTTGCGATGGTGAACACGTTGCATGACTGACAGCATCGTGACGATTAAATGAAGGATTAAATAACATTAGAACATCTCCTGCTTAAAATGTGTAGATGTGGCAAACATTGTTACCTGAAAACTCTGTCCCACCGGCTTTTCAGTGAATGGCTTTAGTCATTTTTATAGCGGACTTTAACCCAATGGAAGTCTTTTATCCACTTTTTGAAAAGTGTAAATGGTGGATTATCATTCACCACATCATCACTAATGAGATGTGTCATTATTTGTAACTTAGGTGGTTTCCTAAACAAAATCTGTCAGTGTTGTTTTCATTCTCTTGTATCCAGACCTTTACATTGTCATGGCCGTAGCTCTTGGTCATCTGAACTGAGTGATTGACTACCAATCCATTTACGTTCTGTTCTAAAGCAGTGGGCCAATAAGAAGAGCTTGAAGGTGGGGCAAGCATTGTTTAGTGCAGCAAGTTGACAAAGTAAAGTAAAAACTGGTCGCACTGCAACAATTAAATGCTCCTAAATACATTTTGAGGTAGCATAGATAAAATTTCGGGCACACATGCGAGCAAAATGTTCGCAATTTCGAGCCCTGTGGGTAGGTCATGATGACATTATGATGTCATAATGTGATAATGACAAAATAGCGGATGTAGTACCTATAAATTCCATATATAATACCCACAATTATTCTATATAGCGCACACTTACCGTTTAAGAAGTGTTTTTATCATTTAAATGTAGTACTTTAGTATGCTATCACATTTGCCACTATAATCAGTTTTCAGACCTCGATTAACTGATTTGCCTTGAGTTTGGATGTTTTTATTTAAGGTTGGAACTAAACTCTGCAGGATAGTGTCCCTCCACCAACAGATCTGCACAATTATTTGCTTTTCTCAGTGTTGTGAAGATACTGACCAAACACAGCCTCCACATCATCTTGAGGTTTGAATCCAGCAACTGTGGCATCTGTCACCAAACATCTAAACCAATCCATTCTCATCTGGAGAGATGATGTAAAACCAAGGGCCACTCATTGCTGGGACCATTTTTGGCAACACCTCTTAATTTTTACCTCAGAGTTTGTCCTTTCATTAATTCTTTTTTCGGCTTATTCCCTTAATAATCCAGGGTCGCCACAGCGGAATGAACCACCAACTTATCCAGCACATATTTTACACAGCGGATGCCTTTCCAGCTGCAACCCATCTCTGGGAAACATCCATACACACTCATTCACACTCATACACTACGGACACTATAGCCTACCCAATTCACTTGTACCGCATGTTTTTAAACTGGGGGGGGGAAACCGGAGCATCCGGAGGAAACCCACGCGAATGCAGGGAGAACATGCAAACTTCACACAGCCAACTGACCCAGCCGAGGCTCAAACCAGCGACCTTCTTCCTGTGAGGCGACAGCACTACCTACTGCGCCACTGCGTCGCCGTTTGTCCTTTCACTTGACATAAATTGACATAGACCTCACATTACCTACATATCAACTTGCACAAAACAAATCGTCTCACGTCCAAGTTTCTTCTTGAGACCCCATTTAATCTTCACTTGTACTTTCCTAGATGGCAAAATGCACAATGCCCTTTGCCTTTAGCTATTCCACTATGAATGCCCTTGATATAAATTTGTCAACCTGTCTAAAGGCCTTGTTGTAATGTGCAGCTGTCTAGTCCTCTGTGGTCAATTCAAGCAGGACATGGAGACAGCGGCAGAAGTATTTATATTCCAAAACAATCTGCAGTGTTTGTCGTAGTAGCCACACAAGAGCCAATTCGGTTGAAAGTCTTGACATTTTTGTGGCTTTGTGATTCTACGTTAAAAAAAAAAATTCTATGCCGTTGTAGACTGAAGTGGCCCGATGTGCCTCATAAACATCTCAGAATGTGTGAGAATGGAGGAGTTTTTATCTTTCCTTCATTTGCCTGACACTTTCTTCTCCTAAAGTCTTTCTCGCCCTTTCTTTCCTCTTTTTGAGGAACCAAGAAAGGCTGTGGTTGTTTTTGTTAGCGAGAAAGTTGTGCATGTGTGAGTTAGAGTGCAGTTTTAGAAAAAGAGGGTCAGCCAAAAATAACCAGGCCTGTGAGAATAAGCCGCTCTTTACTGAAAGCAGCTGAAATAACTTGAGGAGATGATGACGGTAAATCATAGTGACTTTGGAGATGACTATTTTAATGTCTCATCTCAGCTCGGTGTCTTACTCATGGCCTACCTTAGAATGCATCTAATGCAAATGGATGTTAATGGGTAGTAGATTATGCAGAATCTTGCAAGAAGGCTAAAATAGGGAAGTCTGATGAGTAGGTATGTGCAAACTTACATTTTTTTAAGATTTAAGGTTTGTTTTTTTAAGGGGGGAACTGAATAACTTGTTTAGTAATTTTAAAGCTAGTAAACGCATCTTTTTTTTTGTTTAGACTTATTTCATTTTCAAATTGTATGTGTAACTGCAATTACTTTGCAATTACCTTACTTTTATAGGACATGTTTTTGGACTTTTCTATGCTCTATTGGAAATGATGGTACAGCCTAAGACAGGAAATCTCAGGATGGAGAAAGAGATTAGAAAAGGACCTTGTGTTGGGAATCATACATGGGTCACTTGTCAGCTGTTGCATTATGCGATGGAGTCAGCTCAGATATCGATGCTTATTTTCTAATAGTGTTTTTTGTATTACCTATAAAGATGGCTGTAATTTTGATTTGTAGTCTCTTATTGATTGCACCTTCCCTTGTTTAAAAACTGAAATGAGAATGGAGGGTTCGCTTTAGTCGAAAATGCATTGATTGGGAGTGGGTCCTGTTTGCTCATGATGCTTGCATTTCACAGTCATCTATGACCGTTCTAGGCTCCTTTTTGGACGCTTATGCAAAACTCAGCTCACGCCACTCACATGAAGGTTTGTGTCAGGCTGCACAATATATCAAAATATCATAAATGTGCTCGTCACATTTTCGGACTATATATTGCAACAGTTTGCGATCAGTTAGCAATTTAATACAAGAGTATCTCTGTGAGCCTATATCTAGAACAGCATCTGAAATACTTTTTGCCCATCAGGCAATGCAGTTGCATGTCGATGCATATCTCTAAAACTAAGCAGATTGGCCATGCATGTTTTATTGTCTAACAATTATAGTATGGATGCTGAAATATCACAGCCAACCATATTTTAAAAAAAAAAGCAATAAGAGTTTTTTTTGTTTTGTTTTCCTGATCGATCTTGATGTTTTCAGGTTGATTAAGAACTAGGGCGGCATAATATATCGAAAAATAATCGTTATCCCAATAATAGTATATACAAAATCCATATCGCAAAGAAGTTCAATAAATTACATATATTACGTATATACATATATTACGTATATACGTATAGTTTATGTGCCAGCCGTTTGTGTGCCGCATGCATGGGTTGTTTATCCAAAGCTGACCAATCAGATCATCCCCACCTGTCCAGTAGGTGCTGTTATGCCGAGTTCAGACTGCATGATTTTCAAAGTAGTCGTGTCACAGATGTTTTCACACTGCATGACTATCTAGCGTTTTGTCGCTGCTTTGTTTACACTGCAAGATGGATCGACAGCATGGGGTTTCACACTGTGTGACTTTAAAATAGGAAGAATCACAGACAACTTTGTCCAAACTACACCTCACAACCAAAAACTCATAGTATATATTTTGATATTAATTACATAACGAGAAAGAAGCCTTTAGTTGGGTAGAAAATGTACATATTTGCTCACCTGGGTTTGAAGGGAATTAGTCATTTCTGCTCAATTTTTTTTTTCACCCTGGTTGTGGTATTGCTCAGATGACACGTTAAACAGACACGGGGGCTCCTGCCAAATTTCTGGTAGTTTTTTTCCTTCATTTCTTGGGTCCAAATTAACTAAAAATGAGCTCTTTTAACTTCTCCCCTAACCTCCCGCTGGCCTGCAGGTAAGCACACTAGTGGATGCTGCTCTCTCATTGGCTGTAGGTGATCGCTGATGTTATTTTCAGTCAAAACACATTTTACATGACATGATTTGAATTGCAGACAGCTCCAGATTTTCAGCACGCCAAATATCTCACGGCCATTGGCGACTCATCTGCGATTCTTTCAGATCATGTTTTTAATAGTTCACACTGTGTGATTGTCACTCCAGCACCGATTTGCCTATGATTTCGGGAATTTGTCGGCGATTTCTCAAAACCTGTCGGCAAGTCAAAATCGGGGTTAAAATCATGCAGTGTGAACTCGGCATTAGGTGAACCTGAAAATAAAAATGCTAATGCTGAATCAATAAGAATGAATATTTCCACTGAGCTTTTCAGTCATTCTTAGCGTTTTAAAATCTAAATGTTTGGATTGATATATTTAAACAAGAATAATAATTAATTCAGAAAAATATTTATTACCTGCATAATTTATATGATCATAACGTAAATATATTTTAATTGCTTAAAAAATAGCTTTTTACTAGTTAGTTATATCATAATAAATATCGTTATCGCAACACTCAACAACGATATCGCATGTTGCACATTTTTTCAATGAAATAATACTAACCATATGTTTTACTTATGTTGAGTTGTAATTGTTTACATATGTTGGTTATCATTTTTTTCAATATATTATTTTGCATATCACAAATTTCATTATTTAGCATGCTAACACATCACATTTTTCTTGAATATTGCACAGCTCTAGTTTGTTGAGCAACACAAACAATCTAAATGCAGATATCATGCTTATTTGTCAGTAAAGAAAGTTCTGTAATCAGTAGTAAATCTCCAGCACGTGGTTTAGGATGAAGCAGCGTTTACTACAATAAGTCATAGTTACTATGTCAATTCATATGTGATTTTGAGTTGAACCAAATCGATGACATAATAATGTGTGATAAACTGGTGATGAACTGCACGCAAGATCCCTTTCTCATGTCAAGTCACGTATCCTCTGCTGACAACTTGTGGTTCTACTTTCAGGTTGAACAGTCCAAAGTGCTGATAAAGGAGGGGGGCGTCCAGCTCACACTAACTATCGTCGACACACCAGGATTTGGAGATGCGGTGGACAACAGCAACTGGTGAGATTTGGGAGCACTTCTGATTCATGGATAGAGAGAATAACTCCATTACTGTATAATCAGAAGTTAAAATGATGGTTTTAAATATCATGGTAATAATCTATGATGAATTTCTTAAAGGAACACTCCACTTTTTGGAAATTTATGCTCATTTTACAAGTCGCCTAAAGTTGAACGGTTGAGTTTTATCATTTTTTTTGGCTTTACATTTAGCCAATTTCTGGGTCTGGTGGAAGCTCTTTTAGCTTAGCTTAGCACAAATAATTGAATCAGATTAGACCATTAGCATCTCACTCTTTTTTTTTTTTTAAAGAGTCGATAATTTTTCTATTTTAAGCAGTGCTCTTACCTAGTTATAGCTGGATGAAATTTTTATATTAATATAAAATAAAATGTATAAAATATATATTTTTACTATTAATCAAACTTAATATTATCGCCTCTGCTTCAGCCATGGTATGATGGCAAAGTTTGGTTATTACTCCAGAATAAGAGTATAGTTCCTGGCCATATTGAACAAAAAAAAAGTATTTATTTTGTTTTTGTCAGACACAATGTAACTACAAAAGAGTCCAACTTTAAATAGGAAAATTATTAAAACTCTTGGATGCTAATGGTCTAATCCAAATCAGTGATTTATGCTAAGCTAAGCTAAAAATGATCCCACCAGACCCAGAGATCTGCTGAATAGATTCAAAGAATGTTAAAAGTTAACAGTGGACTCATAAAATGAGCCGATTTCCCCCAAAAAAGTGGAATGTTCCTTTAATCTTCCTTTAGTCTTTCATGCCTCCTCATCCTCCTTTTTTCCTCAGCTGGCAGCCTGTCATCAACTACATCGACAGTAAGTTTGAAGACTTCCTGAATGCCGAATCCCGTGTAAACAGGAGGCAGATGCCTGACAACAGAGTGCACTGCTGCTTGTACTTCATCGCCCCATCTGGTCATGGGTGGGTACTGCGCCCTTTTACCAGTGAAGCCTGGCATGAATCAACTGGCTTAAAATAGAAACACCACACACACACACACATGTCCTGATTTACACATTTTGCACTTTGTTCAAGAGTGGGTTGATGCTGGAATTCTGTGCGTGAGTACTGTACGACTGTGGTATGATGAAGGCAGCAGGACATGTGATTGTGCATTGATTTAAATGCATTAACGGGTGAAACGGAAAGACAGAGCACAGATGGAGAGGCAAACTACCCACACCCAGATCCAAAAGCCTTACATAATGCCCACTAAACTGGGCTTGACGTACAATAGGCAGCGACGCGTTTATTTTAGAAAATGATTCACTTATTTGGCTCATTTTAGTGAAGAATTTGTTTTTGTTTTTTGTAAATGTCAGAAGTGAAATTTATGAAAAAGGGTTAAGTATTTTATTTTTATTCATTTAATTGTGATCATTCTGTTTGTTTTTTGGTATATTAGATGTTCATTTAGTGTTGTTTGGCTTGATGATGCTAAAGATAAAATATGTTATGTTATATTTTACTTTATTTCTGAGAATGACTCCCCTTTTTGTCTCCTTTGTGCTACAAAAAAAATTGATTATTGCAATTTTTGACATGATGCATTTCATATTTTGCTTTACTTTTTCAGGCTAAGTAATTTTTTGTATTAGATTTTGTATCTTTTCTATACATTTCTCAGTTGTTGACTATTTGTCTCAATTTTCTTTAATTATATAACATTTTTAAATGTTAAATATGATTTGTGATAACTCATTTGACTTTTGTAAAAGAGGGATGAGATTATGAACACATTTTTTATGTTAAATTTATTGCATGGTCATTCTTTCTATTTTTTATATATATATTTGACGTGATATATTGAATATATGGCCTAATTTTTCTGAAGAAAGATACAAGATTAGGATTTTTAAAAAATAATAATAAACATTTGATTAGGAGCGGCATGGTGGCTTGGTGGTTAGCACTATCGCCTCACAGCAGGAAGGTTGCTAGTAGACATGGGCCGGTAAAAGATTCTGACGGTATGATAACCTTGGATAAAAATATCACGGTTTCACGGTATCACCGTATTGTGCTCTCTGCTCTAAAATATATTCTTTTTAAATGTCTAGATAAAAAAATGAAATAAAATGTTTCCCCTTTAAAAACATATTTTATTTTTTGAAAGATTTATAATAGTTTGGAACAGTGAACATGTCAGGCTAAATAATTCAAAAGATTAATTGACCTGCTGTCTTCATTTGTTTCAAAAACACTGATTTCTTTACAATTTAAAACAGCATCTTTGGATATATTTTTTTTTGCTGGAGATACTGTTGTCCTAAAAAAAAAAACTGTATTACAAGAAATTTTGGCAGTTTTAAAACCTTGAATTTTCCAAACCGCGGTATTACTTGAAAACTATTACCATCCCATGCCTAGTTGCTAGTTTGAGTCCTGGCTGGGCCTGTTGACATTTCGGTGTAGAGTTTGCATGTTCTCCCCATGTTCACGTGGGTTTCCGTGCTCCGGTTTTTCCCACAGTACAAAAACATGCGCTATAGGTGAATTGAATAACCTAAATTGTTCATAGTGTGTGTGTGAGTGAGTGTGGAAGGGCATCCACTGCGTAAAACATATGCTGGAATAGTTGGTGGTTCATTCCGCTGTAGCAACCTCTAAAATAGAGACTAAGCCGGAGGAAATGAATGAATGAATGGACATTTAATTAGTGATAAGATATTTATCATATATAATTAAATTCATTTTTTTTGTAAATTAGCCTCATTTGTGCGTCAAAAAGGATGAAATTATGTACTTTTTTATATCAAAACAAAAATTTGTGATTAACATATGAAACATTTCGTATTATTTTTCTGGGAGATGTTTCTATAGATAGATACAACATTAGGAACTTTTCTTAAATAATACAAATAAAATTAGTGATCAAATTTGAATTATAAAATATTTTATTAAATTTTCTGATAACTTTACCTCATTTGCGCAATAAGAAAGGATGAGATTTCTTTAAGGATAAGACAAACAAACATTTGTGATAAAAATATTAAGGATTTCATATTATTTTTCTGGGAGGTGTTTTTTATAACAGTGGATGCTTTCATTTATTGTGGTTTGTTATTTTGTTCACAATAACTGTAATGCTGTACAGTTCATGCATATGCAGTCATTAGCTATGCTTTGATTCAAAGATGCGCAAAACTGGATTATCACATAAAAGACATGCAAATAAAGCAGCGTTTCCATCCAACGAATCACAGAGAACAAAATCGTCACTCCTTGATAACTGGTGCCAAATATCAACAGTAAAGACGGAATTTGCTGCGGTAGGAGAAGCTGCGTGAGTCTTTTCTTCATTTAATAAATGACTTGTGCCTCAGAAGACAAATTCCGACACATAATGAACACATGCCGTTTGATGGCATGAGACACAGAGCACAGACATTCTTAACAGTTCTGGATGTAATAAATAATATAATAACACTAACACTGAAATGGTTCAGGCATTTTAGAATGACAAAAACAACATTTCAGATGTTTTACAATGTGGTCAGTCTGCTGGTTTGTCCATTCACACACATTTATGTTACCACATGATCTCTTATAACAAAGTCAGATGATGTTTTTTTTTAATGCACGTAGTGGAGTTTGTTCGGTAAAAATGTTTCCATCGCAGTTCCTGAGAATATTTTCTTATCTATCAAAAAAGTTTATCCTACTCAGTTATGCGCATACATTTTTTATGTGCATCTTGGTGTTTCCATCAATCGTTTTTTATGTGCATATCCAAAATGCGCATAAAAATAGTTGGATGGTAACAAAGCTATTGTTTGCCCCTATTTTTGCATTCTCTATAGTGTGACCCAATGTGTTCAATCCGCCCGGCACATTTCCCAGCATGCCCTTCTTTGAGATGCAACATTCATATCTCCGTGACCTTTGTGTCGCATCTTCAGTCTTGGCATTCCTGAAATGTACAAACAGCCCCTCCACTGGTCCCCAAACACACACACACACACACAAACACACAAACACACACACAATCCCAGCTGTGAGACTGAAGAACAGCCTCTTTGTCTGAAATCCCCAATGAAAGTGATAGGAAGAGAAGCCCTTCACTCTCTCCATGACATCATTTGTGTGGTTTGCGAGGAAACCATGAGAAAGCACTCTGTTTATTCATGCCTGCTTCTGCTGCTGGATTTGTTTCAGTTTTGTTGCATCACTTCAGAGCATGCATTTGTACTGTATTTGTTTTATGTGTGAGCTTTGAAGACGTGAAGACCACTGATTTATTTAACCTTATGTTAATTCTCTTTTTGAGAAATAAATGTATATTTTACTCTGCACTGTATTTATATCTATTTATATTTTATTTAGTCAGTTGTTTATTAACTGTATTTATTGATTACTTTATTTAATTTCTATGTATTTAAAGTCATTAAAAGTTTTTTTTTTCAATATTAAGCAACGATAAAAAAGTAAATAATTATTAATAACACTTGTATTATATAAATGTATTTTTTTTAATTCATTTATTTTACTACTGCAGTTTTACCCATTTATTTATAAATTATTAGTATATTTAATGTTATTTAATTCTATGAAATATTATTTTTATAGTATAAATGTATTCATTTATACTTTATGTATTTATTATAAATATATATATATATATATATTACATTATTTTTACAACTCTATTTTCCATGATTGCTTATTTGAACCTTTTCAGGGCAATTTATTTGCTTAATTGTTTATATTTTTCTGTATTTATACAGTTGAAGTTGTAATTATTAGCCCCCCTGAATTATTAGCCCTCCTGTTTTTTTCCCCCAATTTATGTTTAACAGAGAGAAGGTTTTTTTCAACACATTTCTCAACATAATAGTTTTAATAACTCTTTTCTAATAACTGAATTATTTTATCTTTGCCATGATGACAGTAAATAATATTTGACTAGATTTTTCAAGACACTTCTATACAGCTTAGTTACATTTAAAGGCTTAACTAGGTTAATTAGGTTAACTAGGCAGGTTAGGGTAATTAGGTAAGTTATTGTATAATGATGGTTTGTTCTGTAGGCTAATAATTTTGACCTTAAAATGGTTTTTAAAAAATTAAAAACTGCTTTTATTCTAGCCAAAATAAAACAAACAAGTCTTTCTCCAGAAGCAAAAATATTATCAGACATACTGTGAACATTTCCTTGCTCTGTTCAACATCATTTAGGAAATATTTAAAAGAGAAAAAAAAATCAAAGGAGGGCTAATAATTCTAACTTCAACTGTACAGGGTGATTCTAAAAGAATACCACAACTTTAAAAATCTGTATTTAATCAAAGAAACATGATAGAACCTTGGGTAATTAATCAATGTGAAGAGTACCTAAAGTTTTTTTTTCAGTAGAAAACAAGTTCATAGATGTTCAATATGACAACTCCAGACACTCGAGGGACATCAACCGAAAGTTGTGGTATTCTTTTTGAACCACCCTGTATATTTTTTTCTACTCTAGTTTTACATCATTATTTTTCTTACGTTCCTAAACCTGTACTTTTTTGCCTAATTTATTTGTACATTTTATTTGTTTACTCTTAATAGATTTGTTTATTTTTTATAGTTTGTAGATTGAATTAATTATTCTTTGTTTTTTCTATATTTTTTAATAAAATTGTCTGATGTATTTATTTATTAAGTATTTCTTCTATATAATTACATTATTAGCATCATGAGCAGCTTCACAAAAGCGCTTCACATATATTCCGCATTGTCTCTTTGTTTTCTTTCCAGACTGAAGCCTCTTGATATCGAGTTCATGAAGCGTCTGCATGATAAAGTCAACGTGATTCCTCTGATCGCCAAGGCAGATACACTGACGCCAGAAGAGTGTCAACTCTTCAAGAAACAGGTGTGTGTGTGTGTGCGTGTGTGTGTGTGTAAGCTCACATAATTAACTCAACATGATTAATATTTGAAAGTATTTCTTACACGTTTTGCTGTTCTGCTTATTAGATTATGAAGGAGATCCAGGAACACAAAATCAAGATCTACGAGTTTCCAGACACAGAGGATGACGAGGACAGCAAACTAATCCGCAAGATAAAGGTGAAGAGTCACTCCAGTCCTGCCCATAGTTTTATTAAATGTATTTCATTCTTAATCACATTTTTTCACACA
This sequence comes from Danio tinwini, assembly GCA_903798205.1. Taxonomy (NCBI): domain Eukaryota; kingdom Metazoa; phylum Chordata; class Actinopteri; order Cypriniformes; family Danionidae; genus Danio; species Danio tinwini. The sequence continues at coordinate 8,649,125 of CAIGQZ010033231.1, forward strand.
TAGTCATTACACATAAACAATAAACCCACAGAGACATACACATATACAGTGGATATATATATATATATATATATACACAGCGGGGAAAATAAGTATTGAACACGTCATCATTTTTCTTAGAAAACATATTTCTAAAGGTGCCGTTGACTTGTTGATAAAAACCAAAACATTCCAAATATGCAAAAAATGACTAATTTAATTAGTTTACAAATGAAGTTATGCTTAATAAAATGAAATGATGCAGGGAAAAAGTATTAAACACATAAAGAAAGGGAGGTGTAGAAAGGCAGAGAAAGCCCAGACAGCAGCTAAAATCTCTCAATAGTTCTTCAGCAACCCTCTGCCCTTCCTCGGTGTAAATGAAAAATCGATGCTTCACTCCAACATGTACATTATCAGGATGATGAAGATTAAATCAGGCTGGACATTTCAGCAAGACAATGATCCAAAACACAGCCAAGGAAACTCACAAATGCTTTCAGAGAAAGAAAATCAAGCTGTAGAATGGCCCAGCCAATCACCTGACTTCAATCCAATAGAAAATACATATTATAGATCAGATTTGATAGACAAGATCCACAGAACCATCAAGATTTTTACACTCTGTTGAAGTCTGTGAAAAAATCACAACTGAGCAATTCATGTGACTTCATTCTCCATATGAGAGGAGTCTTTAAGCTGCCAT
>CAIGQZ010033231.1:8679808-8700133 GCA_903798205.1 Danio tinwini
AATGTTTACAAGTTTTCAGCTTTCTTCAGAATATCTTCTTATGTGTTTAAAAGAATAAAGAAACTAGTTTGGAACAAGTAAAATGTGAGTAAATGATGACAGAATTTTCACTTTAAATCACTTTAACAACACATTTCTGCAGCTCAGCCGAGCCAACAGAGGTCGCCAGTTAAAACCTCCTACCATCCTCGCGCTTTTTGCAGCCTCTGCGCATGCGCACTCACTTCCCTCCCCGCAGGATCAAACCGCTGCTTGTCCGCGCGCTGTCGAAAACGCCGAGCCGACAATGGCAGAACTAGTCGGTCCTCTCCGAAAACAGCTCGCTGACTCCCTCTCCTCCTGCCGGGTGCTGGTGGTCGGGGCGGGAGGCATCGGCTGCGAGCTCCTGAAAAACCTGGTGCTCACCGGCTTTAAGAATATTGAGGTGGTAAGTTGGAGGAAGGCGGACTCTCTTTGTGCTTGAGGAATCAGGCCCATCATCGCGGAGTATCAATTATAATAACCTGCAATGAAAATCACAGCCATGGAATGTGCATATGAATGCATTTCACGTTACTTTAAGATACTTAAGAGCGTAATGCTGTTCATTATCTCATAGTGAACACAGAAATCATATATATGTTTGATTTCGCGCCATGTTTTTTTCTGTGCTGTAAACATTGATCACGGTGGCCACACTTCATGCCAAACTGTTGAAGGAAATGTTCCCGGGTCATTCAAAGATTACAGCTAACCTCTATAAGATTTTATTCATTCCAGCAGATAAATCTAATATTTAGTGCTAATAAACCACGTTTTGGAGTCTCCAATAAAGGTAAAGTCTGTAGTGATTAATAGGGTTGAAATTGAAAGTTTGTTTATTTTGCTAATATAATGCTAACTATTTTTAATATTAGTAATGATGCTAATTGAGCTACTAGGTGCTCAATAAAATGAAAATGAGGTCCTCTAATAAATCCTAAAGCAGAGCAGAAAGTCTTAAATTCGAAGTTATGGTATAAATTTGCATGCTCTTACAAAAAACTATTCTTCAATTTTACTGTTTAAATATCTAAAATCTGTAAGACGATAATTATTAGTTTTTTAAATGTGAAGATTAAGGAAGTGTATGATTTAAACAATGTCAAATCTGGCTAAAAAAAAAAGACAGTTGCATTGTAACCAAGTCAATCCAATGCAAAGCTACTTAAGTTGGATGAAAGAACGATGAACATTTTTAAATATATAAAATATTCAGGCGTTCTTAAAATGACACTATGAAAATGCAAAGTTTATGAAATGTTAATGTCACACAACCTGTGTGTTTAGAGTGCTCATTAAATACATAGTGATGTAATTGATTAGCTTTTATTTTTTTAAGCAATGTTTACTAATGTCTCATAGTGTCTTGGTTTTCTATTTATCCTCTTTTGCAGATTGACCTGGATACCATTGATGTCAGCAACCTCAACAGACAATTTCTGTTTCAGAAGAAACATGTTGGCAAGTCCAAAGCTCAGGTGAATGATACAAGCTGACTTCGGCTCATTTGTGATATTCAGAAATGTGCAACAGACCTTGACGACTGTGTGTGTTGTAGGTTGCCAAGGAGAGCGTGCTTCGGTTTTGTCCATCTGCGAACATCACTGCCTATCATGACAGCATCATGAAGTGAGTGATGTTACATTACTGCCAAAAAACAAACTTGCCGTTGGAAGCAAATTAGTTTGTTTACTGTGTACAGCAATAATTAAATATACTCTTTTGTTTATTGCAGCCCAGATTACAATGTGGAGTTCTTCAGGAATTTTCAGCTTGTAATGAATGCTTTGGACAACAGAGGTTTGAATTGGTTTCTGCAAATACTAATGTGAAGGATCATCTTGTTTCAGTATAAAAAGTATTTTGTCTTATATTTCCAGCGGCTAGAAATCATGTGAACCGAATGTGTTTGGCAGCTGACATTCCCCTCATTGAGAGCGGCACGGCTGGCTATCTGGGACAAGTCACAGTTATCAAGAAGGCAAGGCATTTTTATAAAAGGGGTATTTCACCAAAAAAAATAGTTGTTACTCAAGTTTTATAGTAAGTAATGCGTTATGTTACTTGAGTTATTTTTTATTACCAGGCTGAGGCTTGATCTCTTGCAAAACTTGTTTGAATGCAGAGGAGTTCTGCATTTAACAGTGCACTGTATAACCTACACCTTCATTAACCAAAAACACATCAAAAAATATTTTAGGTTAATGTTATCTAAGAACTTCCTAACCCTAGAGCTCTACATGCCGTATATACAGATTATTGAAAGTTTAAAGCAACGTGTTTGCTACTTTTGTACTATTTGTCTAAATAAAATCACTGTCCATTAAGACGATCCTCTTTTCCTTTTCTTCGATGCGTTCAAAACAATGAACACATTCTCTCATTGCGTAATTCATTGTGACTATTTTAATTTTAATTCAGCAATTCATTTTTTTAAAAGCAAATTAATTCAACTAGAAAGTAACTTGGATATTATTACTTATTTTTTTAAAAGTAATGTGTTACTTTACTCATTTCTTAAAGTATTATTTAGATCTGCACGATTGATCAAAAAAGGATTGCGATCTCGATTTGACCCTACACACGATCTTATTCAGCTTATCTACGATTCAGCCAATTATATTTTCAAAGTCAAGAGGGAAGCGTAAAGGCAGTCGCACAAGTCTTCACAGCAACACGGGCACCTCCAGATGCCGTTAAAAGTGTCACATACTGTATTTAAAAAGTTTAACATTAATTCACCCAAAAATGTCATGACTGGCTTCATGTAATGATGTATTCGCAGCCGCGAAATCACACGTGAGCTAACGCACTGTTTGTTTACTACCAAGAAGACATGCGCGTGCCCGCCAAAGATGCTTACTTTAGTGAACATTAACTTGCAGAGGCTGTGAATAACATCTAATAAAGTTGTAAATAATGTTCAGTTTGTTGCACAGAGTGATCGTTTGAAAGCTGCGTGGAAAATGATTTGCATGTGTGGTTTTTTTCTCACAGTGACAGCAGCCATGAGCCTCACTTGGAAGTGAAACATAATTCAACTTAAGAATTCTGAATTAGTGTATTCTAATGTTGTCACTTTACTGTGCATTAATGACCAGGACATATTGAAAGTCTGTTCAAGCCCACCATTTAAAGTCTATACAAAATTTAGCATTTTAACAAACAGTAGACCTACACTTAAGCCTAATATTATCGATGTTTTACCATGTTTGAGAAATAACAATAATAATAGCCCTCTCATATTAACCTTTATTTTACGTCTACAGAATCGTGAGAAAATCTTAATCTTGATTTAAAGCAAAAAAATATATAAAACTCTCATTACTTGAAATGCGTTACCCCCATCACTGTGAACTGTCATGTTGGCTTGAGAAAGTCAACGTGATTGAGGTTTGACTCAAAGGCAGTTGGCAGGAAGCACATCGTTTGCTAGGCCATTGCTAAGACATAGCTAGCTGGTTGCTAGGGTGCTCTGAGTGGTTACTAGGTAGTTCCTAGACAGTTGCTAGGGTACAAAGGGTTGTTAATAGGCAAGCCTCATTTACATGTTTGATCAAGCCAACATGATTACTGTGGAAGTCAATGGGGACCAACAATCTTCAGTAATGACATGTGCTACAACAATAGTTTGGTTTACTATGTTATTCAAAATATCATATTTTTTGAAAAATATATTAAGAAAAGGTTTGGATCAAAATGATTGAGTCAATGATGAGATTTTTCGTTTTAGGTGAACTGTCGCTTGTGTACACACGTAGGTGAATTGATCTCAATGTCATTTTCTTGGCTTTAATATTTTGTGAATTTCCCAACTTCAGGGTCAGACAGAATGCTACGAGTGCCAGCCTAAACCAACACAGAAAACCTTCCCAGGTTGCACCATTCGCAACACGCCCTCTGAACCTATCCACTGCATTGTGTGGGCCAAATATCTCTTCAAGTAAGTTAGCAATCACATCTGTCTTGTCTCAGGGTAAAACTTAAACTGACGTTGTTCTTGAAGTGCAATGTTTCTGAGTCCCATTTATAAAATGAGTTGTTTCTAGGGTCAGACAGAATCTGCTGACATTTTTTATATTTCTTCACAGAAGTTTGTAAAAAAAAATCTGTGGGTTTGTGCGGAATGATTTTGGTAACTAATAACTTAATATATGAAATGGAAAAATAATATTTATTTAATGTTTATTTAATTTTTTTACTTTAATGTTTACAATGCAAATCCAATTAGATCCACTCATTTGGTAAACAAAGCAAGTCTCTTTTATATATCTACAAAAAGACAGAAAATATTACTTTACAAACTATTGTAAATAAATTAAATGAACATTTGCATATTAGTCAATAATATTACTGAAATTTAATTAAAAAAAATGAATAAATATAAATTTACACATTCACACAAGTGAATAAATAGACTCAATAATGGGCTAAAAATCTGACTGTGATAGCCATCATGTGTGCTTGTTATAATCATTATAAATATGCTGATCAAGCTGAATACAGTCTTACATCAACAGCACATGGCAAGCAACGCGTTGATAATAACAAATAATCATATTAGATTATAAACAACCCAACAAGTTGTTTGGCACGTGTGCATCGCTGCTGTTACTATTACACATGTAATATTTTTCCTGAGGCGATTTAAAGCAAAATACACAATGACACTCTCAAACATATCTACAATAAGGAATATGGATACTTACTGAGTTATTAACGTACAGCAATACCACACAGAGAAAGGACGGACTTTGAAGGAATAAACAATGTAATGAAAGCTGCATTATAATGCACTTTACAGTCTGAACAAGTTTAACCTCACATGCGCAATTCAGGCAGTTTTGTACAATTACATAATCTATCGGCTTAAAGATATAAGCCTAATTTTGATATCGGACAGATAGCGATAACATTAAAAATATCATTTATCACCCGATAAAGATATGGCCGCCGACATATCGTACATCCTTAGATATTCTGTGTTTTTGATTGATCAAATTAATAAATTCATAATGCAATTACTAATTATTATTTGACATTTAATTAAGTTTAATTGAAACAAAATAAATTATATTTTAAACTTTCCTTTTTCTGGCAAAATAAATGTTTATGGTTCAATCTAAAACATGAATAAAAAATGTTGATATTTCTGAGGTTGTTTTAACCCTTTAACTACCCCACCAATTCCTAACTGTCGCTAGTTAACACTCAATGCATTTCATCCCATAATTTCTAAAATATCAGCCTCTACCAAATGGTGGATATGTCGGTTTATGGTAAAAGTAGCGAACTTAATAAATATACTTTGGGCTGGACAATAATTTGATATCAATATATATCGCAATAGATTTTTTTCAATAACAGTGATATGATTTTTGAACCCATTTCCGGTATTTCGATATAAATTTGCATATATATTTTATTATATACATAAGATCTTATACATGTATCACTTGTCACTAAATGACTTTCAGTGCTCAGCCATCAGAAAGAGCGTGATGTCACCTGCGTGATGATGTACATCACAAACACGCTGCCAGCGCTCAGCAGCGCACAGTCTTTGGCAGCACAGCAGTTAGTTAAGCTCCGTGACCATCTGCACTGTCTGACCGTCTGACTTTAACTGCAGTTCGGCAGTTTCACTTTAACTCACGATCATTTCATTTGTGCGCCGTGACAAACTGGTATTAGATGCAAATAATGAGTAAGGACTGGTGAGAGTGTTATGGAACTTAATAACGCACACCAAATGAGAAGAAAAAAAACTTCCGCATTTCGCGGTGTGTGTGTGTGCGGTCCTTTACTGACAGCCGCCTATGTGGATCTTGTTGGAAAATATGGCAAAAAGTCCTACATGACGTTAATAGTTTGTCAGTAATGCAACTTATATCTGCATACTCCATGTCTTAATTCCATTTCTGTTTAGTTCAGTTATAACTTTAGTCGCATTAAGGTAATCAAAAATCGCTGTTTACTTGGTAGACTCTCAATCAGAGTATTGTTTTAATCATATTAAAATCGTATAAAAGTATTGTTGTTGCCCATGTAAACAATCAATGCTTGACTCACTGTCAGGGCTCTGTGAACTTGCCTTTGTGAAGCAGCATTTTCTGTATGTACGTTCATCAAAAGCAAGTATGAAATCGCTGTTTGGAGCTTATGCAGGCCTACAGTTCAACATTGATGTTTAACTGAATAAACAGTTAGTAAACACAAGTACATCTTATTGAACATCACTTATTTTCGTCACCAATTATCAGAGTAGAACAGTTTCTCAAGCAGTTTGTGATGCATTTTGAAAACAGGAGATGAGCCCCTGGTCTAATGCGCCACCTGCCTTGAGAAACCCATTCTCAAAGACGTATTATTTGGGTAGCAGACATATTTTGAATGCCATCAGCAGAATTCAAATGAGCCATTTTATTCTAGATTAATTTTGAGATCTAGATAAAAAAAAAATTATCTATGCTCAATATATATATCTGAAAGTCTGAAAGTTTTATTAATTGGATAGTTTATTTCACATTTTTTGTTTGTAAAGGCTCAATACAAATAAAAAGTGAACATTAATTTTATTTTTTGTACAGTTTTTATAAAAAACAAAAGTTATGAGCCTGGAGGTATTACAGACTTCAGATTCAGATGTAGCCATTTATTGGTACAGACATCCATTGTGTGCGTTCTTGGCAGTTTTTTTCCTGTCTTTTTAATATTGTATATATCGATATCGAAATTATATCGTATCGACCGAAATTATGAAATATATCGCGATATAAATTTTAGCCATATCATACAGCCCTACATATACTATTAAAAATATGAAGTCTAAGACTAAAAAATTTGTGAATACTAAATCACTTTTTATTTTATTTTAAGTATGCCATGAAATATTTCAGATTCTCATTTAACATGCTTTCTTGTTTTTATTTTTACAATAAAACCAAAATCAAGTGTAGTAGTGCAACAGTATTGTTTATTTGATTATTATTATTTATTTTTTTGTAAACCAACAATGCTGTGTGTAAACCTTTATTTAAAACAGTCATTATTTGAATTACTTTAACAGTCATTATTTAAAACAGTCAATGAAACATGGTCAATCATTTTGTAGAGGGGCAGTCAAAGGCTTAATAAACTGTTAATTTTTATTTAAGAAGTAAATTCTACTTTACATCAGTAATATATTTCATGTTAAACCAAATTTGTTGAGGGTTGTAGTGAAAAATCTTGAGTCTGCTTGTATCTGGTGATAGTTTTAATAAATTAATTGGTGTATAAATATCAGCCTGTTTTGTGGAATTAGCTAATTTTGTTATTGTCCTCTTTTTGCATGTCATATTAAATGGCCAACATAGTCAACTTTTTGGTGAGGAGGATGCGGATCAGGAAGTATCGCCCGACACTGCAGACCCTGAAGCCGCCTGTGAGTAGCTGGACATTTACAACTAATTTTGTGATAAGTTACAAGTGTTTTTTTACAAGTAAATGTAGTATTGCATAAACGATTAGCAAATATATGCATCTAGGTGTTTACATCCAACATTTGTGATATCTTGTGTAAAAAAACTTATATAATCTTGTATACAGGGTGTCTGCAGGGTCTTCATTTTAGGCCTAAATCATTTTAAACTGGTTTTAATTTTCCTCTGTCCATATAAAGTTACCCGATCAGGCCAACACATCCAATCACCAACAATCCATCTCAATAAAACTTTTAACAAAGTTTAAAAGACTTTTTTTAAGTCTTAAGTTAGCTTGATGAAACCTGCAGAAACCCTGTATATATTAAAAGTGCAACTGGCAGTGATTGTTTTTAATGAGCCTGTTTGATTAAAGGATGTTTTTTTACCTTAGGGAATCCTGCAGATGCAGCAGCTCGAGCTACAGCCTCTGATCAGGATGGAGACATCAAACGAGTGTCCACTAAAGAGTGGGCTCGTTCCACAGGCTACGACCCCATCAAACTCTTTAACAAGGTGCTAGCTCTGTCACAAACCTCACCTTACCTTAGTCTTTACTATTTTTTGTCTGAAAGTAATTTATGTATTTCCTTGCAGCTTTTTAAAGATGACATCATGTATCTGCTGACCATGGATAAGTTGTGGAAAAAAAGAAAAGCCCCATTACCACTAGAATGGGAAGAAATCAAGCAGCTTGGTGGGTATTTTGTGGGCTGTCAATAGTTATTTAAACAAATGTAATTGTATGTTAAAGGTGTTCATTAAGGTGGTCCTTTTAAAAGCAGGTTCTCAGGAGGAGGTGATTGGCTCGGGACTGAAGGACCAGCAGGTTTTGGGAGTCCAGGGTTATGCTCAGCTCTTCCAGCACAGCGTAGAAACTCTCCGATCTCAGCTGAAAGAGAAGGGTGATGGTGCAGAGCTCATCTGGGACAAGGTGAGATTTTAAAATGCTTTTTCCTTAGGGTAACAGTTTATAACAGTTCGGCTATCAGTCAAAATATTTATATATCTAACCAATATATGAGAGGTGCAGTTTGATAAAACTTTGATAACTTTTGGATGTTTTTTTTTATTTGTGCTGCTGTTTTCAGGACGACCCTCCAGCCATGGACTTTGTTACAGCAGCTTCAAACTTGCGCATGAATGTATTCAGCATGAACATGAAAAGCCGCTTTGATGTCAAATGTAAGTGTATGGTTTATTAAAAATTGTTTAAATGCTTTAAGAACTCAAGTTTAAATAAGTACATTATAGATTTACATCTAAGGAGACACTGACTTTTGACTATGAAATTAATACCAGTATATAGGGATGGGTACTGAAACTCTGTACTTTAACGATATCTGTGCTACATTATAAAAGAACCAAGTATCGATAAGGTCTGACATTAACGGTTCTGCTATGGGTAATGGAGAATTATTATTCATGCTGAATAAACATGACTTACAGTTGCATAATTTAACTGACCCAACTTTTTCTAATTTGCGATATTTGATATTTGTCTGCACAGTTGTGCAATCTCACATGAGAAATGTTTGTGTTTCCGGCGAGTGCGTCAAGTATAAAAGCCTTTACAGGTCTTGGCTGTGTGCGCACTCAGCGGAGGCTCACACTAAGAGCACACACATAGCTTGCACCACAGACTCGCGTGCACACACAGCTCGCTTGTAAGCTTGCGGAGTGAACCAAACGGGTTGTATTTCCCGAGTGGACAGCGACAGTGCCCGTTGCAACAAACGCAAGTTTTCTTGTATAAGCGGAAACGCAAGCAATCTGGCTAAGTGAAAGTATCTTTCAAAAGTGCATTAACTGCAGAAAGACAAGTGAAAAGTTTTTGACTGCCTAGCTACTAACGGTATCGTTATGCAAGCAGTCAATCACCTAAATTAATGTAACATTAATAGTTAAATAAACACACATTCCGTTACAATGAAAACAGTATTTTTTTTCTGCAGTAGCCTAAATAAATCTTAAACATTAAAAATGCTTTTACATCAGCTGTATTTACAAATATAGCCTGTTAATAAACTATGCTTAAGAAATTATTAAACTGCTTATTTTTACATTGCAAGATGCTACAAAACTGTATTAAAAACACAGTTAACTTTCAAAACAATGTTAACTAATTTATGAAATGTATTTAAGTATAAAAGCCAAGTCTGAGAGTTTTATATTTCACATTTCTTGTTTGTAAAGGCTAAATACAAATAAAAAGTGAACATAATTTTTTTTTGTACTGTTTTTATTTTTAAAAAGTTATAAGAGCCTGGAAGTATTATAGACTTTACAAATTCAGATGTAGTCATTTGTAGGTACAGACATCCATTGTGTGCGTTTTTGGCAGTTTTTTCCTGTCTTTTTAATATTGTCCATATCGATATCGGAATTATATCGTATCGACCGAAATTAAGAAATATATTGTGATATAATTTTTTGCCATATCGTCCAGCCCTATTAAAAACCGAGCGTAATTTTCCTTCAAACCATTGTACATTTTTTTACAGGGAAAAAAAAACACTGTTTATTGATTTTGTTTTATTTGCCATTAAAAACATAATAATAAAATAAAGTGGTGTTAATTCTGTCTAATTTATTTTTAGTTTTTTCATTAAAAAAACACAACAAAAAGTACAGATAAGAGAACCGGAAAAGGACCCAACCAATAAGTGGTATTGATAAAAGTAGTAATACCGTTAAAACCTTAACGTTACCCATCCCTACCAGTATATTGTTAAAAAATAGCGAATGGGGTGAATGTATAAACTAATTATTGTCTGAAGTTAATCCATTTCTGAGTGAAATAAATAATTACCAATTTGAAAATGGACATGACCAGTTTGTACATACAATATGTAGAATTGGCCACTCAAGACTTATACATATTTATTGAAAATGGAAGAAAACCATATTTGTGGCTTGTGTAAGAATCTGTTGACTCAAACATATAGAATTTATATTTTTAAATCATAGAGAATGTTTTTTTCCAGGTAATTATTTAAGGAAAATGTTTAAAAAAGGTGTCTCTTTTGGAGGAGTTTTAGTATATTTATCATTTATCAAATAGAAAGATCTAATTTGTCTTTTTATATGTTATTTGTATGTATTTTGTACAATGCATGATTTTAAAAACAGTTATGATTTTAAATGACATATTGAGTACTTGGTACAAGTGTTGCCATGAATGTGGCATTAAAACAAATTAAGAACAATTGAATGTTTCAACTGAAATTAGTTTATTTTTTGTGTGGCTTTAATACATGCTGTTTTCTCATCTAGCCATGGCAGGTAACATAATTCCAGCAATAGCCACCACTAACGCCATCATTGCCGGTCTTATTGTTCTGGAAGGGCTAAAGATTCTCAACTCAGACTTTGAACAGTGTCGCACGGTGAGATTGCTGTACTACTCCTACAGTTCATGATCAAAACTGAATTGCATCATGTGCTATCTAATCTAACACGTTATCGCATTTTCTTTTTTTTTTTTTAGCACTTTGCTATTAGTGGCTTTGGTTTTGAAAACCATTCTGACCTTTGAATAAATTGTGTTTTTCTTTAGATCTTCCTAAACAAACAGCCAAACCCCAGAAAAAAGCTGCTCGTTCCATGTGCGCTGGACCCTCCAAATGCCAGCTGTTACGTTTGTGCCAGCAAACCCGAGGTCACAGTAAAGCTTAACGTGCACAAGACCATGGTACAAGCTCTTCAGGACAAGGTACCAACAATTGCGTCAATCCCATGTTTAAAGAGTGTGACCTATATTTGGTTTGGATTGGGAGGTAGAAATGTTTATTTGTGGTGGTGTTTTTTTTTTCAGATACTAAAGGAGAAGTTTGGCATGGTGGCTCCAGATGTGCAGATTGAGGACGGGAAAGGAACGATCCTCATCTCTTCAGAGGAAGGAGAGACTGAAGGTGTGAATTGAGTCAGCCTCTAGAGGGCATCTTTCTATACTGTAACATAGTGCTGCTTAAACTATTTACCACCTCTGAAAATATTTCTCTCTCCATGTTACCACCATTATGACCAGCAGTAAAATAAAGTAGTGTAGTAGGCCTAATTATTCAGCTACTGCACAGTTCAAAAACTAGATCTAACCCTTTCACGCGTGAGTTGTAAATACTCCAGCTGACCCTCCTGCCTGAGTTTTTTTTTTACTTAGAATTAGTTGAGTTCTAAGGTTTCCATGGCGATGTGTCGAGTTTATCATGTGACCCACAAGCTTTAATGATATGTCTATATACCCTATTTTGTTTCTTTTAGCCCTTTTCTGTAAATATTGATAACTGTTATAATTATATAGTGAAATTTCAGAAACTCAGATTCTCAGATATGTGATATAAGATATATTTAGTCTTTTAAACAGCATAATGATCATATTATTTGTTATATGATGGATAATAAGCGCCGCCTTTGTTGCTAGAAGGGATACAGCTGTGATCGCAAGTTAATGAAGTATTTGTATTATTGAATTAATTGTATATTATTTGTTGTACAGTGTCACAAAAATAATAATATATTGACGTGAGTATCCTCAGCGGATCACCTGTGTGATCGTTAAGGGTTAAAGCGTTAATACGGAATTTTATTATTGTCAGCCACTGCTGCAGCAAAAAATAAGATTCATCATTTTGTTGTGTCAAATACATCTGACAAATTAGTTTATGTAGAACACTTATAAATGCAAGTGCCTGCTTTAATTTCAAATAGCTTTTGTGAAAAAAAAAACTTATCTATTGAAAATGTTCAATTTTCTTTCAATTTTACACAGAGGAAAATACAAACAACATTGTCACCTATATTTAGGCCTGTCACGATTAAATTTTTTGTGGTATGATATATATGTATATATAGCAATAAAATTTATTGCGATAAACAATAGTCATTTTAAGACCATTTTAATATTTTATTCTTAAGAATATTTAAAGTAATTTTAACAATTTAGTAATTAGGCATTGGAATCAGAATGTGAAAATGGATGTCCTAAACAAATAAATAATTATATTAAATCTTTACTAACGTCCAAGGTAAAAATAAAACTAGAAAAAAGTAACAGATCTATTTTCAGTCATTAGACATCCACATGAAAATATACTATAGTAACTTATAGTAAATACTATAGTGTTTGTCCATACTGACACTGATATGTTGCAAAATCAGCTAAAATGTGGTTAGAATTGTTTTTTATGTACGGGTGGCATATATTGCATCACCAAACATTGAGGACATGTGTGCATGTTGTACGAAAAGTCGATATATTTATTGTGACAGGTCTACCTGTACTTAATAAAACATGAAATTAATTGATCATACAAAATGTTATGGTATTTAAAATAGTTTAAAGCGTCCTAGTTTCCCTAGTAGTTTAAATTATAATGGTAAAACAATATTTTAAATAATATAATTTGCCATTATTGTATGTTGATGCTGCACTATAATATTACTGACAAGATATTTTGTTTTAAACTACTCTTGAACTAAATAAAAAAAACTCTAAATGCGATAATGTAATAATATTGTTGTTAATATGTAATATTGTTAATTTGATGCTTAAACTCTTTTCGTCTTTGATCCTTATAGCAAACAATAACAAGTTTTTGTCTGACTTTGGGATTCGGAATGGGAGCCGTCTTCAAGCAGATGACTTCCTACAGGATTACACTCTTCTGGTCAATGTAATTCACAGGTTGGTGTGTATTTATTTAGCTAATAGATCATATTTATTGCTTTCTTACGCTTAAAATGTACCTGGCATTTATTGCAGTGAGGAGTTGGAAAAGGATGTTGAGTTCGAAGTAGTCGGTGACGCTCCAGATAAAGCGCCTGCTCCAAGTGCCCCGGAAGAAGGGAAAAACATTGCCAATGGGAATAGAGATTCTGCCCAGCCATCTACCTCATCAAAAGGTAAGAACAAAATATTGCTTGTTAAAGGAATAGTTTACACACAAAAAAGCAATGTTATTTCAAAGCCTGCATTTTAAACTGTTAAAATTCAGTCTATAAACTAAATGTATCCTCGTGTGAGGGACATGTTGTAAAATTCAAAAGGTTTCTTTAGATTTTATTCAATTAACGCCAAAATGAAAAATTATTAAAAGTACACAATACTCATGGACTGCTTTTTAAATCCTGATTTTGATTACAATGAAAAAAGCAAAAAATCTAAATCCTGCATTGGAATGACATTAGTTTGTTTGCAGAACTGTATTTAAGTTTACACTTATTACTATTATTATTATTATTATCATTATTATTATCTTTAAATTTTGCATGTTGAAGCTTGTTCCAAGTGTAAAGCAACAACAGAGTTCAGAGCACAACTACACTCACCGGCCACTTTATTAGGTACACCTTACTAGTACCAGGTTGGACGCCATTTTGCCTTTAGACCTGCCTTATTCCTTCATGTCATAGATTCAACAAGGTACTGGAAATATTCCTCAGAGATTTTGGTCCATATTGACATGATAGCATCACGCAGTTGCTGCAGATTTGTCGGCTGCACATCCATGATGCGAATCTCAATGGTGCTCTATTGGATTGAGGTCTGGTGACTGTGGAGGCCATTTGAGTACAGTGAACTCATTGTCATGTTGAAGAAACCAGTCTGAGATGATTCTCGCTTTGACATGGCGCGTTATCCTACAGGAAGTAGCCATCAGAAAATGGGTACACTATGGTACACTGATGCTTTGTTTAAACTGCATCAGATCGTCTTGGCCATGTCTACTTGCCTAAATACGTTGAGTTGGTACCATGTTATTGGCTGATTAGAAATTTGCGTTAACGAGCAGTTGGACAAGTGTACCTAATAAAGTGGGCGGTGAGTGTATTACAAAGGCCCTGTTTACACTAATACATTTTAGTTTTAAAACGGTGTTTTAGAATGAAAACAAACCGTGTCCACACTGGCGTTTCACCCAGCGTTCCTGAACAACTCTCCGTCCACACTACACTGCTACAAACGCACATCAGGTGACCACATACACACACACTCTGGCATGCACTGCGGCCATGAGAGCTGTGCACATCGGACTGCTCAAGGATCTATCACTGGATCTAATCTCACTATATTTGTTAAACTTGATATTTAATTTACCTTGTCTCCATCTAACAACATAAAGACGACTTTGGTCTTTTAAGTTGCTGTTAACTGTTAAGTTGCTAATATCAAAATGAAAATAAGATGTCCCTTATATCATGTTTTCATTTTATTGTTACAAAAGTGAAACAACATAGGCAGGATAATGCGAATGAGGTAAAGTACCTACACGGTTCCCTTTAATGATTTACCCGACATGTCCTCTGGAGTTTGTTTTCCATATCAAACTTGCAAAGTCTGAAGGAGAGGACGCAAGACTGAACTGTGTGTAGACTACTTAGTATTGAGGAAAAAGCCCCAATCAGATAGGTGAACATCTGCAGCCACACCTCCGTTTTCAAATGTCTGTTTTCCACCATCCACACTGAGACGGAGCGTTTTAAAACAAAAACGGCCTCTTCAGCGTTTCAAAAGTGCTCAATTTTTGGCACTCAAACTCTGGCGTAGTGTATGGATGTCGTAGCGGTAGCAAAACTTTTGCGTTTTCAGAGTAAAACGTATTAGTGTAAATGTGGCCAAAGATGTAGAAAAAGATTATCATTGGAATCACTTTAAGAACTATTTTTATTTTATTTCCTACTGATAAACAATAAAACACTGACAGCCTTTCAGAATTTATTGAAATATAAAAAGGCTCACGCAATTTAAATCTACAGACGACATTGTAGAAAAGTTCTGTTTTAAGCTCTCTTTTCAAAGATTATTTAAATTCCTCCTTCAGAGATGACCCTTTATTAATGTTTACATTTTAAATAAGTGGCAAGAGGAGTGGGATGCATTGGAAAATAATAAATTACATGAAATCCAACCTGAAATCTCACACAGAATTTTAAGACTGGATTTGATCAAGTGGTTTTTACAAGATGTCGTATTGGACATACAAGACTAACTCATGCCTTTTTACTTAAAGATGAAGACCCCCATACAATGTTTGTACTGCACAATTCCTCTTACAGTAAAACACATTCTACTGGACTGCTTTTAATGATTCCAGAATACTTTTTTTATGAAATTAACTCTCTTTAGGACATTTTTAACAAAGTGACACCAGGAAAAATTTTTAGAAATCTAGAAATCTCTTATCAAGTATTAATTCTAAAAATCTTATGTAACTTGTGTATTCATTTGTTTGTTGTTCTTAATTGTTTATTTATTATTGAAATGTTCTTGCCATGAAAATAGCCTTGGTTGCTGACATGGCAATAAATAAATAAATAAATAAAAATACTTTCATATTCAAAGATTATTTAAAGATAAGTACTTTTTTTTTGTAACAATTAGTTATACCATGGAAATTGATGATTAAAAAATACATAGCCAGGATAGCAAATTGAAGTATAAAAATTTAGTAGTAATGCTAGTTTCAGCCCTGTGTGAAGCAAAGCAACAAGATATACAAGGCATCATACAGTAATAGTGTTACTATAAAATTATTTGACTTTGAAATATTACTGAGGTTGGCAACAAATACAACCTGTAATGAAAAGCTTAACTAAGTTATCTATCATTATCTTTCCTCAATGTGGATGCAAATATATTGTTATATCTATTGTAAAAAAGACAGTCAGACAGTTGCAGCTCATCTATATCTCTGCGGCCAGGATTCTGACCAGAACCAGGAAATCAAAGCACATCACACCTGTCCTCAGGTCTCTACACTGGCTCCCAGTTACATTCAGAATAGATTTTAAACTATTACTACTTGTCTATAAATCACTAAATGGCCTAGGACCTCAATACATAACAGATATGCTGACTGAATACAAACCTAATAGAACACTCAGATCTCTAGGATCATATAAACTATAAATTCCAAGAGTTCAGTCAAAGCAGGGTGAATCGGCTTTCAGCTACTACGCCCCTCTCTGCTGGAATCAGCTTCCAGAAATGGTCAGATGTGCTCCAACATTAGGCACATTCAAATTCAGACTGAAAACACATTTGTTTAGCTGTGCCTTTACTGAATGAGCACTGTGCTTCGTCCGACAGATCGCACTACTATGTTTTTCTCTTCTTTTCCATTCTTTTCCAACCAGTTTTAACATATTTTATCTGTTTTTTTATTATCTGTTTTAATTCTTTTTCTTACACTTGTCTTTTTTTATTCCTGTTTATGTAAAGCACTTTGAATTGCCACTGTGTATGAAATGTGCTATATAAATAAACTTGCCTTGCCTATTGTGTTTGGTGTGAACAGGCCGTAACGCACTTTATTTATTTTTTCCCCATTTCCAGCAGCTGTAGAGGACGATGATGTCCTTCTCGTAGACTCCGATGAAGAGCCGTCATCGAGCACCATGGACACAGAGTCCAGTAACCGCAAGAGGAAACATCATGATGCTGAAACAGACGATGCTTCATCTAAGCGCAAGCGCCTGGACCAGCAGCCAGCCGATGATGATGAAGACATCATCGCTCTAGACTAGATTTGACCTGCCTACAATACAGGATTTTCCTCCAGTTAAATTTTTTTGTATGGTTTCTCTTACCAAACATGTAAATATATCTGTACAATATGGTTCAAGCTCAATGGATGTCGTCTTTTCCTTTCTATATATTTTTTGGAAACCGAAAACAGCTGAGATATGAACTTAACTCGGTTAGCTTTTCCTTGGATGGACAAAACGGCTTTTCAACTCTGTATTTTTTACAATGTGTGTTCTCGTATTTTGCTGTGTTTTAGAAAAGCTGATAAAGTGCTGTCAGTATTTTCAATGCATTTTCATCTTGGAAAATCATATTCCATATTTATTACAGGTTGTTTTTGTTGCCAACCTCAGTAATATTTCAAAGTCAAATCATTTTACGGTAACACTTACTGTATGATGGCATGTTTATCTTGTTGCTTTGCTACAGCATCACAATGTAAAATAGTGACCATTTTCTTTTTTCTTTTTTTAAAAATACACTCAAGACAACCGTTTATGCCGTTGTTTCATTATTTAAGTGCAGTATAAATGAGTTCGTGCCTCATTTACTGAGCAAACTCAGCAGCAGAGCGAAGACCACTTAATCTGTATTTACCACAGAAACGTGTTCATGTAAGTACAATGTCCTAATTGCATGTTGTTTACATTAGAATGTTTTGACGTAAGAACATTCTGTTTTCATTTGTTATTACTCACGTACATTTCAGAGTCCACGGTTCACGTGGTTTCTGTCGTCAGCGGAGTTCATCTAAGATGCGTCGTGACACGTTTACCTTTTCCCTAGTTGGCAGGATTTACGTTTTCACAGGCGGTTTTTGAGGCGACGGTCAACTGTTTGCTTGCTTTGGTCTAGACATTTCTTTACAACTTGACGTAATGTAGTCTTTTTCTATAGAAAATGTAAATAACACGATAAATTGTAAATCTGGAGTACGTTACGAGTTATAATTTTGTAATATTCGTTATGCCAACGAATTCCTTTGACGCGATCGTTTAGTGCGCACTTATTGAGTATTTTTAATGCAATCGATAATGTCATGGTTTATTTAGCCGCGAGGATGTGAGGTAATTTCAACGAATATGCCAGAATTACCGTTTCATTAGTGTCTAGGTAAATAACTAGTGCAGTAAATGGTAAAACTACCTGTCTGGCTACATCAGCACTTGAAAATGACATAAATGCATTTTACAGTATAGAGAACAGTAAGTCACTTTCAGTGATATCTTTAAAGGTTGACATTAAAAGTTAAAAAAAAAAAAAGGAAAAACAATGGCTTTTTTCCCAGCAACAAAAACTTGTATAAAATAATAATCATTTAAATCCTGCTGGAAAAAAACTGCTTAAACCAGCTTTTAGCTGGTCGACCAGCTTGGTTTTAGAGGGGTTTGGCTTTTTCCAAACTGGTCTTGGCTGGTTAGGCAAGAAAATGGCCAGCAAGACTTGCCTGTCTTAATCTTTTGCACAAACGTTTAAAGCGATATTGCGGTGTTGTGGTGGAAATTACACTGATACTGTGCGATTATGAAAAATAATATTGATAACAGTCTCACATTAATAACTTATTAAATTATTTCACTAGTGCTTAATTAAGATACATTAATAGTTACCAGATAAATAATATTTTAAAATGTTATTTTCATTGTTGAAGTTAAAAACTCCGGGTGTGCAGCAAGGCAAAAACACCTTAAAGGATTTTGACACCTAAAAGGAGGTTGAATAATGTGAAAAAATTATATAATAGAAAGCTAGGACATTTTTTAAAAGTAGGTTTTATTGTTAGTTTGACAAAGAAAGAGAAATTTGAACAAAAAATATATATATTGTTGGATATATAATCAAAGGACTTAAAAGTGCCCGTAGTTAAATAATTATCCTTACACTTTATAAATTTATGTTTTAAGTTTTTACTGCAAATGTCACATCCATAACGCTGGAATTGTTCACAGCTAAACCAATTTAGAGCTATAGTTTCTGTTTACAATAATAAACATCTAAATGATAATAGTTATATATTGCAATTATAATAGAATCCACTAAACAAATAGCCCTTGAGTGTTACAATCACCACCTCCTGTCCTGCCCCTCCTCCGCATATATTTAAAACCTAACGCCCCTCTTCCGATGAAGCTGATTGGACTGAAACCTCGACACCCGACCCCCAACTGGACCCAGTCCACCATTTTCTCCAGGAATATTTAAACCTGTCCGACACACTCATGCGCGTCATTTTCGTCCCGCTGTCATAACAACACACAAAACGATCTTTGTGTTTCGTAAGACCGAGACAATAGGAAGCGTCTAGATCTTTTGGTGGGTGTTGTTCACCAGCTCTTTTTTTGTATTCATCCTCCAATCAGCAGGACCGAGAGCAGGTTGAGTTGTTGTTTGTACAAGTTCTGCACGAGGGCGCACGCAAAAACTCTTTTTTTTCCTCATGGCAAGGCGTGGCCGATACTATTAATCAAGCTTTACATGGTTTAATACGAGACTTGAGGTAGTTATTTGTTGATTTAAGTAAACTGAACACACCATGGTCACACTGACAGCCATCGTAGCGCCTCTCGGACGGCAAATCCACAGGCATCTGGTCAAACATGTCAGAAGCCAGCGCTGGATTCCTGCTCGGGCGTGTAACTTGACTGCATGTTCGAGCAAACTATCAATCCTCAGTCAAGGTTGGTGCATTTTTTCTTTCTTGTATCTTTTTTTTTGCGTCAAGGTAAACAAACACCACATTGCCTGAGTTGGTGACGTCAATTTGATAGGCTATCGTTGGACTAATTTCGCCACTACGCTTTTATTACATATGTTTTGTCATTTATGGCTGGGTTGTTAATTATGCTGTCACAATGTGTGTGTGTTTACTTTATATTATCAGCATAAATGACTTCTTGAACGACTTCCGGGTTTTGAATGGCGTGGAATGTTTACATGAAACGCATGTGATTTTAATTTCATGTATTATGTTAGAGCTGTTGCAGTAATGAGTTATGCAATAGCATGCATTTCATTGGATGTATGTGATAATACCATCCGTTAAATTCGTGTTTGACAAGCGTCGACTGTTTTTTCCACAAGCCCCGCCCATGAGGGGTATATATGGGTCATGTTTATGGTGTCAGCTGAGCATTCATTCATTGAAAAAACCCTCTGAAGATACAATAAACGTCACATGGGACTGGCAGGTTGAACCTTGAACCTCCATAAACTTTTTAATGAACAATGTTTTTTTTACATAGTTAAAAGAGTTAATAACAATATAATATATATATATATATATATATATATATATATATATATATATATATA
>CAIGQZ010033231.1:8700143-8728553 GCA_903798205.1 Danio tinwini
ATATATATATATATATATATATATATATATATATATATATATATATAATAACAATATTTTATTAATTTTTTTTATAGGAAAATCATTTTACCAAAGCTTTATTTTTAAAAGTGTGTCCTAGTAAACAGAAAACGTTCTCGTATGATTTCCATTTGGTTCCTATTTATTTATTTAGGTTTTTTTTGGAAATCTGTGGGTACTTTTTGTGGGGTGGGGGGGGGGGGGTTGTTTGTAACATTTTAAAGAGAATGGAAACATTTTTAAACAACAGAGAACGTACTCAGAACAAATCTTAGTTAGGATGGTCGTCTAGTTCAGGGGTGCCCAAACTTTTTTGTATAAAGGGCCAAAATATCATTAAGAGTCATGTGCCGAAGGTAAATATACCAAGCTATATTACATTAAAGTTGCCCAGGGTAATTTCCTAATTTATTTTATAAGATTTAAAAGTAAATAGAAAACATTACTTTAAATCATATTAACTAATGCAGTATAACATTTAAAATGATAACTTATTGCAATAATAACATATTAGTGGATTTCAGTGATAAATACACTAGTTATTCAAGCGGAATCTGCCTTTGCCTTGATTTTTTTTTGTCTGTCGGGTGACAATGTGTACATTTTAAACTAAATCTGATCAATTTACACCATCATTTAATTGAACCATTTTATTTCAGTCAGCTTTTAACAATAAAACAAACAAACAGAAGGTTTTTAGAAGAAGTTACATTAGATTTGAAATGACAACCTCTAAACCAAGGGTCACCAAAGTCATCCCTGAAGGGCCGGTTTAGCTCCAACCCTAATCAAACACACCTGGAACAAGCTAACCTGGATCTTACTAGGTATAAAAGAATCTTCCAGGCAGGTGGGTTGAGGAGAGTTGGAGCTAAACTCTGCAGGGACACTGGCCCTCCAGGTCCGAGATTGGTGACCCCTGCTCTAAACCATGCCCATCATTCTTTCTCTCTTCTCAGATGCAATGACTGGCCAAATCTAAGGTTACTGTGGTCCAATTTTGGCCCGGGGGCCCTAGTTTGGGCTTCCCTGGTGTAGTTTGAGTTGTTCTTGATAGTTACTAAAGTAAATAAAGAACCTCACTATGAGTTCAAAATGGGGGGTTGACATTTGTTTATTTAGGATAAATAGTAAGTGGGTAACAACTTTACAAATTAGGCTTACTACTCAGTGATAACTATGTATAATACAATATAAACTTAAATATTTTTTTAGTTTTACTTTATGTAATTTGCTTGCAAAATTATATCATACATCAATTATTATTTTTAAATAGTAGTAGTATGACTGCATGTTTGTATTCATATCTTTACCACACACTTAGCAACTTATCTTATCTAAACCAGATTGATTTATCGATTTATTATATTTAATTATTTAATGCTCACATTGAATCCACATGAAAGCAAAATCGTTATAATAAATAGGTTTTGCATAACCCTTATTCAAATTAGCCATGCTTTTATTATAGTAAAAATGTAGTAACCATGCTTTTGGTGCATTGGTTACCATTTGGTTACCATTTGTTTTATTACAATGGTCAAGGTTGTTTGATTTGCAATAATAAACTGTCCAATTTTGGTTTTAGTTGTAGTAAAACCATAGTTAATTTTCCCCAGGTAACAATGTTTTTTTTTTTTCTCTGTATATGTGCTACATGGTTTCGGAAAAATAAATAACAAGAGTAAACATACCAAATCAAGTTTAATACAAAAGTCAATTTTAATCTACATTTAATCAAAGACTAAGCTTAAATGAGTATGTATTTTGATATTTTATAATTTAAGTAAAGATAGAACCGGCGTTTGCTCCCCACAAAATGCGGCAGCACAGTTGTAATCACCTTTCACTAGACCACTTAAATGGCTGACAGGAATTATAGTAAAGGCCATTTTAATCTCATGAAAGGCCACATTCTCTGGCAGCTTTAATTCCTTTTGTAGAAACTAGAGCATGTGACCACAATCTGGGCAGCAATTGTGTAAGAAGAGCTCTAATGGCAAAGCTTCTTCCTGTATAAAAGAGCTCATACGTGTTTGCTGAAGGATCGCCTGTAACCTCCTGAGGGAATCTCTTTTCATGAATGTGGCATTAAACTCTGCAGACTGTCTTCCTGTTAAGTCAGTTTTTCCCCTCTCACATTCCAGAAGTCTTTTTTCCCTTCTGTTTCTTTGAATCATCGAGTCACGGGAGGAAGCATATTTTCTTTTCTACTTTTACTTCTGTAACGCATTCCAGACGGACAGCTCGTCGACTGTTTGTGCTGCTTTGGGTTGGATTTTTTTGCCGCCTTTTTCCTGTCAGGATTTAACACTTTTGATTTTAGCACAAATGTGTAATACAACGCACAAAGCTTCACTCTGTGGTATAAAATGTAGGTTTATTATCTGTCTGTCTGTCTATTTATCTATGCTATGCAGCTTGTTCATTGTGTTATTTGTTGTTAAACCTACAAGCATTGTCTGAAATATCTTGTGCTAATGTTAGAATTGCTATACAGCATAGTGTGGGTCATTTTGACTCGACTGTTTGTGCTGCTTTGAGTTGGATTTTTTTGCCGCCTTTTTCCTGACAGGATTTAACGCATTTGATTTTAGCACAAATGTCTGTCTGTCTGTCTGTCTGTCTGTCTGTCTGTCTGTCTGTCTGTCTGTCTGTCTGTCTATCTATCTATCTATCTTTGTGTTATTTGTTGTTTAACCTACATTAATTGTCTGAAATATTTTATGCTAATGTTAGAATTGCTATACAACATAGTGTGCTGCCTACTTAGACAGCATTTTGGGTTATTTCTTAAGAAAATTAACCATGGTCCTTCTATAAATGAAGTATTTATAAGTAAACAAACTTGTTAATCACAAATCATCTCTGGTTTTGCTAAGTCCTATAGCTTAACCATAGTATTTGTAGTAAAACTGAAGCTACTACACTTTTACTACATTAAAACCACAGCTTATGTAGATTTCTATGTCATTCTCTTTACAGTGCATCCAATGTGGCAGGAGCCGCTTGCCATCCCTGGTGGAGATCGTCAGTCACCTATTGACATTGAAGTGCGTAAAAGCATCTTTAATCCGCAGCTCCGACCTCTGAAGGTGCAATATGACCCAAGGACCTGCCAGCAAATCTGGAACAACGGTTACTCATTTCTAGTCGAGTACGACGACACTACTGACAAATCAAGTAAGTCATTTTAATTATCTTAATCAGTTTCTTTTAATAACTATAGTTCTGATTTAAAAACTATAGTCCTACAGTCGAACTTTAACTTGGTGTTAGCAGCTACTCACATTAGCAAAATTAAAGTATGGTTTTAAAGTATTAACTTTGGTGGTAATTTCATTTTCTCCAACTAGAGATTTTCTGAATTTACTGAATGAAGGGAAAATGTTTTAATTGTATGTAAAACTGTAGCCAAAATGAACAATTTAGCTGTTCTGTGCTTTGAGAAAACTGTAATGTCAAACTGAATCTCTTTTAGCTGTGAAGGGAGGACCACTGGAGGATCAGTACAGACTCTGCCAGTTTCATTTCCACTGGGGAGAAAACAACAACTGGGGATCTGAGCACTCTGTAGACCGCAGGCTTTATGCTGCTGAGGTAACCCCTATGTTTTATATTAATGCACACTGGAGAATGCAAAATGGCTCTGACCTCGCCATCTGGATGTCATTTATTACTATCATACAGTACTTCTCTCTTGCGACACGTGCATTTCTCTGAAAAAGAGGGCAGGGTCTTTAAAGTTAAGAACAGCCCACTTTTGTATCTCTATTGTAAAGTCACTTCAATGAATATGTGGCACTAACCCTGGACAAACTGTACTACTTAAACCAGTTACATAAGAAGCCATGTGCGAGTGACTTTACAGTGCCAGAAAGCCAAGTTTGGCTTTGTTAGCGCTGGTGAGAATGTGACTGGGTTATGGATTTCGACACTCTTTGAGCTCCACTGATTTGTGTGTGTGTGTGTGTGTGTGTTAGATGAGATTCAGATTTCAGCCTTGTGTAAACGTATCCTCTATTGCGTAAGGTGCTTTTATTCCCCCCTCCTTGGTTGAATACCAGAATGAATTAAATTCTGTCCTTTTGTACAGATTGTGCAGCGAGATAAAAGACTGTAGTAACATGAACTAAAGCGAAGTGGGTGGGGGTTATGGGAAATGTGCATATCTTCATAATTGGTTTGTATTGGTATAATGGGTGTGTGTCTTTTATTTTCACAGCTCCATATTGTTCACTGGAACTCCGACAAGTACAGTTTGTTTGAGGAGGCTGTCATGGAGGATAATGGACTGGCTGTTATTGGAGTATTTTTAAAGGTACAGATCTGTACAGTTATTGAGCATTTTTCTTTCTTTTTCCAAGGTGTCCGCGGGTCTTAAAATGTCTTAACTCAAAAGCAAAATTTTAGGCCTTAAAGTCTTAAATTTACTGAAATATTGTGTTGTAGGTCTTAAATATTTTTAAACAGGTCTTAATTTTCTTTTGTTCATGTATAACTACCCAATCTGGCCATTAACACCCATACAGTCATTAACAGTCCAAATCTCAAAAAACTTTTAACTTTTTATTTAAAAAGGTCATTTTTAACTGTATTTATTATAATTGTTTAATTATTTTACTCATAATAATATTTGTTTAAAAGTTTCCCATGTGTTTACTACTGAGGACACTGACCTGGACAGACTGTCGTGCATGCATTTAGTTTATTATAGTTTTTCAAACTTTTAAAACATTTGTCCATTTTTTTTTTGTCCATTTTCCAAGTTTATGTTGAAAAAAAGTGAATCTTTACAACTAGAGCTTGCTTGTTTTGACAAAATATTTTGCTAAGTAATATTTTATTATTGTCATTAAACTATCATTGTGTTATTAAATGTATTAAATTATAATACTGTTTTTGATAGGGCAAGCATAAATATTTTCCTTCTGGGCCATTTGGAAAAACTTCTCAGCGTTTAGCCCTGTATGAGTCTAAAATTTGATTCATAATGGTCTTAAAATGTCTTAAAGTCTTAAATTTAACTTGGTGAAACCTGCAGAAACCCTTTTTTATTAAACTGGATGATCTAGAACAGTGTTTCTCAACCACCTTCCTGGAGGACCACCAGCACTGCATGTTTTGGATGTCTCCTTTGTCGGTCACACCCATTACAGGTCTTACAGTCTCTGCTAATGAGCTGATGATCTGAATCAGGTGTGTTTGGTTAAAGAGACATTGAAAATGTGCAGAGCTGGTGGTCCTCCAGGAACGTGGTCGAGAAACACTGATCTAGAACACTATGTATAATTTACATTCAACTGAATCCGGTTGTTGCTAGATCGGATACGTTTGCGGCTGGAGGTTAACAAGAAGTCTGTTATTTATGAAATTTCTGATTGATTGTATTTTATTAACATCTACCCCCACCCCAACCATCAACCCAACCGTCACAGAAGCGTATAAACAGTAGTTGTACCGAGTATTATTTATCTTATCTATTAAATTACCCAATAAATTGTATTTTTTAGCCCCTACCCCCACCCCAACCCTAAACCCAACCGTCACAGTACTGTAAAAATATAAATTATTGTTATATTATATTATTGTTAATCACATTTTTATCAGATATTGAAGCTTAATAATCAGCTGTAAGGATTAAAAGTACATTTGTTTTGTTTATTTGACAGGTTGGAAAGAGACATGAGGGTTTGCAGAAACTAGTGGATGCCTTACCTGCAGTCAGACACAAGGTACCAATCTTAGTTTTGTACACATTGAGCTTGGCTGTGTTGTGAGGATCAAACCAGATTAAGTGCCTCAGGGAATGATGTTTTGAAAACAGAGGGAGAATTTGATTTTTATTAATGTTCTCATCCCTTTCCAGGATAGTGTGGTGGAGTTCAACAAGTTTGACCCATCATGCCTCCTCCCGGAGAACATCGATGACTATTGGACGTACCCTGGTTCTCTGACCACACCTCCTCTTACTGAGGCTGTGACATGGATTGTGATGAAGCAGCACATTGAAGTCAGTCACGATCAGGTAGGAGGCTGATATTCTAATTTATGCAGCATGAAAAAACACATATTTGTTAATTTCATCAAATGTAAGTGTTTATAGAGCAGTAAAGTAATTCCCATAATTAATGACCTAATTAGATTTACATTTTTCTTCTTTTTTTTTTTAAGAAACACACTATTTGAATGTAAAATTCTTATTAGGTCAATGTGTTTCCAGTTTCTGCTCAAATATCAGCTTTAGTTTAGATTTTTTTAATTGTTAAAAAAAAACAGTCAGATTAAAATGACCAAAGGCTAATTCCTAACAGTGGCATTCTTTAGGATGTGCAGAGCCAGTGCTGGATCTCCCTGTAGTGTACACACAAAAACCACCAGGGGGCCCCCTTGCTCCTAAAGATTATTTAAAGGGGTAGTTCACCCAAACTGAAAATTCAGTCGATTTACTCGCCCCTACATTTGTCACAAACCTTTTTGAGTTTCATTTTTTTTCTGTTGAAAACAAAAGGTTATTCTGAATGTGTTAAATGTTAGAAACAGGTAAACATTGAATTTCATTGAATTAGTTTTTCCTATTATGGAAGTCAAGGGTTAACAGTTTCTAATATTATTAAAAAATTACTTCTTTTGTGTTACTCTTAAACATTTGTAACTACTTAAGAGTGGAAAAAATGGAGGGTAAATGTTCAGTTTTGGGTGAACTATCCCTTTAATGACTTGAGTTGTGCAAATGATTTGAATCAATTTTAAATGTTGTCTTCTAATGATTATGAAAACACAAATGTTAAAATTGAAAATAACACGGTCACCTTAACTATGTAACCTCCAAATCTTGATGTGCTCTAGCTCTACTTAAAAAAAGATGTTTTGCAATGGAGCATGGCTGCTTTGTGCTTAATCTGTGCACTAAGAAGGACAAGTTTCCATCTTGTTGTTCCCAACAAAATCGGTTGGTTGTGTCTTGAATAAACATATACCATTACAAATGTAATCAAATGTAAAAAGAAAAAAGCCAGCCACTGTTTAACTGAATAATTATAGTATGTATATATATTTCATCCTGTTTTATTTTGACATTTGATTACTTAATTCAGTTTCTGAATAGGCATTTATGAATAGGCTAAATGAATTTCATTTACATCGGTTTTATTTGTTCTATGGTCTATTTAACTTTATTTTTATATTTTATAGTATTAACTAGGGCTGTGTGGTTAATCAAAATCAAATCGCAATTGCAATTTGAAATTGCAATTTATTTTATCTCAAGAGGCTGCGATTTATAAAATATATATGTATTATTTAATTTGTCTTCTCCCAGAGCAAATGCGTGACTGCAGTCTGTGTGTGACAGTCTTACTAGCCAACTGAGTGAGCACACTTTCATTCTGCCCAATCAGAATTGCACAACCGAACTATGCGGAATGCCCACAATAAAGCGCAAACGAGTGGGATAATGGCATCTGCTGCTTCAGAAGCATTAATAGGCAAATTCATATCAAAGAAACCGCATTGGTAATATTTTGGTTTCAAAGTCACAGACATCGAACAATAACAGGTCATTTTTCAGAGCTGTCACAGTTCGATTCATGGCTGGGCCAGTTGGCATTCATGTGTGGAGTCTGCATGTTCTCTCTGTGTTGTGGTGGGTTTCCTCCGGGTGCTTCGGTTTCTCCCACAGTCCAAAGACATGCACTATAGGTGAATTGAATAAGCTAAATTGGCAGTAGTGTATGTGTGTGAATGCGAGAGTTTATAGGTGTTTTCCAATGCTGGCTTGCGACTGGAAGGGCATCCACTGCATAAAACATATGCTGAATAAGTTGGCAGTTCATTCCACTGTGGCTACCCCTAATTAATAAAGGGACTAAGCCGAAGGAAAATGAATGACTGTCTCTACTCACTGTTGTTTGCTGAAAGTGTAACCGCTCCGAAATACAACAACAAAAATAGATTAGTGGGTTAATACGGTTATTTGGGGTATATATAGTTATTCACAACCAGGAAAAGTGCAGGGTGGGATGGGCATTTACATTTAACACTTGGTCTTTTAAAATACTGGTATGTTTTATGCTTTTTATTGACATCCAAACTTTTTTACATGCATGTAAAATTACATGTGAGATCAAACTCTTGTCAAACACGAGACTCTTTATATTATGAAACAGCCATAAGTTTAGGCTCACACAAGCTGCTTTGACTCTGCTGGGAGTTTGTTATTCTAACTTCATGTTCCACCACTCCATGGTAACCTGGGCGATGGAACAGAAAAGCTCATCAGGCGGACTGCAGACATCTGTTTTTCTGTTTGTTTTTTTTGTTGCATATAATTTTCCTCTTTGAATATTTTCCCCATTTAAGGTATACTTTTTTTTTTTGGTCTGTATTTTCAGTTGGCAGTGTTTCGGAGTTTGCTGTTCACATCTGCAGAGGAGCAAGTGCAGAGAAGTATGGTCAACAACTTCCGCGTTCAGCAAGACTTAAAGGGACGGGCTGTCCATTCTTCTTTTTCGCCTTTTCTCAAAGAAACCCCCTCTAAGGAGTAACTGCAAATCTCAGTGACTTCCAAACAAAGCACAGACTAATCAGTCACTATTAACTACGGGATGCGTATCCACAAGGTGAAGGTCTTAACTGGATTTTTAAACCATTTCCAACCAGGTGTTTGGGCGTAAATTGGAGCTATTCTGTTGAAAGGGATATAGTTCAATTATTGAAAGGGCATGTTTGTTCCTCTTTGTCAAAAGGTTTATGCAGTCATCATTTCACTGTATTATTACAAGTCTCGAAAATATAATAATACTAGAATTTAAGATATGCTAATTTCAGAAATGCACATTTCCTCAATATTGTAGCAGGTCAGATGACAGAATACACATCATTATGCCTCATGTTGGAGCCTTTCAAAGTTTTTATTGTGTGTATTCTGTCGTTTTTAATTTGTGCATATTCTGTGGTACATCTTTCCTTGTTTGTTTCGAGGGGATTTCTTTTATGCATGAAGCTGCACAATGCCTTTAACTTCAGATTGTTTTTTTAAGATTTTCAGTAGACCTAACACACACATCAAGAAAATATCTGAAATATTTTAAGGCAACGTTTGAATGTTGCAGTATAATATAGTTTTTATGAAAGGTGCACTAGACGTGTAGAGATGTTAGGAGAAGATTAATGCGCACACTTGTTTAGTGAAGATTAATTGCTATATTTATGTACTTCATAGAGTATTCTCATCCGTAGTGCCTTTTGCATTGGATACGATCACTGATTATTAGTCAGTAATCTGATCAACTGCATCAACTATATGGTGGGCCATATTTAGCTATTCTGCAAAACATGTGCCTCTATTACAAATCACTTATTGTCTTTGCTGTTAGCGTTTTGTATATGTTAATCTGTGGATTTTAAAAGTGTATTCAGTGTTGGTGATTTGTTAGTAGTCTCTAGGTGAGAATGTGTTAGAAAATAGATATACAGTCGAAGTCAGAATTATTAGCTCTCCTTAGATTTTTATTTTTTATTATATATATTTTTTTTATATTTCCCAAATGATGTTTAACAGAGCAAAGACATTTTCACAGTATGTCTAATAATATTTTTTCTTTCTGAAAAAGTCTTATTTGTTTTATTTTGGCTAAAACAAAAGCAGTTTTTAATTTTTTCAAGAACCATTTTAAGGTCAAAATTATTAGCCCCTTTAAGACCGAACAAACCATCGTTATACAATAACTTGCCTAGTTAACCTAATTAACCTAGTTAAGCCTTTAAATGTCACTTTAAGCTGTATAGAAGTGTCTTGAAAAATATCTAGTAAAATATTATTTACTGTCATCATGACAAAGATAAAATAAATCAGTTATTAGAAATGTGTTATTAAAACTATTATTTTTAGAAATGTGTTGAAAAAATCTGCTCTTCATTAAACAGAAATTGGGGAAAAGAATAAACAGAGGGGCTAATAATTCTTATAATAATAAGAATTATTAATTATTAAGACTTCACCTGCATGTGGGAGTACTTGATTAATGTCTTTGTTACCGTTTCATGAAAAAAAAGCTTTCAGAAACGGGAACTTCATTTTTAAGTGTGTTCAATTTCTCAAACTAGAGGCGCATGTGAGACCACGCGGACACATTTCTGAAATGAGATCTACAGTAAGACCAACTGATTGTTGTATTTTAACTTTGGTGCATTCCATTTTATGTAACCAATACATGCAGTAGACATCTGTAAGTATAAATCCATCAATAAGGCCAGTACTAATAAATCCAGTGGTGCGTTTCCCAAACAACGACATAACTCGCGTCTGAACTATTATAGTATAATGCATCATTTGGGAAAGGAACGATGTAGTGATGAGTGTGTCCCAAAACCATAGTTTCTCTGTCGCAGATCCATAATTTGAACCACGTTAGTTATAAAGTAAATTGTTCATAATGACGCTCTAAATGGGGTGGAGTAACAACTTAAAAAAAAAAACATAGTATTTTGTTATATTGTTATTATATATTATTTTATATTAAATTATATTGTTTTACGCATAAAAAATTTTGAATATTAGTTTTGGTAAAAACATGCACTCGTTTTCCATATTAATTGAAATGTATATAAACGACAACAAGCTTTGGAGGTAACGTAAATTCCACTTTTAAATAATAGATCACCTATAGCTTTCGTTCTGAGCCACGACTGCGTTCAAAATGTCATCAATGTTTTCAAAGTGCGCTATGAAGAGATCGCAATTGTCAATATGAAGATAGCTAAAAGTGAACTGTGTAAAAAAAAATACTTGAAAAGCAAATTACACCACCTAAGAGAGATGACCTAAATCATTCCAAGTTTAAATATTGGAAGGTTTGAAAGGAATGGGGCATAGGGGGGATACCTGGAAATAGAACACAACCAGGAACTATGCTTCTAACTACAGCTCTAGAGGTGTAGTTGCAAGTGTACAAGTTTGCGAATGTTCATCGGAACGCTGGATTTGGGAAACACCAAATCAACAAACTATGTTTGTAATGATGCAACTTGTGACCTTAGTTGGCTAATGATGGTTTTCGGAAACGTACCCCAGTACATTAAGTTGATAGTATTATTTATGCACAAATAAATTGTACATTTAGATTATTGAGAGCTGAAGGTTATTAGATTGAAGATGAAAATATGCTGACGATAGTAACATCAATGTTAAGGTTTTTTCAGGGAGATGCAGAAACCACAGTTCAACGTACAGCTTTGTAATTTCCAAGAGACGGTGGTTTCTTTGTAATGGTTGAATAACAATGTTCTTGTATAAACTCTCCCCAAAGGGGCCTCGCTACTGAATGGGCCACCTGGTTTTCTCCCTATTGTGGGTCCATGGTTGAAATTCAGGGTGATCCTAACTAGAGTGGAAAACTGGGTTTGTACTGTATAAGCGCTAGGTTTCCTCCACCTGCCTGAGTCTTGGGCTACTCTGAGAGTAGTGAACATTCTTTCACATCAGGAGGCCTTGGAACAATATTTTCCCATTGAAGCAGTGCTGAATGGTGTGTAAAGACACCTTTTGTTGGTTGATCTTGAATTATGCAGTGGGTGGATTATGGATTGAGAACATTATGGCATTTTTTTGCTGTTATGGGTTGGCATGATGTGTTTTTTTTCTTCACACTCTGGTCTTTCTTTTAAAGAAGCAAGACCCTTTTTAAGGGAAATATTCATCTCTGTTTTACACTAAAACTACTTTAGGTTTATGGACTGTCCTTTCACTGAAGTCATAGTCGAAACTGTCACTTTTGCTGCCTGTTATAAAGTGTATAAATCATATGTATGCAACAGATTGTAAATGTATGATTTCATTCTTGTTTGCAAATGCTGTATTTTATTCATTATTAGTTTTGTGAGATTTTTTTTTAAGAAAGTGAGAAGTGGGGCCATTTTTGGTGGATATTCGTTTTGTTTTACTTCTGGGCGGATGCAAGCAAAATGCCCTGGGGATCTGAGCAGGAAGAGGGTGGTGCCGGAGGTTTATGGAGGCCCCATCCCAGCAAGCGCTGTTGCACCAGGTGCTGGTGAGGTCCGGATCAGCTGCGCTAAAAACTGCATGTTTAGCAAAGGGGGTGCCTACAGACCCAAAAGTGAACATCAACACTTGCACAAAGAAACCTCTCATTCATGCTGTCCGAAATGGTGTGCATTAACATTTTTATGTGTAACCTAAACCCCAATCCTAAAGAAATAAAACAATCTTAAACCAAGTCTTCTTGAGTGGGTTGTGCGTTAATCACAGAAAGCAATAACTTTCAAATTACCATAAACTATCTTTAAAAATGTATTTGGTACTCCTTTTAGCTAGTAGTCGGATCCCCTTTGGCCTTCAAAACAGTCTTCATTATTTGTAGCACAGATTCAAGAAGGGGAAAACACTCCTCAAAGAATTTTTTCAGCTTCAGACAGGTGTGTTAGAGTTGGAGCTTAAATCTGCAGTAGGTTCCAACGCGTAACGTGTCACTTTAAGTCTCACATAAACTTTAAATGAGTCTGTCCCTGACTCTAATGTCCAGTTTAATGCAGCCCTCTGCCAAAGTGCCAACCATACTATTTTTAAAGAGTCCAAAGAAGTCAACAGCAGGTGTTTACCATAGCATTTATGTTTGAAGGCAAAGTCAACTCACAATCTTGACCAGAGGACCTCCATTAACTTATAGGACGTCACTACATCCGAATATATTGCAGAGGAAATTAAGACTCATCAGGTAAAGACACTTCCCCCCCCCCATTTAATTGTAGTTTATTTTGCTGAGCCAATGCAAATTAGCCTCAGTTCACGGTTCTTGGCTGACAAGAGTGGCACCTGTGTGCTTTTTTGAACTTCAGAACTTCACTTTCTTCAAGATGCGATGTGTTGTGCATTCAGAGATGCTCGGGATACCTTGATTGTAACAAGTAGTTATAAGTCTTTAAGTTAATTGTCGATCGCTTATCTGAGGCCGGGTCGCGAAGGCATCCGACAGATGCCCGAGCCACCTTAACTGGCTTCTCTAGAAGTAAAGCAGCAGCAGCTCTACTGCAAGTTCAACAAGCATGCCATAATTAAAATTCAATTAAATTACTTTCCTCCCAACCTTAATAGATCCTGTATCCAAAGTCGCCCCAAAACCCTTAAATAGTGCACTATTTGAGGGAGCAGCCATTTGTAGTAGCATCCAAAACCATAGTGGGTTTTCTAAAGTGCACTCAATTAAGCCCACAATGCACCACAATATCGAGTGTACAACTGTTGTACGCTCAAATACTAGAGAATACTCATAATGACAATGAGTTTCCACTGGCATGTTGCATAGCAGCGGAATGAGTGTTTTCAATTCATACACACAGAAGATAGTGCCTTTCCATATTTCCGGGTTTCATAGCAGTGGAATTTGTTATAGTTGAGTAAACTTTGCGCAATGAATGGGAGAGGTTTTTTTTTTTTTTTTTGCATTCCTATTTGCACAAATGATAAAAGGAAAAACTCAACGATGGTGTTATCAAAACACTCGCTCTGCTGCACACATAACTTGCCAGTAGAAATGTACTGTGCGAGTTTGTGCTCTACGATTAATTTCTACATCCGACCACAAGAGGGCATCCACGACAAGATCCTATTGATCCATTCATTCATTTTCCTTCAGCTTAGTCCCTTTATTCATCAGGGGTCACCACAGCGGAATGAACCGCACACTTATCCAGCATATGTTTTACACAGTGGATGCCCTTCCAGCTGCAACCCAGTATTGGGAAACATCCATACACACTCATTGACACACATACACTACGGCCAATTTAGTTTATTTAATTTACCTATATAGCACATGTCTTTGGACTGTGAGGGAAACCAGAGCACCCGGAGGAAACCCACACAAACACAGAGAGAACATGCAAACTCCACACAGAAATGCCAACTGACCCAGCTGGGACTTGAACAAGCGAACTTCTTGCTGTGAGGTGGCAGTGCTAACCACTGAGCCACTGTGTCTAGCGGATCCTATCAAATTACTTTGTTCCATTCCCTACAGACAGCTTGCTAAGTATTAAATAACTCTTACAGAGTCTGCCCAATAATTTTTAAATCTTAACAATCGAAGGGATTTATTAACCAGCAAACTCAAACAAAATAGCATCCCCTTCAGTGCTCGATTTCATTCACCCCTTTAAGTGCAATATAATAGTGAACTAATGTAGGCAACAGTAAATTCGGGTATCGGGGTAGTTTTGGATACAGCCAATGCCTAAATGCACTGTGTTGTGTCATATGATTGCTTGGTTAAAGTAACAAGCAGTTGGACAGGTAATATAATGCTGAGGTCACATTTGTTCACCTCACAGACTTCCATTCAAACGCATGAGAATGCAGCAAACCGGAAACGCAAGTTTGTGCAACAGGTTTCGCATGTTGCTGCATTCCAAAGTTCAAGTTGGTGAACTCTGACCTGCAGAATTGCATAATGTGAATCTGTGAAACCAATAGAAGATCAAAACATGACCTCTCTGTACAGAAATGTCAAACAATGAGCAATTGCTCACTTTATCAATATCTAACCATCTATCTAATCATCAGTTTTCAGTTCAATTGATCTTTATTTCTATAGCACTTTTACAATGTAGATTGTGTCAAAGCAGCTTAACAGAAATTTTAGTAAATTAGACTGCGTCAGACCAGATTTCAGAGTTGAAGTTCACTTTAGTTCAGTTCAGTGTGGTTTAATTTTCACTGCTGAAAGTCCAAACACTGAAGAGCAAATCCAACCATGCGCAGCTCTACAAGTCCCAAACCAAGCACACCAGTGGTGACAGTGGCGAGGAACAAACTTCATCAATTGACGAAAGGTAAAAAAAAACCTTGAGAGAAACCAGGCTCAGTTGGGGAATCAATCTCATGTTCTCCACTCCTCCATGACCACCACAGCATCTGATTAGGATATGACCTGGTCTAGGATTATTAGTTTTTTCATCATTTTATCATGTCCCTTGTTGCATCGTCGCATGACCAAATTTCGCATGCTTAAACTCAGTTTACTACATTTACATTATCAGACATCTTTATCAAAAACAACTTACACCCGTGAACACACAGCCAGAGCAGTTGGGAGTTTGGTGGTTTGCTCAAGGGAATCATCTCAGCCATGGTATATTCCCACCAAGAATCCCTGCTGGTACCAGAACTTGAACCTGTAACCTTTGGATCACTAATTCAACTCTTTAACTATTAGGCCATGGCTGCCCACTCATGTGTGCTAGCAACTTAACACTGCAGCATTGCAAGATTATGTGCAATAAACCAAATGTCTTCAATGATTTGGGGCTAGACAGCACCTCAAAAAATCAGACAGAGTATCTGGCCAGGGTGTGGGTGTTTGCAGAGGCTGAGGAACCTGGATTGAGTTTTGTCTCAAACTTCGTTCAAAAAGATTCCGTTCCATGTTTGTTGTTCTTGGCTGCATGAGTTATAAAAATGGGACGAGACACTGAGTTTTTGCGTATCCCAAACACACCATGGTTTCCTATCATTGTGTGGGAGAACTTGGGAAAATGCTCTTTGAGCTCAACAGGAAAAACAAACTATAGAGGTGACCTGATTGAAGAGCAGCAGATCAAGATGACTCCTTTGGAAAACTCTGCAGATGGTCACAGTTGTGATGAGGGAAGAAGTTTAGCAACTGACAATGGTGGATGCTGAGGTCTTTTTGAGGTTCGCTAACTGAATAGAAGTCACAGATAAAAGTTCCTAATACGAGGATCCTTCCTCTTACGCTGGTTTTGTTCTTCAGTGTTGTTTCAAGTTATTTTTAGACAAAAAGTAAACTCCATTCACTCCTATTTGCTTTTTATAAACAGGAATCTATGGCTTGAAGATATTTCTTAGAACTCCAAATCCATCTGTTTTCCTCTTTAGATCAAGAAGAGGTCCTGAAAGTTCATTGGCTAACTGGTTCAATTGAGAGTTTAATCCATGTTCAAACCCTTAAACTACTCAAGTTCATACCTTCTACAAATTCAAAATACAAGTTTGGACATCCCGACCCTCTTAAGTTTCACTAGCTGATTGTTTTCCACTTTTAATGATAACCAGCCCTTGTGATGCCAAGGAACTGAGACACCCGCGCCCCTCTCTCCAGTTGAGAAAGAAAACTGAACTTTTAAATATCAGGGCACAACACAGCATCAACCACATAACTTGTACCACGGACAAAATAACCTGCTGGCTCATTTATCTTTAAGCTGAAAAAACATACACCATAAATAC
Source organism: Danio tinwini (assembly GCA_903798205.1). Lineage (NCBI taxonomy): Eukaryota > Metazoa > Chordata > Actinopteri > Cypriniformes > Danionidae > Danio > Danio tinwini. The sequence continues at coordinate 8,716,429 of CAIGQZ010033231.1, forward strand.
AAGCTAATTCTCGTGACAAGAGCACACATGCATAGAGAATGCATGTGGCAAATAACCACAATGAATAACCTTTAAATGAAGGTCATGAAGTTCGTGAGTATTACTACAACACACTTGCCCCCTGCAGATAATACTCCCCAGGTCTTCTGAGATGCATACCTTGTGACATGCAAGTATTTGTCTTTGAAACGCAAAAGCTTGTGGATGAAATTTAAGATGTTGTTTTGTTTAATTTGAGAACCAATATCTTTGAAGGCCAAAGGGAATGTCACATGATTTTTTTCAAGGGTCTGCTTGAAAACAGGAAATTAGCAGGGACAACTTTGTTATTTTTTCATAAGTTTCTTCAGACATTATGATCAAAGAATTTTCAAGAGGTAAACTAGAAACGGCAGCTAATGGTAATTCACGTCTAGCCAGGGATTCTGAATACTTAAAATTGAAAATAAGTATCTTAAAAAAAGGAAGTCTAATCATTCCAGAGTAAAAAACTCATCATCCAGCAGAATTTCAAGGTGAATTGCTTTTGGTTTGTATTAATTGTGATAGAGATGTCAAATTTAAAATGTGTGAAACTAAAAAATCCATCAAAATATTCCACTTGACTATAATATGAGGGAGAAAATTATATTTCATGAATTTAAAAAAGTTTATTCTGTTTATTATTATTAGTAGTAGTAGTAGTCATCATTTGTATTCAGCTGTAAGGATGTGAAAAAACAACATATATGGTACAGTTTGGGTGTGCTCTCCCGATTTAATTAATGATATCACATGTATTGTACACTAAAGGTGCTAAAATACTCTCATTTCTCTACCCTGATCTATTTAAGCCCCCCTCCTCCCCACGTGGGTGCTTTAAACAACTGTTTAATTCTTTTTTGTTTACTTAAATGTTTTTAAACCAGCAGTCACCTATGAAGTCAAATCAGTCTTAAAGATATACCATTTACAAAATAAAGTTCATACATGCACAGCAGAACTCACATTTACAAAATCTAATTTGTAAATTCAAAACACAATTCATAAATTCAACACACAATTTGTGAATTCAAAGTATGAATTTTTTCGCCAAAGGAATTAGATTCATGTATTTATGAATTGTTTTGAATTTACGAATCGGATTTGTGTATTTTGAAATCATGTTTTGAATTTGCTAATTGGATTTGTGTATTTATTAATTGTGTTTTGAATTTTACGAAATGGGTTTGTGTATTTATGAATCATGAATTAACGAATTGGATTTGTGCATTTATGAATCGCATTTTGAACTTACAAATTGAAATTGTGTATTTTAAAATCATGTTTTGAATTTACAAATTGAACTTGTGTATTTAGGAATCGCAATTTGAATCTATGAATTGGATTTGTGTATGTTTAAATCATGTTTTGAATTTACGAATTGGATTTGTATTTATGAATCGCGTTTAGAAATTTTGAATTGGATTTTTGCATTAATGAATCACTCTGAATTTACGAAGTGGATTTGTGTATTTATGAATATAGCATTTTGAATTTACGAATTTGATTTGTGTATTTTAAAATCATGCTTTGTATTTATGAATCATGTTTTGAATTTACGAATTGGATTTGTGTATTTATGAATCGCCTTTTGAATTTGTGAATTGGATTTGTAAATTTGAACTGTGTTGTGAATGGATGAATTATATTTTGTAAATGTATTATTTTTGAGACAGATTTGGCTCCATAGTCATCTCATTATACTCCTTTTTTGGAAATGCTTATTGCATTTGTAAAATGAACCTTTTTCGTATTGTTTACATTTTACCAAAAATTAGATGCATAATTTTGGCAAATCTTCATGGGGTGTAGGAAAAAGTGCAGCTTTCAAAGTATTGTCTACTTTATCCTGCTATTTAAAATGTCTAGAGAACGTATCAAATAGACTTACTGGTTATAATATAGCTCCAATAAGTACATTATATATACTATATATATATATATATATATCCAAAATGGAAACTGAACAATAACCAAAAACCTGCTCAACCTGCTGGATCTCTCAGAACAAGAATTTTCCCTCATGGAATGGATGTAGACACTAGAGGGCGACGAGCACAGCCCAAACAGATCTATTAGTGACGCGCCTTCTAAAGAGGCAGGCCGAATCAGGGGATGCTTTTGTCCGCCTCTACAACGTTGACACACTTCAGAAACCACGTTTCTGTGAGTCAGAGCAGACTCCACGGTACCAACGTGAATCAGCCGAGCCCATTCTGAAGGAGCTGAACGGGTCGTTTTCACACGTAATACCCAAATACACAGCGCGTTGCTTTGTTTGACAAGAGGACGCGATGTCCGGGCTGAAGAAACGGAGTTCAAATGCATCCACGGAACGAGATGAAGACGACAAGCAGGTGACGGAGAAGATGCTCACAGGCAGGGGTGGAAATGGCAACACGAGCCCGTCAGGAGACATCACGCCTGGGAGCCCAAGCGCAGACATCAGCCCTGCGGATGGAGAAGAGACAGTCGTGCTGAAAAGAACTATAACACTGGTGAACGGCGTGGCCATTATTGTGGGCACCATCATTGGCTCTGGCATCTTCGTGACCCCAACCGGAGTGGTGAAAGAAGCCGGGTCGGTCGGGCTGTCGCTGGTTGTCTGGACGGTGTGCGGCGTCTTCTCCACTATAGGCGCGCTGTGCTACGCTGAACTGGGGACCACCATCACCAAATCAGGGGGTGACTACGCTTACATCCTTGAAGTTTACGGCTCCCTGCCTGCATTTCTGAAACTGTGGATCGAGCTGCTCATCATCAGGCCATCCTCGCAGTATATTGTCGCCTATGTTTTCGCTACTTACATCCTGAAGCCAATCTTTCCCGTCTGTCCCGTCCCTGAAACAGGGGCTAAGCTGGTGGCATGTCTGTGTATACGTAAGTAACCTGTTACCTAAACTGTAAAGCCTCTAAAACTTTAAACGATTTATTTAATTTATAAATTAAATCACCAAAATCACACTTTTCGCAGTGCATTTTCCCAGTTGATCGTTTGTGACGTTGGACTTAACTTACCTCAGCTGTCATTCGCGTGCTTCTTCGCTTCTATCATCTTTTATTTCAATTATATAGAAATGAATTATTTAAACTACACGTGTGATAGTAAATGTGTAATTATAGACGAAGACGCCACGTTTCGAAACTGAAAAGGCGTGTTTACCCTATAAGAGGAAGTAAGGATGCTGAAAAAGTGCAGACAAATTTCATCATCTCTCGGCCGTCGATGCAACTGGAGGAAGTGGCACGTGCTGCTACATCACCTTGGCGGGCTTTATGCAAATTAATTGTGTTGTTTGTATTGATAGGAATTTAGCTGTAAGTTCATATCGTACTTTGAGGATAAATATTGATAATTTGTGAAAAAAGTAAGTCCTATTTTTTAAGTAAAAGCATATTTTTATGTTTGTGTTGCTGTTAACATAGCATAATATCTGTTATTAGTTTTTTCAGATAACATTTTAATATGCACACTAATTTATATGCCTGATATGTTAAAAATCTCTTGTACGCCGCCAGTTATTTTTAAATATCTTAAATATTTTGCTACAGTACTTTCAACTTCTTTGTAGTTAAAATAGATTTTAAATTTGTGCCTTTCTTATGAACAATAAGCCTCTATACCCACCTTTAATAAACCAAAAAGCATATTTAAAAGTTAAAAAACGTGTTTGGCCATCACAGCCATTTTGACACTGAGCTTATTTGCCATTCTAACAACAATCAGAGCGTTATTCAAATATTCCCTTTTATTGTTGGCAGTACATTTCTAGTAGTGAGAGTAAATGCCAGAAAGAGTTAATGTTACCCTGCAGCACTACAACCACAAATCTTTGACATGCATGCTCATGGCAATAAGTTGAGTTTGTGATTTACTATGGCAGCCATGTGAGCAATGCAGCCCTCCCACAGGTTTAAACCAGCCAGGATTAGCAGAATTAGCTCAAGCCCTAATTACCAATTCGCCAACAAAATAAAACTCATATTTCTCCCTTTCTGTCCCTGTCTCTTTCTTTGTCACCCACTGCCTCTCTCCACCTCCTTTTTCATTTAGGCCAGATGAATGCTTGATTGGGGTACAAGGAATTTGTATTCTTTGTGATTGTGAGTGAATGAATGAATACAGCACTTACTATTCGCTGTAATCTTGTCCTGCTAGTGGCTTGTCTAATCCGACCATAAGAAGCCACATGACGAGACAGAAAGGGAGGTAAAGACGGCTACGTCCATAGGCTTAAGCTAAACAACGGCAAGTTATGGGATTTACACATCTGATGCAAACACTGAGAGTTCAGCCCAAGATTTATCGCCAGGCTCCTCATGGACTCAAGGTCTGTTGGCGTAGCAGCCGACCACTCTTTCGCTGACCTGTTTTATCATGTGTTTTGTAGTTATGATTGCCTCCTGGATTGGTTCATTGCTTCGTATCCATGGGAGAGGCCCCCAGAGTGGGACTATGTTCATGCCATTAGGGAGTTTAGGGATGAACCTGTCTCATGATCCTTCGTTTATTAAGAATGAGAACAGCAATGCCCAACAGTGTAATACAACAGTGTGTGCATGTGTTCTTTAGTGAGGCAACGCGGGCCCTACTGTCCTACCCAACACAGACCCCTTTTGTACTTTTAAGGGTGCACAAAGGCTGTCAGGCTTCGCCTCTCTGTTTGGTGCCCAGACCGATTTACAGCTAATGCTGCTTTGAAGTATTCGTTAGTTAATCACATTTAATAGGGAGCTTGGAGGCAGGGACCAGAGGCTGAAGCAGCTCATGATTTTTATTATTCCCTGAAAATCTGTTTACCAGTAATTGGTCAATGAACAATTGAGTTTCATGCAAAATGTTGTACCTATGGCTACTAATTTTAGATTCACACATCAATTGATTTTCCAAAACAATTATCCTGTGTATAGCCTGTCCCAACAGCTTAGGACATAGGCAGGGAAACACCATACCTTCCAATATTTTGTAATATCCAGTTTTTGTATGCTCACAAAAAGAACAAGCAAACCTTACATAGAAAAGCTCCTTAGCTAAAACTTAATTAATTTGGTACCCATTAAGCCACTGTGCCCAGTTAAATGATTGAGTACATATAAAGTATATAAAGCTTTATTTATAAAATTGTAATAATTTATGTAATAGTGTAGTGTCACATATAGAAAAAAAATAAACATGACAAAAGGAAGAACCATAATGAGGACTTAAAATATGACTAAATGAGGACTAAACAAGACACAGGTGAACATAGTCAATCATCCTCTGCATAACTATTCACAAGTCGTGACATATGGAATATTTTCCGGGTCCAAGCCGCTTCTCATATGAATTGAGAAAATATTAGTTTATGGCAATTTTTTTGTAATATCACACATTAAAGTGAATTTTATATAAGATCATGGTGTACACTACAGTCTCTGGACTTGCTGCATTACAGACACCAATATTTTAACAATTTATAAAAAATGTATCACATTCTGACCATTATTAGACATTAATATTTATATTTATATATATTTTTTTATATATGTATATATATATATATATATATATATATATTACATCACTTAATTAAAAAATTCTGAAATACATCATGATTTTCGAAGTATTACATCGATAAACGTTTATTACTACTATTTGTTGAGTCTCCCCATACCGTTTGATGGAACACTGGGACCCAGAAGCCGCTTTGCGTGACGTCAAACGGATTGAAACAAACAGGATCAAGGGGAATTTTTAAATAGTTTTTAGAATGTTACATTTTACAATTTAATTAAATTTTGTCAAATTAATTTAATAAAATAAAAGATAAAATAATTGTGAAATAATTTTTTAGGTTAAATCATGCGTCTTGCAGCTAACATCCAAAACTTAATTATTATTTTTAATTAAATGTAGTCATTGTTTTTATCAGAAATAAAAAAATGCAATTTAATTTGTTTTTCCAAAATCGTTGCCCACAAGGCTGCCGGCCATGACAAGTCCAATCAATTTTATCCAGGACTGTGTGACATCAATAGGCTTTCTTTTAATCGCACTGAAGCAGAATTAAACAAACCAAAATTGCAAAGTAAGTAGATGGAATAAGTAGGGCGAGACATTTGAGTATGATTCAAGTAATCACCTGCAGATCCACCCTGCATTACAATCAAAACCCATTAGCCAGATTAAAGCTTGCTCTTGTACAGTATATAGTACTTACAGTCATCTGAGCCTACATGTGGACTCAACCTTTTTCAAGATCAGGCAGATTTGTTAGTTTACCATTCATCTTCTCATTTAAAAAGTAAAAATTTGGCGGTACAAATTTTAGCAAGACACTAAAGCATGCTGCCACGTGTACAGTATATCTGAAAAGGCAACAACTCTTTGCTGATGACACCTCTCAAGTTAAAGTGTGGCTGACAAATTGTACCCTAATTAGTTTACTAAGTATTTAGGTTAACTTCCTCTGAGCCTCTGTTGTGAAAGACTAAAAATAAGTATTCTGTTTCTCCCATCTCTCCTAATAGTGTTGTTGACCGCTATCAACTGCTACAGCGTGAAGGCCGCCACAAGGGTTCAAGATGCCTTTGCCGCTGCTAAGCTACTTGCTTTGGGCCTCATCATCATTATTGGGTTTGTGAAGATCGGCAAAGGTGAGTAGCACACAAACACACTTACTGAATGAACACCAGCAGTTAGTCGGGTCACTAAAGGCAAATAATCATTCTCTATTATGTGTCACATAGATTTGCATGCTGTTAGGTAGGCCCTGGCATCAGTGTTTGTTTATTTTTGCTATGGATACCATGTACTGTTCCAACTATTTTCATTACAGTGTCTCACACTGCTATTTAGCCAGGTGGAAAGTGTCTGCAAGCTACATATGTTTTGAGGTCAAATTCAACATTGCATTTATCTACAAAAGACGTTTTTAAAGGTTTGTTGGTGAAGAAAAAAGTGACTATTTGCTTAAACTAAGAAATATCATGTAGTGTAAAGCATACTTTATCCTTATTAGTTCTGGACAGATTCTGGACTTATGCAGAATCTGGATAAGTATCTATCTATCTACTTTATCTATCTGTCTGTCTATTGAAAAAGTTTATTAAAACTACATCAACAATTACCAATAGTGTTGGGGAAAGTTACTTTTGAAAGTAATGCATTACAATATTGAGTTACTTTTCAAAAAAGTAACTAGTTGCATTACTCTTTATGGTAAGTAATGCGTTACTTTACTTTTGAGTTATATTTGTGTTACTTTTTAATACTTGGCTGAGGCTTGATTTGTTTTAGAACTTTTTTCTTTCTTTTTTAAGAGGAGCTCTGCTATAAACACACTGTATAACCAGCCTTTTCTCATGAGGAAACATAATTGTTTTAGTGGCTAATTCGTATGAATTCGAAAACGAGGCAAGGCACATAACACCACCCCTGAACCCAATCGTCATTGGGGGATTAGCAAATCATATTTTATTGTACGAATGCGACCTTACGAATTTATACGATTAGCCACTAAATCAAAAAGTTACAAATTGCTGTGAGATCGTGTTGCTATAACCTACACCGACATTTACCTTACCTACAAAAATGAAAATTTTCGGAAAATGTCTTCCTGTGCCCAAAGCTACATATGCCGTACATACAGTTTACTGAAGGTTTAAAGCAATGTGTTTGCCACTTTTGTACTATTTGTCTTAAGTAAAATCTCAGTCCATTTTCATTTTCTTCGATGCGTTCAAAATACTGAACACATTCTCTCATTGACTGTGTGATTTATTTTGACTTTTATTTTTAAGTCAGCAATTTATTTTTTAAAAGCAAATTAATTCAACTAAAAAGTAACTCGCATTACATTTTCCAAAAAAGTAACTCAAATCTTATTACTTATTATTTAGGATGCGTTACTTTATTCGTTACTTAGAAAAGTAATATTATTAACGTAACTCGTGTTACTTGTAATGCGTTACCGCTAACACTGATTACCAAAAAACGAATAAAAATGACCAAACAGATCTAAAAATAAAATCTAATTAAACTATAAATGCTATTAAATCTATAAAAAGTACAGTACTTACTGAGTACAAAAATTACCAAATGTTGCTGAATGCACTAAATATAGATTGTATTTGAATACTTTTTTAATCAATGACTTAAACTTTACAACTTTGCATACAAACCTTATATTTACATTTGATTTTTTTAAATGAATATGTAATATTCTATTACTGATTTTATATAGACCATTTTGAGGGATGTAAACAAAAACAGTGGTCTCAACGTATTTCATGTTTTACATTTTTAATTACTATAGCTTCCGAGAATCCAAAAAGAGCCACATGTCGATAAATAATGTTATGATAGCTGTTTTAACATAAAGTTATGATTTAATTTCTGCTTGTTACAGTTATGAAATAGTTTAATAACAAGCAGGAAATGTTCATGGGTCAATGACATGACCACATTGAAATGGTCTATAGAGAAAATAACATAAATATACAGTTTACCTGCCAACTTGATTTAGCAGTCTTATTCCTCAGACACTAATATATGTTTGTACTTCATCTTTTTTAGGGCTTTCTACTGCTGAATGCGCCAGCAGCTCTGATTGTTTGCCACTGAGACACTAAAACACAGACAGCAGTAGTCTAGAGAACGAGTGAGCAAAAAAAAAAGAAGAAGCAGTCAAAGATTTGTAGTACTAGCTGACAAAACCTTACTTGACATGAGCTACAGCAGTTTCTGTTTAAACAGTCAAAACCAGCACCTGGAATTTAAAGTTTTCAAGAAAGAGGAATAATAACATGCACATTTATGCTTTTTGTGTCCACTGTTTCTGTAATAACTAATTTTTTTGGTTTACTGGTTTCAATAAGGGAAATGAGGATTTCGCAGTCTGAGATGTAGATTAACAATTCATGTCCATTCATTTCGTCCTGCACAAACATAAGCCTGGAGCTGGTATCACTGACTCAGTTGTGAGTCAGCTCGAAAGGACAGGTTAATTCAAAAAGATTATTAGCTTTTCTTTTAATCTTTTATCTCCCCTGCATCCACTCTTACTGCAAGACATGTCTTGACAGATAGCAAGATTATTATTGAAAGAAAGAAAAATGGGAATGCTGATTGTTGATTATTGAAGCCAGAACTGTAGGGCATGACTTGCCCAAATTTGTCCAGTTTTTGGACTTGCCTTTGGGTGTGTTTTTTTTTGTGTGTGGTTAAAGGGTTAGTTCACACATAAATGGAAAATGTTCACCCAAAATGAAAATGGAATAGTTACGAGTAGGGCTGCACGATCTGACATTGTGTTTTTTTTTTTTTTTGCGATTTATATATTGCGATAAGAATACAATTTCACCAGATGGCTTAAATATCTCTATTTGGAAAGAAATCGCTAATTTAGATTGATTGGGGTAATTTGGTAAGGGTGTAAATCATGTTTAAAAATTAATAAACTAATTGCAAGCTAAAAAAATTACAATAGTGCAACAAAAAAAAAATCTAATCCCACCACCCTCAATCAACTAAGAAAAAGTTTGGGCACCCCTGGTCTACACTTTATGTTGTAGTGTAATGTACGATACACAACAGTGATTTTTTAAGGATCTTCACTAAAGTCGGGTGGAAGTGTTGGTTTTTGTTATGATGAAATCAATCAAATTAAACTTTAAATGTTGGCAAAAGCTTAGTAAAGTTAGTTTTAGGTTTAATATTTGCTAGAATATTCACCTATGTTGCTTTCGTAACAATCTGCCAATTAAATTCACAATATAAAAAACAAATAAATGTATTTTATAGAAGGTCACACTTCAAGTCACTTTGTTTGGAGCAAGAAAGACATTTTCTACAAGCAAAAAAATTGCTTGTTTTTAGGTTTTTTATTAAATTACGTCATTATATAATATTATATGGTAATTCCACCATAACAATATTTTATACAGGGCTGGGCCGATGAACAATATTATATCGAATAGCAATACAGTTTTTGTCAATAACAATAATAAGCTCTGGGCTTTTTACTCTATATTGATCTAAGAGCCAATCACACAGCAGAAATGTGCAACAATGGGAATCTAAAAGTGTGTTGATTTTAGAGATGTATAAAATTTTCAACCACCGAAAATTTATCATCCAAAAATATGTTATGCCATTTAATGGACCCTCTAATTTTTGTGGCTTCGATAATTGTTGGGGTACTCTATTAAATCTGGAAGCATTAACAACTTATATCGAAATATATTGTTATCATTCAATATAGAAAATAATTATCGAGATTGCATTTTTGCCATATTGCCAGGTCAAAATTATTAGCCTATTCCATTTTTTTCTTTTTCAAATATTTCCCAAACGATGATTAACAGAGCAAGGAATTTTTCACAATATTTCCTATAGTATTTTTTCTTCTGGAGAAAGTCTTATTTGTTTTATTTCAGCTAGAATAAAAGCAGCTTTTAATAAAAAAAATAAAAAAACATTTTATAGTCAATATTATTAGTCCCCTTAACTAATATAGATTTTTTTGATTGTCTACAAAACAAACTATCATTATACAATGACTTGCCTAATTACCTTAACTTACCTAATTAACCTAGTTAAGCCTTTAAATTGCACTTTAAGCTGAGTATCTAGCTGAGTACTAGTATCTTGAAAAATATCTAGTCAAATATTATGTACTGTCATCATGGCAAAGATAAAAGAAATCAGTTATTAGAAATGAGTAGGCTCACACGGAATCTGCGCACGCAGAATTCCGCAGATTTTTAGCCCATTATAAATTCTGTTTATTTACTTGAATATATGTGTGTAAATCTAAATTATTTCACATATTAAGGTTTTAGTTATGAGACTCCCAAAACAATTCCACAGAAATCTGCAGATTTTTACCAAAATTCTCCACAGAAATTGCAAAAAACGTTTGTAGATTCCGTCTGGCCCTAGAAATGATTTATTAAAACTATTATGGCTAATAATTCAGGATTTTGACTTCACCTATATATCGAACTCTTATTTTGGAAATCGTTAAACTCAACAAAGCTACTGTCGATACAGATGCAGCATTTCTCTAAAACTCCCACTCTTTATTACCAAACTGCTGGCCTTCATGTGCGTTCATCTCACGGATATGATCTTTCGGACATGAATTAAACACACAGAAACAATTTGAATCAGATTATGATGCTGCCTATATAGAGTGCTTTTCGTCAGTCATTCAGGACTTTCACTTTTAGTAGGTCTGCATTTAACGGCTTACTTTGACTGAAGACAGGAGGGCAGCTGGGCGTATTTGTGTGCAACTTAGATAAGCAAATGCAAAGCAATCGTGAAAACAGCATGCCCTGTGAATCAAGACCATAGATATACACACCCTCACTGTCCTTAGAGAGAGAATGATAGAGGACGATATGTGGATGACTGAATTGACAACCAACACATGCAGGATTACCGATAAAAGAGTTGTTTAATTCACGGTGTGACATTTCTCTGTGCACAATGTGGCTTCTGTTTGACTGCCTAATAGACTTATCTCGTTTAGAAGTTCAGAAAAGGTCTCAGCGTGTCTCTTAGTGCTGGTGTTTGTTTTGAGAAAGGCGCTAGTCCTTAATTCTGTTACGTTATCACAACAACCTGCCGAGTCATTGCTAAAAAGTAGCTTGCAACAAGACACCTCATGGTTACTCAAGCATCTCGAACTTCGCTGGGATGTCAGAATGGGAATCCACCCTGCATCTAAGACTCCGCCCACTTGTTCTAAACTTGGCTGATGGAAAAATTTTTTGGGCCTTAAAAAAAGGTTTAAGGGTCAGTTTGCACCATTAAAAGATGCTAAAAACAGAAGCTATTTTTAAAGTATTGGTAATTAGGCCTATACGCTGACAAGGGGGAAAAGGAGGGAACAAACAGGGAATGATGCACACACAAAAAGCAAGCACATGTGTTTGTTTTGGAGAGTAAATATTTGATTCTAATAAGTCATAATGGAAAAATAATATGAAACCAATGTGACTAGATCCAGCTGTGAATTGTGTAACACTTCCTGTGTTTTTTTTATTTATTTATTTTTACTTTTTCTTTATATATATATATATATATATATATATATATATATATATATATATAT
>CAIGQZ010033231.1:8728563-8740920 GCA_903798205.1 Danio tinwini
TATATATATATATATATATATATATATATATATATATATATATATATATATATATAGTTTTAATGAAATTGAATGATCAACCCACTTAACTGTGATATAAGGGTGATGGAGGGGTTTGTTTTATTTAGGGATGTTAAATGTTTACTGTTTAATTTTGGGGTTATTATTATTATTTTTTAAGTTATTTTATTATCAGTGTATTTATTGTTAGTTCATAAGAATGAAATACAAATAATGATATGAAATGTTACAACATTAGCTGTTTTCTGTTTTAATATTTTAATAATATTTAAAAATGTATTGTATTTTTTATTAATGTGATGCAAATCTAAATTTTCAGCAACCATTATTACCGTTTTATTGTCCTATAACCCTTCAGAAATCATTCTAATTTGCTTATCAAGTATTTTTATTACCATCGTGTTGAAAACCACCGATGAATATTTTAAGAATAATAAAATTTTAAGATTAAAATTTTACTTTTTTTTTTGTACTTACACCTTGCTGGGTTATACAGCAAAAACATGATCCCGATAACATGTTTCATATCATTCGGTATCGATGATTATTGACTATTTTTTAACAATCCATTTAGGAATATTAGGATTTTTTTATATTATTTAACCACTTTAATTTATTCACCAATATTACAAATGCAAATAGTTTTAATAGTCAAAAACAAAAATATTTAAACACAATATCTGATCTCTCTATAATAAAATAAACCTAAGTGTTAAAAAGACTCTTAAACTTGATAAATAAAAAAATACATAAAAGTGTGTGCAATGGTAAAGTGTAAATGCTGAACAATCAAAGCAAATTTTAAGGTGTGAATAATAATGATCCAGTAAACCTCAGTCTGTAAGCAGAACAAGTTATGATAATCAAATCTGAGCTTTCAAGTAAAGGAACCAGCCATCGTTATTCAAATACATATTGCAATGTTACAAATTGTAACAATTGGATAACTATATTATCCCCTGTGCTAAAAAAGATATTTCTGATGTGGTGCTTGTGGCTGGGATGCACAAGAAAAGAATCCAAAAAAGCCACTCTGGCTACATCCTTTTTATATCTCCTCACTGCTGCTATACAGCACTTATTTTTGCATGTGTTGTTATTCTGACCTGAAGTGGAGATGACGCAACCTAAAACTTGAAAAAAAAACGTGAGCCGTGGTTTGCTTCACCATTTTCAATGCGCTTTACGCTCGCGCTCCCCTACCGTCTTTCTGTTACCAGGCGATTATCAAATGTTTTCTCAGAGGATGACAAACAGACAAACCATTGCTGCAGCTCTGATACAGGTTTATGGAGAAAATGAAAAAGCACGGCAGTGTTTGGATGCGTTGTGTTTGTCTGAGGTAATTAGTCTAATGTTATTACTGAAATGTGTATATTCCACACTTCTAAAGTGTAAAGCAGATTGGTTAGTTCTACTTACTTGAATCACAGTGCTCACAGCATTCTTAATAGTTCAGATGTTTTTCAACTAGGTGCGTCTGGAAAATACTAAAGTTTGCACTGCTTGCACAAGCTTGCGCGTCGCTTCTTATTTGCGCCTCAAGTCGCATGTTTCCATTAGAAATGTCAAACTTATACCCTAAGCTTATTGGCATTTCTCAGCAGCCACATTTTATTAAAATTGTAGCGCTTCATAATGAAACTTCATAACATACTTTTTATATCGTTACAGACCATGGTGTTCGGTCAATAAATACGATACTAATTTTGTCGCCCACATTAGACTTTTGAAGAGCATTTATTTTAAACAGATATCTTATGAACTTACATTATACATGTAACATTATATATTAATTTAAATGAATCCATTTAAAGAATTTTTTTGCCTTTTAAATGCAAACTACCATTCACTGTTACTTTTAAATAGATAATAAATATATTACATATTTTACAACAAAATGTTGTGATTTCATCTTTCAGAATTAAGTATGGAGCATCATTCTAAAATTATTGTGCTTAATACTAAAACATACTTTCTAGTATGTCATTGCAAATGTCCAATTGACCTGATGCCCTACTTTTTCCTGCCATCTCTCAAACAACTCTCAGTGTTCGTTAAACTGTCCCAACAGATGTGACAGTGGTTGCACAACAGATGCTGACATTGCTCGCTTTCACACACCGAAATAAAAAGTGTGTTTGAGATTGCCTGTTGTTTTTAGGAACTCGTCAGTCTAATGTAAGCTGAGATCTGCTGTTGAAGCATTTCTCTCAAACAGAGATTGGGGTCTTCTCTTCTGATGCGGTTCTCTGAAGCTCCGGTCTGAGCCTGTACTAGTCAAGTTTATACAAAGAGTTTATACAGGCTTTCAGTCTCGTTCTGCGCCTGACTGCTTCAGGCCTACAGTCTCACCACACACACACACACACACACACACACACACACACACACACACACACACACACACACACACACACACACACACACACACACACACACACACACACACACACACACACACAAAAACACACACACAAAAACACACACACACACACTTTTCGCCTGCCGTGTCATGTGACCACACAGCATTGGCCTCCATTGATCACACTGATTCACATGAGCTTGCCTTGGGCTGCAATCACTCTCACATGGGGGAGATGTTTATAAGTCTACTAGGTAGTGTTCCAAACCAAGTCTAAATTAGTTGCCTCAGCACAAGTCATTTAATGACTCGACTACCAATTATTACTTCACTTTGCTAGTATTGGATTGGACCCCGTTTTGCATTCAAAACTGTTCAATTCTTGGTGGCGTACATTTAACAAAGTGCTGGAAACAATCCTGAGAGACTTTGGTCTATTTTGTCAGGACTCAATGAGAGATTTGCTAGCTGCATATCCTCTACCAATCCACCACAAACCAAAAGTTTCACTTCGGTTGAGATCTGGTGACTGGAGGCTATTGGATTTTAGAGAACTCAATGTTATGATCAAGAAATCAGTTTGTGATGTAGCTTTTGTAAAATGATGGCCATATCCTTGAACGTATTCTGCTGAAAGTAGCCATCATAAAGACTGATTTATACTTCTGCGTCGAGAGATCACCGTGACTTACTGCACCTGCCTTGCTCATAGTCGTCCATTTATACTTCTATCATACTATTACATGCTGTTTGTGCTGCTCACTAATAACAGTTTCGAAACATTAGCTGGTAGGTTTTTATGTTCCTCCTAGTCAAGTTTCTTCACAGCTGTTTTGTTTTTGTTTGTAAAGTTTAACAACTTTAATTATGAGGTAAACACAAAACAAAAGTTTCCATCTGGAGCTCCTTCATGGGACACTTGTGAACACTCGCTCCATTGGGCTCAATGCTATAATTTGAGCATGTTAAATTCTGTCTTGTGATTTTGTGACAAAAAGGGTGGGATATGAACAAGGATGGGCCGGTATAAGATTGTGACGGTAAGATAACCTTGGATAAAAATGTCATGGTTTCACAGTATTGTGATTACTGCTCTAAAATAAATTCCTTTTAAATGTCTGGGTAAAACTACTTTTCCCCCTATTGAACACAATATATTTTATTTAAAAAAACATTTAAACTATTTTGCAGCGTCCTTTTGAATACTGTTGCCCTAAAAAACTAAATTAAATATTTGTAAAAACATGTAAAAAAAAAAGTACATATACCATAGGAAAAGTATAATTTATATATTTTTTTCGGTTTTAAAACCTTGACTTTACCAAACGGCAGTAACGTTATCATCCCTTGCCTAGATATGACAAGGTGTTGATAAAATCAGCGACTGCTTTATGTTTTAAATTTCTGTACAGATCATGTATTGATCTTCTATCAGTCTCACACATTCACATGATGTGAATTCGCAGGTCAGAATTCACCAAGCTTTAACTTTGTAACACAGCATCATGCGAAACTTGGCACATGAGCTTGCGTTTCCATTCCGTTCACAACAATGAGTACGAATGGAAGTCAATGGTTGAGAAGTGCAAGTGACAATGCCTATACTCAGGTAGGCTGTGCTATTTAAAGCGATAGTTCATCCAAAAAAATGTATTTACTCATGACTACCAATGTTCTAAAACTTTTTTCTTGACTTGAACACCTGTAACACTACTTCTAGAGTAGAGAAAAACAAATACTATGGAAGTCAATGGCTTTCTTCAAAATGTTTTATTTTGTGTTCAACAGAAGAACGAGGTTTGGAAGAAGTAAACGGTGAGTAAAAATTATGACAGAATTTTCAGTTTTGGCTGAACTATCCCTTTAAACAATTCTTAATTGTTAACAAGGAACCCAAAAACCGACCATCACCCACACACATTTCATCATTAGCACTACAATTCAGGATGGATCAAGGCTTTGCAAATGTTATTTGCACCAAATTACCATCTGAATGTCACAACAGAAATCAAGACTAATCAGACCTCACTACTTGTTTCCAATGTTTATAGTCCTATTTTGGTGAGCTGAGCATTTTTGTGTTGTTATTATTGCCTTTCCCTCTTCTTGAACCAGTCTGGTCTGCCTCTGGTGTGAATTAAGGCATTTTAGCTCATCAGCTAATGATCACGATATATTTTAACCTACTCTATATTGACCATACTCTGAAGACACTAGAGATGGTTGTGCATGAAAATCCCAGTAGATCACCAGTTTATGAAATTCGGCATCAACAATTCCTTTTCTATCCCATTTTAATGCTTAGGCACAACAAGGATGTAGCCAAAACCAGAAAAGTTTTGTATTTTAAAAAAGATTCCCATTTATATGTTTTCAAAATGATCATTGTTAATAACTAAACCAACCGAATAAGCTGTATTATGTATGCCAGGCTAGTATTTGGTGCTCTTACCATTTTAGTAAACAGCACCTATGGAGAAAGTGTGTCTCAGCATTTGTGTGTGTGTGCATAGAATTTTGTATCTCCGCTATTGGTTGTAATGTGAAATAAATCCATACCTTGCTGAGGAAGCGATAGGACTTGAACAAAACAAAACAGCAACAAACTACATACTCTGCCATTTTGTTTTTACATGGTTTTGCTCTTGCCTTTAAACTTCATCTCCCTAAACACCTACTATGGGATCTATTTGAACAATCTTAAGTGCAAAGTCTAAAGCCCCATATGGTGATGCATACGTCTACAAAACCTGTGGACAAATCTAAAATTTTTCTTATTAAAGCAAATATAAATATGCATATAATAAATACTACTACTAATAATTATAACATTATACAAATGCAAATTGTCATGAATAAACAGACTACAACAGAGCAACAGATTCCTAAGCCCCCTAAGGTGAGGAGGGCATGGAGGCAGTGTTTTTTTATTTATGTAAAAATAATATATATTTTTTACTATTTTTTGTTATTTTTTATATGTAAAGATATTAGAGTATTGCTGTACGTCCTGTGTATATTAAGCAATTCATCTTTTTCAATTCATCTTTATTTCTATAGCACTTTTAAAATGTAGACTGTATCAAAGCAGCTTAACATAGAAGTTCTAATAAATTGAAACTGCGTCAGTCCAGATTTCAGAGTTGAAGTGCAGTTTAGTTCAGTTCAGTTTAGTTTACATTTCACTGCTGAAAGTCTAAACACTAAAGAGCAAATCCATCGATGTGCAGGTCCACAAGAACCAAACCAAGCAAGCCATTGGTGGCAGGGGTGAAGAACAAACTTCACCAATTGACAAAAGTGAAGGATAAAAAACATTGAGAGAAACCAGGCTCAGTTGGGCACGAACATTTTTCCTCTGGCCAAACTTCTTGTACAAAGCTGCAGTCTAGGCACTGGAGACTGGAGGCGTAATGTGTATGTGTGTTTTGGACCTGCATAGCTAAGGCACTCTTTAAATTACAAAAACTCCTTACCTTTAGACCACTGACTTAAGACCAGCTTTTTGTTGGTCAATGGTGCGGCCTATTTCAGTTGCATCAAAATAGTAACGCACCAACAATGCGCCTTAACACTTTTCAGACCAGCACGCCTATGAGTCCACAAAGCGGCACAAATGGATTTGGTATTTAAACAGCATGGCGCAAAACGTAAAAATGACACTTGCGCTGGTCTGAAAATAGCAACAAATTATGTCTTAAATGCTTGCCGCCGTATTGTGCCGGGTGTATGCTAGGGCCCTAAGCATGTACGTTTTCAGACATTTACAAGAACACAATAGGGCCCTAAGCATGTACGTTTTCGGACATTTACAAGAACACAATAGCTGCATTTTTAAAAACAAACACTTTAAATCATGTGAAATCACATTTTCAGATTTATGCATCAGAAAAACACTGTCGTCATGTAAACAAACAGACAAAATGCATAAAATTTTCCCGCTTTTTTGTCTAAAAACTTAATGTGAATAGCACTTACGGTTGATCTTCAACATCTTGACCATGTCTACATGCCTTAATACTTTGAGTTGCTGCAATGATAAACAAGTGTACCAATAACGTGACATAATTGCATAATAATAAGTACATAACTACCCTTTAATTAACCCTTTAGTTAGTAGTAAGACTTTTTTATTAATTAGGCCCAATCCCATTCTACCCCTTAGCCCTTCTCCTTAACCCTACCCCTCGTTTTGAGCGTTCCCTAGAAGGGGTATGGGTGTCCCAATTCTCTTTAGCTTGAAGGCGTAGGGCTAAGGGGAAGGGGTGGATAGCCCTTCGAACTGAGATTTTTCAGAACCACACTCGAAACCAAGGGGTAAGAAAATTTCCCAGAATACACCATCTACAACCGCAGTTTCGCTGCACACCGGAAGTAAGGAGAGCCACAAATTAGTATTTTTTTGTCATTATTACGAATTTTTACAACAAACAAACAAACACATGTTTTACTATATTCATAACTGTGTTTGTGTTTTACTGTCATGCTTTTATAAAAAAACTGCTAAAATAAAAAACGATTAATTTCGCAATCTATGATCCATAATAATAACTCCCGTACAGCAGTCCTACAACATTCTGACAATCCATGACACTCGAATACCCTGTCAGAAAAGTCTAGTGGCTGAGAATGAGCTTTTAACAGTGTCTGCTATAATGTAAATGTTGTTTTTGATGTGTTTATAGATGAATATGGCCACGGTGTAAATGCGCAGTATACTTACGATCTTATTGCCACATTAGATCGTTATGATAACATGATATATGCCTTCAGTGATTTCCTAAAGATAAATACCTAAAAATAACACAACTGGAATAACTACAACAGTCGCGATCGTCTGATCTCATATGAAGCAAGAGGTCGTGATGGCATATGATGACATGTGCAGGTGCTGTAGTGCTGTCCCAATTCTTAGGGGTACATTTTAGGCCCTTCCCCTTCACACTCGTTTTTAAGGGCCAAAGGGAAGGGAAAAGGGTACAAAAATAGAATTGGGATTGGGCCTTAATCTCAGATTCTACTTTTCTTCACATACTTTCCTTCAAACCTGTTCAGCTAGTTTTTTCTGACTTACTCTACACACCTGTCCATGCTTGTTTGCTGAACTACAGTACTTGCTGTACTTGCAGTACCAATAAAGTAGAAGACGTAAATCGTTTAGGGAAGCCCTTATCAGACGGATATACACAGAGGCTTGATCTCCCCCAGTTTTCTCACGGCAGAGATAGAAAGCAGGGCCTCAGCCTGAAACAACACTATGTTCATCTGTTGATCCAGTGGAAAATGCACAGGCTTTTGGGTGTTCAAGAATGTGCAAACCCTTCCTTTTCTCTGCGGTTTTTCTCTTTGACCTTGCGCGCCGACCTACTGCCCACAACTAGCCTTGAGAACGTCAGCGTGATCGGCTCATTGTATTTGATAGCGCCAAACAGTCTTCCACCTTGAACCCTTCCATTCAAGCTTGTTTGTTCCTCTCATGGGAGAATATTGTGGGAATATCAGAGCCCTCCCTGGATATTATGACTTTTTGGGATGTTTGTGTTACGTAATGTCCCTGATATAGTTTACAACAGCATTGTGGTCTCATGTTTCACGCTGTTTTGTTTTGCTGTGTTGCAGGTGATACCGTTGAGCTTCTCCCTGAAAATTCGTTCAAAGGAAGCAACACAGACTTTGGCAACATCGGATTGGCTCTTTACAGTGGGCTGTTTGCTTACGGAGGATGGTGAGTTCGCAGGACTACTCTAGAGTTGAGCGAAAGTGTGAAGAACTAGACTCTTATTAGTAATGTAATGTGATGTATGTCTCATTTTTGTGTGTAACATTATTAGATGCTTTTAATTGGTCGTGCAGAGTAACCCTGCCCACCATGGAATCCAGTGGTGTAAAGTAACAAATTACAAATACTCAAATTACTGTAAATGAGTTGTTTTTCTCAGGAATTGTAATTTACTAAGTAGTTTTAAAAATGTGTACTTTTACTTTCCTTTGAGTAAATTTTTAGTGCAGTATTGGTACATTTACTCCTACTTCAACCTGCAGTCACTACTTTATTTTTCTTGTCTATGGGGGTTAGAAAAATCAGTCCTGTGATTTCTGTCAAATCAAATCGCACATAGAAGGTAAATCGCATCATAATGAACTACCTCAAGACATGGGCGATTTATAATTGTAGAAAACTGTTTGGAAGCATTGAAAGTGTCCAAGAAGATGTCCAAAATCTTTACACGCATTGACCCAGAGACTGTTTAGATGATGACTGAAATGGCCTTAAACACCCAGCAAGCACAAGACGCCAACATGACGTTAGATTGACGTTGTACCTCAGCGTCATCGGGACGTTGCATTTTGTTTGGAAATGAAAATTGTTTTGACGTCAGAACACAACGTCAGTGTCCAACGTCCAACCTAAAATCAAAATGCTGTGTGGACGTTTCCACTATGATGTCTATCGGACGTTGGATTTTGGTTGCCTTACCTGAAGAATAAATGTCAGTATGTGATGTCAAAAGGATTTATGATGTTGGCTCGACATTGGACTTTGGCCACTTTCCAGCACAACCTAAAATCAACCAAATATCAAAGTCATTTGATGTCGTTATTGGTATTCAAAATAACATTGTCCTTAGACACTGGCTAGACATTAATTTTGGTCACCTGAAGTCACGACCTAAATCCAACCTAACATTAACGTCTTATGATGTTGTGTGTCTGCTGGGCAATATCTAAATGCACTACAGAATGTTACGTTTACACACATCCACAAAGTAAATCCATCAGCTTTTTACAGCACAATACTCACTACTCTTGAGTACTTTTAAAAGGGCTACTTTTTACACATACTTTGAGTAATATTTACAACAGATACTTTTACTCTAATTGCACTACATTTTAAGCAAGTAAAGGTACTTTTACTTAAGTATTTTTCAGTACTCTTTACACCACTGATGGAATCTCTTTGGCCCAGATTTGCATTCTACATAGCAAATAATGGTTTTGAAAATGCCACAGTGTTTGTTTTTTCATAGAATAAGCTGACTGACTCATACTTTGGATTTTCAGTTGGTGGAGGAAATAATGTTACCACAATATTTCATACATCCACGTTAATGGAATTCAAAATAATTTCTTGCCACTCTCTATATCACTACTTTCATTTTTCTGAATTTTCTTTCAATATTATAGTTATCATTGTTGTTGTTGTTTTTTTTGTTGTTGTTGTTATGTAGCGGAAGCACTGCACTACACACATAAAATAAGGATGACTCTCTATTAAAAGAAGTCACTCTGAGTTTACTTTCCAGCTCCCCAAGCACACACAGGCCAAGTTGTTCATTTTGCTTCAACTTCGAGGGGTCGCCACAGCGGAATGAACCTCCAACTTATCCAGCATAAGTTTTACACAGCAGATGCCCTTCCAGCTGCAACCCAGTACTGGGAAACACCCATACACTCTCACATTCTCACACACACTACGACCAATTAAGTTTTATTCAATTCACCTATAACACGTCTTTGGACTGTGGGGGAAACCGGAGAAAATCCATGTGAACACGGGGAGAACATGCGAACTCTACACAGAAATGCAAACTGAGACAGCCGGATCTCAAACCAGCGACCTTCTTGCTGTCAGGCAACAGTGTTAGCCACTGAGCAACCGTGTCACCATAACAAATATTTTAACATAAATGTGTGTGTGTGTGTATATATATATATATCAGTCAAAATCCAAGGTTGTAAGGAAACTAAAGGCCCAAACAACAAACAAACATGGTACGCTAATTTTAAGCACCTCTTACCTGAAACAAAAATAAAGATTTTAAACAAAACAACAATTCTAATCTCCTTAACTACCTATTAAATGAGAAAACTGACAAAAAGAAACGTCTGGTTACGTCCGTAACCCTCGTTCCCCGAATAAGGGAACGGAGACGTGTGTCTGTAAACAGACTTTTGGGAGTACTTCAGACGACCAATCGCTTCTGATGATAAGAAAACGGGCCAATGAAATGCCAATTGCATTGGCGGAGCTGAGCTCCACAGCTGTGGCTGATGAGCTCATCAGGGCTATATAAGCCAGCTGCTGGAGTCAGATCCTCAGAATTGCCAGCTGAAGAGCCGATCACTCAGCTCCCAGCTGGAGACTTAGGTGCTGTGGCAGTGGAGACACACGTCTCCGTTCCCTTATTCGGGGAACGAGGGTTACGGACGTAACCAGACGTTCCCCTTCATAGGGAACTCCAACGTGTGTCTGTAAACAGACTTTTGGGAGATGTTCTGGAAAGCGCCACAGCAGCTAAGCCCGTCACGCTCCTGATGTGCAGTTTGCCAAGCAATGCGTAAGCGCACTGACATCACCAAAAGCGCAACCTTCCAACGTCCCCTAGGCCCAAAAATTACCATTACATGGGAATAATACAATTTAGATCGGGGGTCGTAATTGAGCTTTTACCTAGCTAATATAGACTAGGGATTTTAGAGATGCGACAGTACGTTGGGAAAGCGTGCCAGTCCCCAAAGGGGAAGGACGCTGCGGAGACCACCTGCTACCCGGAGGGGGAGACTTGATGGTAAGAGAGCATATGGACTAGCCCTATTGAGGGGGAGTGCTACATATGATAAGCTGGTTAGCGGTTAGGGAAGACATGGGTCCGCCTGATTAGGGGGAACACACCATGGTGGATAATGCATATGGCATCACCTAGACAGGGGAATGCACATAGCTGGCACCGAACCTCAGTATGCGGGTAGACCAGATGGGCGTACCAGACTACACACTGAGCCAAGCACTCGACTCCTCCGCTGAGTCAGGTGCTGGGGGCCTCGGAGGAATTCTCTAGGGTTCGCCTGAAAAGGGAAACTTACTAGTAGAATAGAAAATGCGCACGCATCTCCGGGTTAGGGAGCCTGGCGCAGCAAGCGTTTATTGACACCGAGCTTAATTTCCTCTCGATTGACTGGGGTAACCAGTAACCAGGAGGAAAGTGACTCCACTCGAGAAATAATCTCGATAATGTGTTAGGTGTCGCCCAGCCAGCAGCTCGACATGATCTGTTAAGAGGCGCTGTGTACTCACGCCGAAAAGGAGGCACCGCTTATTATATTATTATTATTATTAAGTGTGCTCTCTCTCCCGGGGAACACAGCTCGCCCTGGCACATGAAGCAAGGGTGATGGCATAAATTAAAAAATGGACCAACCTCTATTTTAATACAGCACTTCCCTTCTGCTGATCATAACAGAAAAGAGCTGCGTATGCTTACATGTCACGTTAAGCGCAGTGCGCGGACATAGCAATGAAAAGGCTGAGTCTGCCTCCTCCGCAGGCAGCGCTTGCAGGCTCACCACCTAATAAAAAAAAAGGAGGGTGGTAGAAGCCTTGGCACAAGGTGAACCGAGGTCTCAGGTATTTAAACGTGAGAGTAGGTCGGCCCAATTACTGGCACAATTCGCTGACCGAAAATGCCACCGGAATCTTAACCCTCCTGATACCAGCGCGATCAGCAGAGCTGCCTAAAGGGACAGAACGTATATATACTGATCGAGTGGCTCAACGGACCTAATCATAACTGCTAGGGCTAGACAGATCCCAAGAGGGTGAGAGAGGGGGCGGGGATGGATTATCATCACGCGCCACGCGCCTCTGAGAAACCGGCTGAAGAGGTTATGCTTTCCCAGCGCGCTACCATCCGCATTAAAAACGCGGATGATCACACGCCAAACCTTCAGTGTGGAGGGAGACAGCCAGCGCTCCAGCTATCCTGAAGGAAGAAAACGCAACACTAATCTGGCATGTCCGGGGGTTTTCTCAGAGAGAATTACCACACAACGAATAGACTCCACTGCAGAACATAGGCATACCTAATAAGGCGCTCTAGCCTGTAGTGACGGTGTTAACTATCACACTGATAAGTCACCTAAGTCCACCGCGCTCTGTCTGGAAACCATCCAAAGAGGCTTCAGAGCCCTGC
>CAIGQZ010033231.1:8754917-8766490 GCA_903798205.1 Danio tinwini
ATTATATTATATTATATTATATTATATTATATTATATTATATTATATTATATTATATTATATTATATTATATTATATTATATTATATTATATATTTCCCAGTACTGGGTTGGGAAGGGCATCTGCTGTGGAAAACATATGCTGGAGGAATTGGCGGTTCATTTCACTGTGGTGACCCCTGATGAATAAAGGGACTAAGCCGAAGGAAAATGAATGAATAATATAATATAATATAACAATATAATATAATATAAGATAATATAACAAAATATAATACCTTCCAGAAAAAAAAGATAGATGATCCAGTTTTGCTATTACAGGAAAAAAATATATTATATATTACTATAGTTGTTTAACATTTATTGCAAAATATATGTTAAAATTAACATTTAAAGTTTTTATAATGAGTTTAAAATATTAAGTGCCACATTTTTAAGTAAATTTAGTACATTAAGTAAAAAAACTCTCTGACACTAAATTTAAATACGTATATCCATACACTATATTTATATTTTAAAGTTCTAAGTAAATAAAATAAAATTATATTAAAGAGCAGATAGTTATGTTATTCTTCTTACATTTACCTAATTGTTATATATATATACCTAATACTATTAATAATAATCATAATAATAAAATGGGTTTTGCAGTGTCTCATCTGTTAATGAATCATTCTATAAAACCAGATCTGTCCGGCTTAGACAAAGAACAAAAAATACAAAAACAAAACAATGATCTACTCCTTTGTGATGGAGTAGTAGCAAGAAAAACTCCAGGAGAAAGTTATAAAAAGAACAGCTTTGAACCATTCCTGGAGCTCCATTCTTGCAGCCCATTGTATAGAAATGCCGAAAACACAACACAAGGCAAACATCAAAGATCAGGATGTCCTACCAAAAAAAAAAAATCCAGCATCCAAAGAAGAAGAATGGTGATTGTCAGAGAAGAGAGCAACACTGAGCGGAAACATTTACAGTATGTCTTACACGCGTAAAATAAACTTTTGATTGTATTTTTCAAAGCCTTCTGTCTGTCCACCAGGTCAATATTCTGCTGCCCATTGTGTTCGTGCTGGCGTGTCTGTTCCTCATCGTGGTGTCCTTCTGGAAGACCCCTGTGGAGTGTGCTATAGGTTTCGGGATCATCGCTACAGGAGTTCCTGTCTATTTCTTTGGCGTTTGGTGGCAGACGAAGCCGAAATGGCTCCTGCAGATCATCTGTGAGTGAATCGCTTTTGACAGCGACGGGAAAGATTAAGTTAAATACTCCAGTCTTGAAATAAGAAACAATTTTTTTTTAGCAGACTTGCGCAGAGGTCAAATTTTGAATGAATGCAAGTTCATGTTAAATTTGAACTTTATGCGACTTTGTTGAGATTTTTGCAATGTGTGTAGCCTCCATATTTTGATAGATATACAAGGAATGGATGCAGGACAGGGCTTGATTTATCAAAATGATATTTGATAATTTTGGAAAAGTTTGAAAAAGCTTTTATTTATTCACCAGATTTCAATTAGTTGCCAGAAATATTTCAAAGTTTAAAATTAGGGATGAACTGATAAGGAATTTTTGACTGATATCAGTAACCGATATCTCTTTATATTTGGAAGCCGATAGCCGATATATTAACCAATAAATATGAGTGAAAAATTTTTTTTACAGATTTTTTTACTTTATTAATCAACTATTCCTTTTTTTATTGACCTAATCTTGTTATCAGACTGATAACTATAAAATTAAAAATAGCATTTGGTAGCCGATATCAATATGGCCACCGATATATTGTGCATGCCTATTTAAAATAACAAAAGGTAAAACTAGAATAAAAACACATATTTATTAAAAGTGTATTTACTAAAAAACAATAACTTAAAAAGCAATAATTAAAATGCTACTTACTCCTATTAGTAAACATCTTTGAACCAATATAAAAAAAACAAAGGCCATTTTTAGCTTTTCATAAAAAATTGTAGTTTAGGATAATATTACTACAATAACACAACACAAAAAATATGACATATCTATCTATCTATCTATCTATCTATTGCAGGGAAAATAAATATTGAACATGTCACCATTTTTGCTAATGACTTGAAATTTTCACTGGATGTTGATAGCAACCAAAGAAATCCATATGCAAAAAATCTAATTAGTTTACAAATGAAGTTATGTGTAATTAAATGAAATGATGCAGGGAAAAAGTATTAAACAAATGAAGAAATGGAGGTGTAGAAAGCAGTGAAAGCCCAGACAGCAGCTAAAATCTCTCTGCTTCAGTCCAACATCTACATTATCAGGATAAGGAAAATGAAACTAGAGTGGACATTTCAGCAAGACAATAATCCAAAACACAGCCAAGGAAACTCAGATGATTTCAGAGAAAGAAAACCAAGCTGTAGAATGGCCCAGCCAATCACCTGACTTGAATCCTATATATAAAATGCAAAATAAAGATCAGATTTGATATACGAGACCCACAGAACCATTAAGATTTTTACACTGTGTAAGTCTGTGAAAAAAAAAAAAAAAAAACACCTGAGCAATTAATGTGACGTCATTCTCCATATGAGAGTCATCTTTAAGCTGCCATCAGCAAAAATGTATTTAATATAAAGTATTAAATATGTTTTAGTAGTTCAGTACATTCTCCTTGTATCATTTCATTGCTATTACACACACTTATTATTCAGGTTTTTTGTTTTGTTTTATTTTTATGCTTGTATTGTTACCAAAATCTGGTTCAATTCCATGTCAACAGTGTCACAAATACACAGGAGACCCAAATGCAAGTGAATGCAAGATAATTTATTAACAGAGATAACAGGAATAACAACTGGTATTGATCTCACTAGATATTGAAGGATAAGAGCAATGGTGCATCTCTCAAGTAAATCAACACGCTAAACAGCGGTAATAGTTCAGAGCAACAGGTCCAGAATGAAGTCTCTCACTGATATCGAGGGAAGGGGGTAGAGCAGTGGTGCATCTCTCAAGGAAAGCGACACGCTAACCAGCGGTAATAGTTCTTCAATGAGACAGATCCAGGGAGATCTTTCAGAAGTTCTACAACGGCAAACAGCGGTAACAGTTCTTAGGAGAAAAAGCAAGCGGCGCAGAATTTTCCAAAAGCAACAATCTCTATGAGGACTTACCACCAGCGGAATCAGCAAGAGCTGCCTAACAGGAAACAGGACACAGACATGAACACAAACGAACTGACAAACATGATCTACAAACACTGAACATATAAAGGCGCGCTGTAACGCGCAGCACCTGTGGTTAATAGATAACAGCTGAGTGAGACTGAGTAGCAGCAAGACATGTGATCGCTCAGCCACACCCACTTCCACACACACACATACAAGAGAACCAGACAGAACGTTGACAAACAGCCCCTTTAGAGGTATTATTCCCAGGATAAAACATGATGTGTTCAATACTTATTTTGCCTGCTGTATCTATCTTTATTTATACAAATATATTAATATATATAATAACCCCTAACGTTGATGTTATGAAATATTATTTAAATTGAAAATGACTTTTTAAAATTGATTAAAATTTTTATTTTTTTATTTTAGACATTTGATCGCAAAGCTGAATTTTCTTCAGTGTCATGATCCTTCTGAAATCAATTTAATTTGATGATTTGCTGCTCAAGAAACACTTCTCAATCTTTAAAGTCTTCAAATATATATTTTTGTAAACCACAAAGCATCTTTTCTAGATTTTGGTTGAATAAAAAAAAAATTAATAAATCTTAACTGTTGATCAATTTAATGTATGTTATATAAAGGAACAAATAAAATTGCACAATAACATAATATTATTACTTTTTTTCCCTGTGCAGTCTCATCCACTGTGATGTGCCAGAAGATGATGGAGGTGGTACCCCAGGAGTCCTGAAGCGGCTGTTCTCCTTATCTCCACCTCAGACTCTCATTTACTGTATCCACCTCTCCTCGCGTGAGCCAGTCTTATCCTGCTGACATGACAAAAACAAACTATATTCATCACCACATTCAAAAACACAAAAACATCAGTGGTCACACAAGCAGTTCAGTCGAGATATAGATTTTGTCGGTCCTTCCTGTATTATACTGTATACTTTCAGTTCTCCAGTTGCAAGTTTTCAATTAGGATTTTTAGTTCATTTTATATGTATTTTTGTAAACCATTGGAGAAACGTGTCATATGAAACTCTGAGTGGACATAATTTCATTTAGGGCCTCACATTTTTTAGCTTCCGGTTTCATGCTTTTGGCTTTTGTTTTGTTCCTGAGTGGCTTTTGCAGATACACTATTGTCTATTGAGGCGAAAATTATGATTCTCATCTAGGGGTGTGCGATATTTATCGTTTATGATAGTTTGGTTTTTGTGGTTTTAATTTAACGTAAGCTGATATTGCTAAAAAACAAACAAAAACATTAATTGTGTGGGGAAAAAGCCTATTTGAATGAAGTTAGAAGTTATTGATAAGACGTTATTATGAAGTGAGTTATATTTTAGACTTAAAAAGCTGGAGAAGAAAATGTTTGTGGAACACTTTTGTCTAATTTGATCCAGAATGAATCTGTATTTGAACGAATCACTTGAGTCAATTCAATAATCCATTCAAATATACGCTGTGAAAAATGCTGGGCTCCACACAATTCCTTCATGTTGTCGCAGCCTAATTTACAACTTTAAGTGGATTGAACATAAAACAACTAAGTTGTCTCCAAAAAAAAAAATCTAAAGAATTGTGTTGTTTCAGCTGATTTTAATTAAGTAGTTTAACAAAAAAAGTCGCTTGCTGTATTTCTAAATGAATCAGCTTTTTTGAACGATTCATTAAATCACTGTTTAAGACAGGGACTTGTCACATCCTAATGGCATTTTTTTATCCATGACAGTCCTAAACCAGAACAAAAATCAGCATTTTTGAACGATTCATTGAATCACTCTTTAAGAGGACTTGTCGCAGCCTAATGGGATTTTCTTTTATTTATTTATTTATCCATGACAGTCCTAAACCAGCACAAAAACACACGAATGCTAAATATTTGTACATTTTCTTTATAAAATAAAATTTAGCACTATACTTGTGTGAGTTGTTCCCAAATGAATCTGCTTTTCAACAAATCATTTGAGTCGATTCAATAATCCATTCAAACTCACACTGTGAAAAAGGCTGGCTTCTTCACAATTCCTTCATATTGTCACAACTTAATTGTTTTTACAACCAATGGATTTTTCAATCCAAGTCAATTGAACATAAAACAATTACAGTTGAAGTCCGAATTATTAGCCCCCCTTTTACTTTTTTCCCTTTTTTAAAATATTTCCCAAATTTTGTTTACTAAAGCAAGAAAATTTTCACATAATATGTGAAATAATATTATGTCTCATAATATTTTTCTTCAGGAGAAAGTTTATTATTTATTATTAAACTTATTTGTTTTATTTCGGCTAGAATAAAAACAGTTTTTATTTTTTATAAACAATTTTGAGGTCAAAATTATTAGCCCTTTTAAGCTAGATTTTTTTTCTGATAGTCTACAGAACAAACCATCATTATACAATAACTTGCCTAATTACCCTAACCTGCCTAATTAACCTAGTTAAGCCTTTAAATGTCACTTTAAGCTGTATAGAAGTGTCTTGAAAAATATCTAGCAAAATATTATTTACTAAAATAAGATAAAATAAATCAGTTATTAGAGAGGTGTTGAAAAAAAATCTCTCTGTTAAACAGAAATTGGGGAAAAAAATAAACAGGGAGGCTAATAATTCTGACTTCAACTGTAAGTTGCCTCCCAAAAAATCTAAAGAAAAGTAATTTGACAAAAAAAAAAGTGTAGTCACTTGCTTTATTTCTAAATGAATCAGCATTTTTGAACGATTCATTGAATCACTCTTTAAGACAGGGAATTGTGGCAGCCTACTGGCGTTTTTTTATTTATTTATCTATGACAGTCCTAAACCAGCATGAAAACAAACAAATGCTAAATATTTGTACATTTTCTTAATAAAATATTTGTTTGGCCCAATATCGCACACCC
Source organism: Danio tinwini (assembly GCA_903798205.1). NCBI lineage: Eukaryota > Metazoa > Chordata > Actinopteri > Cypriniformes > Danionidae > Danio > Danio tinwini. Next base: position 8,760,962 of record CAIGQZ010033231.1, read on the forward strand.
CCATTCAAAACCTTGACAGGAAAATTTTCAGATATTTAGATTGCATTATGTCATATTATGTCTTCTCACATGTTCTCTTCAGCAGCAGATGTGCCTTGCGAGCCTCTGTTGAAATGTATTATTTTTTGAGATCAAGTTGGTATGACTTTATACAAATGTATTTTTTTATAGCTTAACTTTTTTTTTTAATTTCAAAGGAATCTCCTTTTTATTGGGCTACAGTCCTTTAATCATGTATTAAATTTTTATTATCGATATTACGGAAGGCGTAGACTTACAGTATTCAATATTTCATCCGAATACATAGCCTTGCTGCTTACCTCAGTAACTCTACAGTACTTTACATTCTGGCTGTATTCTTTCATGCCTAATTATGATTTCATAAAGCACAAAATATATGAGGTGGTAATATTCCCTCAGAGACATTATTTTAAACTATTTACCTCCTCCTTTCCGCATATACATGTGAAGTACGTAACACTGGACCACATATTTCATTTATTTTCCCTTGTAGTATATTGTTTGCGGGAGTTACAGGAGCTTTTTAAAGAAACATTCTCATTGTTTAAAATAGTTTGTAGCTTTTGTATGATCTGCATCTTTTTATTATGCCATCAAGGTATCTTTTTACAAAAAATCCCATTACGAAGTGAGTTTAGTGCCTCGTCAGTTTGCGAACTGAACAAATCTGAATGATTCTGCAGTTAAATGCAATATGCACCATTATTTTTCAATCTTTAGTGGCAGCGTTTTTTTTTTGGGTTATGCTAGTTTTGGTTTAATGGTTATTTGTTCCTATACTGGACCAAAATCGTCTGTTTGTGTGTGTGACAATGCGCAGAGAGAAATACTAGGGGTGATTTGGGTCACGGACGAAATGTTATTTTAGGGCAAAATAGATTTTTTTTTGACATCTACAGAAGCATTTCCAGGACTTCTGGATAGAAGGACTATTAAAATCTGCTTTTCTTTAATGATATGTGTTTTAGCGAGTGTCTAGATAATGAAGCTTTGTATCATTTAGAGAACTACAGCAGTTTGACTAACACTCCAGCCAACGAGAGCATCTTATCTAATTTAAATAGTCATGTAGAAATTTAATATACAGTATGTATTTATTTATTATTTGTAGAGTCGTTCAGTTAGTGCTCTAATCCTTTTTCAGGGCATTTTTGTTTCTATAAAAAAAGAGAAATGCTAAAAATGAATTGTTACTGATATTTCTTTCCCTTTGTTTTTATATTTGTGTTTTTATTAGATTTTTTTGTTGTTGTTGTTGAATTTTAAATGTCTTTTTAACTGATGGCTTGGCTTCGTTTCTATTGTTGGCCATTACTATTAAAATACTGCAGATGAGCTAAATTTGCCCTTAACATGATGTCTCATTAAAAAATTAAAATGATGTTTACAGCAATGAAAATAACTAAGTGGTCACTTGAAAATTCCCTGGATTTATGATATATATACTTGAATTAGGTTAAAAAAAAAGTAAGCTACTTTCGACATTTCTAATTTAAATAAAAAATGTAATTATTGGAGAATTTTTATGCATTAAATAACTATTAATTCAAAATTTTATATTTTTAGACTTCAGACAAGGTAAGAAATCGATAATTGATGGAATAACCCTAATTTTTTTATCACAATAAATGATACAATTGTCATTTTCTAATCTACATCCATGCATTTTTTTTTTGTTTTTTTTGCGGATTCTAAAAGTTTCACATCCATACACTTATGTATCATTTCAAGAAATCTCTGGATCCACTTGAAAACTAAAATGAGTCTGGGAACAACAGAGTTGAGGATCCAAATGAAGTTTATTAAGAATCGTCAAGCAGGCAAAGGTCAAACAGAGACAGACAGGTGCATGCAGATAATCCAAAACGTAATCAGAAAAGCAGGCGAATGGTCAGAACAGGCAGCAAACCAACGTAAACAGTAAAACAAAGCAAAGGTCAAAAACCCGGCAAGACACGGAAACGCTTCGTAATGCTCACTTACAGTTTACAAGACTCAGCCATGATTTGTGTGTGTGGTGTTTTTATGGTCCATCTGATTAGTCCATCATAAGATTCCAGCTGTGTGTGTGTAATCAGGGGGAATCAGGAACTGGTGTGTGTAAGGTGCATGACGGGAGGTGTAGTTCATTAAATTGGCAGGTGTGTATAAACGGGAAATTGTTAAAACGGTGTAATACACATGCCACACCTATATGTGACACTGTAAGCTAGCACAGGCAGAGTTTCAAGTGTACTGAGACAGACATAAACACAAGATGATGACGAACGCACATTTATCTAATAATATCTGATGTGTAACTGTTAATGCGTCTCAGCTGGTCGTTTATTTGATACAGCATTGCTAGGTTTTGTTGTAATAGTGCTAAGCAGTGTCAGTTTTGTAATTTGCCATTGTTGTTGTTACCAATTGTTACGTGCAGTGTCTTCCTTCTGGTTGCGTGCTACGGTGACATCATCATTTAAAAAAAATTGTGGTTTGTATATCTATAAAAGCCTCATTCACACTTCGAGCGACTCGCAGCGATCGTTCATTTCAATGGAGAGCGACTGTTGGCAATCAGGTGGGCGTGTCGATCGACGCAACAAAATTGAGAATAGTTCAACTTTATGCAAATAAAGAGTGACTTTCTTGAGCGACAGCCAATACAAGCACCAGTAGAGCTCATGTGATCTTCTCTCAGCTCACTTAAAGGCCGGTTGTATTCTCCGTGCTGCATATATATACCTTAAGTCTGTTTGAGATTTTGATCACTGTAATTCATTATACAAACAAGCGAGATTGAGGGCAATGGCGACAATGGTGTTGTGTAGATGAAAGGCCGAAATCATATTACATTTTTGCAGATTGACCTAAATAGGTTGCCAAAAGTGACTTTTAAATTGATACTAAATTTGATTACATTTTATACGACCTTCATAGAATAAAATATTAACATTTTACACAAATCCATACCAAATAAATCCAGAGAATTCTCTCTATTTTCTTCATAAGCTGTATTGCCGCAAGAATTTCCTCTCATTTTTTTATATATATGATTTACCTTTATGCCACAAAATATCAACCATGACAGGCACGCAGACTCCTTTACCTGAGGGCAGACTCAACCTTTTATCAGTTCGTTTTGAAGTCCGTTTGAGAAACGACTGTGTTCCTGTGTGATCTGTAGTGCCTGGACTCTGGTGTTCTGATGTTAAAAAGTCTGTCCCGTCTCCTTCGTAATGTTCAGTGAAATTCAACTACGAAGAGATCCTGAACAGTTCGTAATATGTCTACTGTACAAAATGTTATTTGTTTTTTTCAGAAATGAAACAAGTGATTTTTACTTTGCCGCTGGACATGTTGTTGAGTATTCAGAGAAATAAAACATGAATGCATTCAAAACTCGAGTACAGTTCTTGTGCTTGTACAGCACAATTTGCTACTAAATTAACAGGTTTTTAATCTAATAAAGAATATTAAACCTCATTAACATTATTGATGAGTATGCTAAGTGACTGATATTTGTTGGTTTGCATTGAGTTCACAGTTAACTCACTATGGCTATAAATGTCACTTAAAATAGTGATCAAACTCACATTGATGACATTTAACACTGAATAAAGCACATAATCAGTACCTGAGGTGATCTTGTCTTATGCTAGTTTTCAAACGCGATGTTGCAGAAACAGAAATCATTTCTAATATTGAAACTTCATGCATTGACATTGCGGATGGTTAGGACAGAAACTCCTTTTAACATGGAAAAGTCAGCTTTTATAGCGGGTCACGGTGACGCATCTCATTGTGTGTAGTTAGGACACTGTTATACATCAACAATGTACTACATAAAAGCATTTTTGGAAAGTTTAGACAATGTCAAAATAACAGAAGATAACCTAAAGTTGCTGTATTATGCATGCCAGGCCAGTAGATGGAAATATCAATTTGTAAAGAAGTAATTTATGCCTGCACATATGCAAATTGAATTGAATTAGTATTACTAGCATAACTAGTAAATTGAGTAATTTTGTCAGGACAAATGCTAAAAGTGCTGAACATGAAATATGCATGCATGATGTCACCTTTTCACTTTCACAAATTCACTTTTTCCTAGTTTATATGGAGACATTAGCTATGTTTCCATCCACCTACACTGTATAAAATCCAACCTTCAAACTGTTAACATTGTAAAATCCTAAGTTAGGTGGACATATTTTTGAGCTGTTGAGTTTGCTCATTAAAACTATTTAGCTGCGCGTTTAGAACTGTGAAAATGAAAATAATGAAATTTGTTGAGGAGACGTCAAATTTTGATTTCTTCATTAAAGTGTTTACTTCCTGCACTGTCAAACATAAAAAGTTAAAAGTTTAAAGCAACTGGCTGCAAAGAAATATTGTGTTTTTAAAATTCGCTGGTTGAAGTTGTGCCAAATTAGTTTTTAGAACTGAGTTCAATTGACTTTTTCTGTAAAGTATGTTTGACTTAGACCAGCCTTTTCAGTCAACTTAAAAACTCTCAATTTCTTTGCAGCCGGTTGCTTTAAAATTTTTAAGTTAACTCAACACTTTATGTCGGTGCCAGTGGTGTAGTGGTTAGTGTGTCAACACTTGTACTCCGGTGCTCAAGGCGACACGAGTCCAATTTCGCCTTGCGGTCCTATGCCGATCCTTCCCCTCTCTCTGCTTTCCTATCAATTCTCTCTACTGCCCTATCAAATAAAAGTGAAAACCCTGAAAAAAAATAATATACATAAAAAAAATTATGTTATTTTACAGTGTATTTTATGTACATTTTGGATATGCACATAAAAAAATATAAATTAAAAAAATCGGTTGATGGAAATGCCAAGATGCGCATCAATTTTGAAAATGTGCATTAAAAAAAATAATGAGCATAACTGAATAAGATAAACTTTTTATTTGATAAGAAAAGATGTGCATAAACTATGATGGAAACACTTTCACCGAACAAATTTCAGTATGCGCATTAAAAAAAGCAAGAAGGAGACTGGTTCGAGTCTCGGCTGGTCCAAAAACATGTGGTATAGGTGAATTGGGTAAGCTAAAATTGTCCGTAGTGTATGGGTGAATGAATGTTTCCCAGTGATGGGTTGCAGTTTGAAGGGCATCCGCTGCATAAAACATATGCTGGATAAGTTGCCGGTTCATTCCGCTGTGGTGACCCCTGATCAATAAAGGGACTAAGAATATTCATAAAAAAATTATAATAATATTTGCACAAAGGAATCGAAACAAATCAAACAATGAGACTGTTTCAAAAAAAGAATCGAAGAATAAAAAAAATGCTTCACAATTATATTGAAAACTGAATTGAAGACGTAAGTTTTCTTTTTATCATGAAAATAATAATAAAAAATTTGTTTTAAGTGACATTAGCATCCTTTTAAATAGATATACAGTAGTTCACCCCAAAACATACAATTTCCCTAACCTCCGCTTTTTGAGTTTTTTCTGTTGGACACGCACACACACACACACACACACACACACACACACACACACACA
>CAIGQZ010033231.1:8771466-8796489 GCA_903798205.1 Danio tinwini
ATATATATATATATATATATATATATATAATTTTTTACCCTATAAGGAGCTGAGCCCCCTAAAAGAAAAATCCTAAAATCGCCCCTGTGTATAAAGAATCAAGATCAGCTTTAAGATTCAAGCAGTTTTTAGTTAAACAATGTGGTACAACCCCAAATCAGAAAAAGTTGGAACAGTATAGAAAAAAAGCAAATAATAAAGTAGTGATTTCTAAACTTACTTTGACTTGTATTTCATTGCAGACAATACAACAAACATTATTTAATGTGCTCCTCATGATTTTTATTGTTTTTTTTTATAAACACGTATTACAATTTTGATTCTTGCAACACATTTAAAAATTTTGTCATTCTCGTTCACAACACTTAAAGGCATTTAGAGACTGAAGACATCAAGTGATAAAGTGTTTTAGGTGTATTTTGCAGACAAGTCTTAAGGTGGGCAATAATATTGGATATTTGTTGTCACATTCTCTATTGGAGACAGGTTGGGGCTGCAGGCAGGTCTGTCAAATACCTGTATCCTCTTCCTCCACAGCCAGAACTTTGTAATGTGTGCATAATGTGGTTTTGCATTGTCTTGTTGAAATATGCATGGATGTCCCTGGAAAAGAAGGCAGCATATTATGCTAAAAATATGTACTTTTCAGCATTAATTGTGTCAACATATTGCAAGTTACCTACCTGTTACCAGTGCCAAGCTCACTGAAACAAACCCATACCATGACAGACCCTGGCTTTTGGACTTGTTGCTGCTAACAGTCTGAATGATTCTTTTCTTCTTGGTCCAGAGCACACAACATCCATTTTTCCCCAAAAATACCTAAGATACTGATTTGTCTGGCCACAGTACACGTTTCCAATGTGTAATGGTCCATCCCTGATACCTCTGAGCCCAGAGAAGTCGATGGCGCTTCTGAACACTGTTAACATAGGGCTGCTTTATGGCACAGTACAGATTTAACTGTTGTTTGTGGTTTTAACTATTTATTGTGGTACTTGACAAATGTTTGCCAAAGTAGTCTTGAGCCCATGTGGTGATATCGCCTATAGATGAATGAGTCTTGATGCAGTGCCATCTGAGGGATCAGATATCATGGTAGTTCAGCTTACGCTTGTTCCCTTGTCCTTTACACACTGATATTGGTCCAGATTCCATAAATCTTTTAATAATGTTATGCACTGTTGAAGGTGAAATTTCCTAATGTCTTCCTATCTTTCTTTGAGGAACATTTTTTTAAACATTTCAATAGTTTTCTCATGTATTTGTTGGTTCTAAAGAACTATACCTTTCTTGGATGCTGTACCAAATTATAAATTATAGTCACCAATTTAATCACCAAATCAACCAATTTAATAAAAAAAAATCAACCAATTTAATTAACAAATCAACCAATTTAAATGATTACTAGCCCTACATTGTTCCTGTCCCAACTTGTTTTGGAATGTGTTTCAAGAACCAAAATTGAAATACACGTTTAAAAAAAATTAATAAATAAATAAATAAGTCACGAGGAACACATTAAATAATGCTTGTTGTATTGTCTGCAATAAAATACAAATCAATGTAGAAAACACTACTTTTTTCTATTTGCGTTTTCCATATACTGTACCAATGTTTTCTGATTTGGGGTTGTATAAAAGTTAAGTGCAATTAGGGTAATGTTTTCTAAAGTGGCAGCCTGAAAGAGAGTAAAAGTCAGATGTGTGTCTGCCTGAGGAAAAGAAAGAGGTTTGAGATCCAAAAATAAATTCAAGGATCACATAAAAGTTTTGCAAGAAGGTTGCAAGCCAATCCCAAAAAATGAATCTCCAAAAAATATGTCAGACAGCATGGATGTGGAAAACCCCCCAGAAAAAGGTAAATAAACAGACAAAGCTGCAATTACTTGACACAAATGAGATGCGTTCAAGCTTATAAAATGGCATCATTTTAATTAGCAAACTACACTTTGTAGATGCTTTTTTTGTATTTGTATACATTAATACATATACAGTGATAATAATAACAGGGTAAGTTGTGGTTGTCACACTGCTAGACAAGGAAGGTTATCTTTTCTCAGTTTTACTCAAAACAACACACTTGATCAAAGAGGAATTGGGAGGGTGGTGGAGCTGTTAGTGATCTTTAACTGCTAGTAATGTAGACATCTGATGTTAGCAATCTCACATATAGTTAGTTCTTGGGGACATTAGCTGGTGAGAATACAGACACAGTTCATCAGGCAAATGGCAGATATTCTAATAAACACCATGTAAGAGTAAACACTTTCCTTGATCAGTATTAGGGATCCGAAGGCACTAGCCTGATCTCACGAGGAAATGTAAGTATTTTACATTTTGTCAGTTTAGTGGCTAAGTCGTACGAATTTGTATGAGTCGAACGAAAATGTACGATTTTAAAAAGGAGGCGTGGCACCTAACCCCACCCCTAACCCCAACCATCATTGGGTGATAAGCAAATCGTACTAATTTGTACGAATTAGATTGTACGAATTAATACGAATTAGCCACTAAATCAAAAAGTTACAAATTGTCGTGAGATTGCGTTGAAAGGCACATAAGGAACATCCATGGACGAAGAGGAGAAGACAAAGACGCACAAGTGGCGACAGCAACAACCATCTGACTTCAATACCAGCTGAGGAATTAGAGGATAAGGTGAGCTTTTATAGTGTCCTTGATGATGGGGAACATGTGCAGGTAATTAGAAGGCTGGTGAGGGTTCGCGGGATTGGATGGAGGTGGTTTGTAAAGGAGAGTGTTGATAGGGTAAGCAGGAACGAGCCGGGGATGTGACAGTGGTAAAGCTGAAGTCACTCTAGAGTTTTTGAGCTTGGAAATTCTGTCGTACGGCGCTGCATAAAGGGGCGGGATTAAACAAGATGAGTAGACATTAAAAAAAAGCAAGCGATTGCTCCATGTTTTAAATTTCTGTTCAGAGAGGTCATGTTTTGATCCTGGATTGGTCTCACGCAGTCAAGTGATGCGATTTCGCAGGTCAGAGTTCACCAAGCTTGAACTTTGCACCACAGCAACCTGCGAAACTCCGACGCATGACCCTTCGTTTCCGGTCTGACGCATTCGCGGGCATATGAATGGAAGTCTATGGGGAGAAAAGCCCAGTGTGACCGCGGCTTAACATTGCAGAGTTCAAGTTGTTTAAACATTTTCTTATAAATGATTTACTGATCTGATCAGATACTTTATGATTTTTTTGTTGAAAAAACATTTAACATTTGCACCTGTTTTATGAAATCATAAATAGATTTTAAATACATTATGAGGATTAAAATAACTACTTTGTGGTAAAGCTGAAATTTGTCTAGTCTTCAGTGTCACATGATCATTCATAAATCATACTAATATGCTGCTTTGCTGTTCCTGAAGCATTTCTTGTTGTTATTACCAATGCTGAAAACAAATATATTTACTGCTATTTTTATCACATTAATCCCAAACATTTTTAAATAAATTATAATATTTGATGTAAAATATTTTTAAATTGCTTCCGCCTTTACGATAACCATTTACAAAATGAATAATTTTCTGCAAAAAATGTGCCACATCTGTATCTGTTATTGACATTGTGTGTGTGTGTTTACCTGAGAGTAGGATCTTAGTTGCTTCAGTCTCTTAGCAACAGGTAAATCATCAGTAATTTGACTCTGGTTCAAAGATAAAAACATCTGTTGCCAATATTTTCATTATGGTCAATTTCCGATCCTGTCATTTCTTTATACAACAGACGTCCCTGTGGTCACGGCTGTAATACAGCAGGCTTTTGTGCAGCTGATATCTTTGTTTTTGTCTACCAATGCTGGCCTCATACAGACACTTAGGTGTAAAAATCACGTGTGTTTCTTGACACTGACACCACAGAGGTTTGGAGAACAGCAGATGGGGCAATAAAAGAGAATAATAGCAGCTTCGTTTCAAAAACTAGCATGTATGTGTAGGAAGTATTTTAAAGAATCACTCCACTTTTTTTCTGGAATTAGGCTCATTTTTTAAAGTTCCTTCGTGTGAAACAGTCAAGTTTTACCATTTTTTAATCTGTTTCAGCTGATTTCTGAGTTTAGTAGGAGCCGTTTTATAGATTAGTTTAGCTAAGTCATTGAATTGGGTTAGACCATTAGCATCTTGCTAATAAAATTTTTAAAAAGTTTCTACAATTTTCTTAATCAAAGTTTGATTCTTCTATATCACATTGTGTACTAAGACAGACAGAAATGAAACGTTGCTATTTTCTAGATCAAAAACTTCACTTATTCCGGTGTAATAATCTACGAACGTTGTTGCCGTAGCCTAAATGGCTGCAGCAAGCACAGTGATATTTTGCAACATTGTTACCTAGCTGAGGACTATTTTTAAGCACTACTTAATCTCAGTCCAGCTTTAAATGGTAAAATCATCTAAACGTTTTTTGGAAATTGTTGAGCGAGATGCTAATGGTCTAATCCAACTTAATGATTTATGCTAAGCTAAGCTGAATATGCTGCTGCCAGACCCAAAGATTGGCTGAATGGATTAAAAAATGATAAAACTCATTGGTTTATCTCAAGGTGACTTCTAAAATGAGCATATTTTCAGAAAAAAAAGTGTAGTTGTGCGTCTTTGAGGCATGCACAAAAATTGTTTCTTTAGTATGCATTAGTAAAGAACTATGTAAAACAATGTCATGTACTGATTATTTATGAAAAACCAGAACATTTCACAATAAATTTCATCTAATAATCTATTTTAATTAGTTTATTGCACACATTACTTGTATATGCTGTTTGTATAGACGAATTACCGGTTTGTAAACATTCAGGATGCATGCGCAGCGAGGTTGCAGAAAAAAACGGGAACGTTGGCATTTACAGTAAGGGAATGACATCCGATGCGATACAGAGTTTGCTGAGGTATTAGAGATAAGTTATATTAATTACATTTTATATATATTATTTGCATAATGCTTTCAGCGTATTATAACAGCTTGTCACCCAGTGTTCGCAGTTTCATTAACCATATTTAACTGTTTTTGCTGAAATCTTTGCTGCAATCAAAAAGGAGTAATGTGTATGATTTAGCATAGTGTGAACTTACCTGACATAACATGAGAACTGCAGAGTCGAGCATTTTTAATTAGGTCCTCGCTCCATTCAGCTCTTATGATGGCTGTAAGCCAAAAACATCTACGGTTGGCATTAAATGCAGTGTGGTGTACGGTAAAATTTAGGTTTTCTATTTTTGGACTTTTGAATTTGACATCCTACCACACAACACGACATGTTTGCTATTGCAAGTGGTATTTTTTTTTTGCAACCGGTATGCGCGGTTGAACCCGTGTGACATCATGTGTGACGTAGGTTGGTAATTCCCCTATACTTTTCAAACTAGTTAGCATAGCAATTTGCTAATTTATACTTGCTGATTGCTTTTTAATGCTTTCAAAAAGACATTCATTGGTTTTACCTCTAAAAAGCTGAAAGGAAAGCCTTTTGAGGACTATTTGAAATTATTTATCCAATGAATTTTTATCTAGAAAGAGATTGACATCTCATGTTGTTAAGCTCTCATAAAATAGTTCATAAAAAAGAGTTTGAAGAAAGTTTTTTAATTCAGAAAAAGCAAAAAATGTTTACAAAAAAAGAGTTTTACGTTAGCACGGTGCTAAGCTAACAGGGTAATCTAAAAGTCATAAAACACAAACCAAAAATATTTCTAGATTTCTTCATGAATCTAAATGTCTTTTCTACACTTAATTTAAAACAGACATAAAATAAAATATGTTGCTGACATTATAACACACAACTATCCACATTTATTTCCATCTGGGGATACTCATCCCAAGGCCTCTAGAGATTGTACAGCGCAATTGATGTGATCCAAGTCCTGTGAAGAGATGATGCCAACCAAAGAGGACTTCTAGAGGTCTCCATAAGCCTGGACCAGGCCGTATCCTGAACAGATGCTGTGGTGGTCATGGAGGGATGGAGAGCATGAGACTAATTCCTGAAGGGGCCAGTGACACGAGTTTCTGCATTGATCTCGTGGGCCAGCCTGTAGACCCGCCGATGACCTACTCACACCTGTAGCTTCTCCACGATGGACGACCAGTGTTCTCCAGCTCTCGGTGCCTAGACTGCAGCTCTGCACAAGAAGTTTGGCCAGAGGAGAAATGGTCGTGCCCAACTGAGCCTGGTCCAGTGTTACCAGATTGGAAATGTCAAAGTATTGTACCAGAACCTCAATATTATCGTATTTGGAGGAAAATTATCATACACAAGTCATTTTGCAGTACAAATTGGACCGCAACATATGCTGGTTTGCTCAAAAGCAGTGCACCCTCCCGTGCACAGATCTGTAATAAGCTGATTTTGTGGCTGTGTTTTAATGAGACTAAGTTTGGAAAAAACACGCTCACATAACACATTTGAATGGGGAAAAATGAAAACATCAAGGGCAAACTTTCGTCCTTCTCACTTTCCTTTTCAGCACTAATTTTTAAAACTTTATTTCTTAAACGATCGACCTCAACCTGAAAACTACTGACCTAAGCAAGGGCGAGCGCAGCAGGAATGTTAACTCGTGGGAGAGAGCCATTTTCCACATTGATTGGCTGAGAAAATGTGACGTAAGATGGCATAGAAATCGTGCCCAACTCCACATTCTCCTCACAGACAGCAGACAAAAGATGCAGCTACATCAATAAGTATAGAAGCCCTAAGATAACAATGAAATTATGTTTAAATGCCATAAAACTCTCGTAATGCCAAAAAATTATCGTACATCATAAATTTTTTTTTTCACAATTGATCGTACATTGTACAGAGGTCAAAGTTATTGTACAAATACGATAGTTATCGTACGTCTGGCAACGCTGGCCTGGTCTCTCTCGAGGTTTTTTCTTTCACTTTTGTCAATTGGTGAAGTTTTGTTCCTCGCCACTGGCTTGCTTGGTCTGGGACTTGTGGAGCTTGTGGACTGACACAGTTTGAGTTTACTAGAACTTCTATGTTAAGCTCCTTTGACTCCATCTACATTGCAAAAGGGCTATAGAAATAAAAATGAATTGAATTGACATACCTGTTATTTAGCAAATTTTTCATATTTGATATTTAAAAGTTAGACAATAATTTCAATTGTGTTACTTAGACCGCTGTATACTAAAGATCAGAAAGAAGGTGTAAATGGTTATGTAATAATAATAAATTATGTCTGTTTTAGGTGCACAAACTGACTTACATTATAAAGAGCTGGAAATAATTTCACCCCAAAAGACAGTTCACCCCAAAATTAAAATTCCATTATTTATTTACTCTTCACTTGTTCCGAACCAATTTGAGTTTCCAGCTGTTGAAAGCGAACAGAGATATTTTGAAGAATGTTAGAAACTACCTGTATGTATTTTCAGCATTCTTTAAATTGTCTTTATCATTTGTGTTCAACAAAAGACAGAGGCATTTTCATTTTTATGCGAACTATCAATTTAGAAATATGATATCTTTAGTCAGCGATCCTGCTTGTTGAGTACTCAGATTCAACAAATCGTCACCTTAGAATTATAAGGTTCTATCTGACATTTTTATCAAAACTGAGTTATTGACATATTCTTATTCAATGACAACTTATTTACATTATGGGATGTTTTTTTAAATGTTGTTTACATTTTAAGATGTTTTATTTAAAAAACAAATCTTACACACGCACTGTTTGGTATGGAATGCAAAAACTTTGAAGCTCAATATCTCAAAATTATTCAGAACGCAGATAGAACCTTATAATTCCAAGGTGATGAAATGAAGCAGAATAATCACTCCTGGCAGGCTTCACGTCCTTCTGCACCACTTGTTTTTATAGAGCATGCAGAGGCTGAATTGAAAACAGCAGGAGGAGGCTGGGGTCAAAACGTGTCGGGGTTAGACATATGACTGGAGTCTGGAGGCAGAGAGACGCAGACACACACACACACACACACACACATACGCACAGCATTAAAGTTCACCATTCCACCTTCACAATGGGGTCAGGTGACTGGAGGAAAGATTTGGACAGTCATGTGATTATAGAAACACAGACTTTTATTTGTGCTTTATGTTTGAAAGGGGCCGATATGCAACATATAATGGTTGCACTTTAAAGTACGTGTACTTACAGTGTAAAGTACAGTCACATATACCCTGTAAAATAGCTATTGGTTGACTTTACTATAAAAATTGAGTAAACCCATTTATTTTAAAACGATTAGTTGGCTTTACTTAAAAACAATTCGAGCAAACCAGTTGTAATGAAATGATTTAGAAATTATAAATAAACTGTGCATATTATAAAAAATTCAGTTAATTCAACTTAACAGTTACAACAGGTTTACTCGTTTTATTAAGTAAAGACAACTTGTCGATTTTAAAGGCAATCAGTTACTTTTTTAAATAATCACTTTGTACAGTGTAGGCAGATGTTGTTATTACAGTTTATCTATTGACAAGTACATAGTATGTTCAATAGTACTAGTTGAATAGAATTAAAATATAAGTAGCAGCATGAAAACAAAAATAATAACATTCATTCTTTTTTCTTTCGCTTAGTCTCTTTGTTCATCAGGGGTCGCCACAGCGGAATGAACCACTAACTTATCCAGCATATGTTTTACACAGCGGATGTCCTTCCAGTTGCAACCCAGTACTGGGAAACATCCATACACAATCATTCACACACATACACTACAGCCAATTTAGTTTATTCAATTCACCTATAGCGCATGTCTTTGGATTGTGGAGGAAACCCACGCCAACATGGGGAGAACATGCAAACTCCACACAGAAATGCCAACTGACCTAGCTGGGACTTTAACCAGCAACCTTCTTGCTGTGAGGTGACAGTGCTAACCACTGAGCCACCATATTGCCCTAAATAGTAGCATATGTATATTAATTAAAACAGCTTTGCATTTACAGTATATCATTATAAGGAATAATTAATGACAGGCTGTTGAATTATTTCAAAAATAATGCACCTAAGGTGATGATGTTCACTACGATTTTAAAAAGGAGGCATGGCACCCAACCCACCCCTAAACCAAACCGTCATTGGGTGATGAGCAAATCGTACTAAATTGTATGAATTAGATTGTACGAATTTATACAGATTAACCACTAAATCAAAAAGTTACGAATTGCTGTGAGATTGTGTTGGTGTTTCCGTGAAAATAATTGTGCATTTTGGGTTGCTCATCAGCCAATCAGAATCAAGCATTCAACAGCCCTGTATAGCATGAATACTCTTAATATATTAGTGATAAATAGTTATTTATAAATTAATTAAATTAAAAACCTGACAAATATCTTGAAATACAACATCTGAACATTTTCTTTAGATGTGGTAAATCCGTATACGCAGAATACCAGGTCCATTGAATTATTAGAAAATTGTTTTCTAATTAGTAAGCAGCTCATCATTAATTATTCCCTATACACTTGAAAATTAGTTACGATTTTTGAGTGTTTTTCCACTTACATTATAAAAAATGGAGGGTTCTACACAATTCCTTTACGTTGTCCCAACACAAGTTGATTAAGTTAAGTTAATTGTTTTTTCAAATGAGTTGTCCTCAGAAAAACTCAGGATTTGTGTTGATTCAGCTCATTTTAAATAAGTTTAAACAAACTGCAAAAAATTGTGGACGGTTCCACACAATTCCTTCATGTTGTCCTAACTCAAATCAATTATGTTAACTTAATAGTTTTAAAAATGTAAGTAGATTGAACATAAAACAATTTTGTCCCAAAAAAATCTCAAGAATTGTGTTTTTGATCATTTTAAATACGTAGTTTGAGCAAACAGCACAAATCATTTTTTGAGCATATACACTATACATACTTTATACACTTGACTTCTAATTGATCATTTGGAAAAGTATCAGAAGGTAGATTTTTTCAATGAATCATCTGTTGAACTGCATCCCAATCATCAGAAATACTGCAGAAGACCTGGACCCAAGATTCTCACAGAAATCAGTCAAGTTTGGTGAAGGAAAAGTCATGGTTTTGGATTACATTCAGTATGGGGATGTGCAAGAGATCTACAAAGTGGGTGGCAAAATCAATAGCCTGAGGTATCAAGACATTTGTGCTGCCCAATACATTACAAACCACAGGAGAGGGCAAATCTTTCAGTAGGAAAGCTCTCCTCATACTTCAGCCTCCACATCAAAGTTCCTGAAAGCAAAGAAGGTCAAGATGCTCCAGGAATGGCCAGCCCAGACACCAGACATGAACATTATTGAGCATGTCTGTAGTAGGATGGAGGAGGCATTGAAGATGAATCCAAAGAATCATGACGAACTCTTTGAGTCCTACAGGAATGCTTTCTTTGCTATTTCAGATGACTTTATTAATAAGTTATTTGAGTCATTGCAGAGATGTATGGATGCAGTCGTCCAAGCTTATGGGAGTCATACACAATATTAATTCTTTTTTTACTTCACCATGACTTTACATTGTATACTGTACATTGTTTCTGTTAAATGACGAGACTTTTGTTTAAGACCAGACCTCAGACCTTACTGTCCTAATTAAACAATAAAAAATCAAGGCATGATCATATTTTATTTTGGTAAAATAAGCGTAATCTAGAGGCCTTTGCCTTTCATATGAGCCACTTCTGTTACTAAATGATCAACTAGAAGTCAAGTTATTTATTGTTCCTAAAACTTGGATAGGCGACTTTTGTCAGGTAGTGTATTGTCAGCTAACTAACTTCACTAACAATAAACAGTTTAAGTGATGCAGCAAAATGTATTAGTTGTCTTTACTTTTGAATGGCTATTTCTGCTATTTGAAAAAATAAAAATAAAATACTGAATGACATTTCTACAGTTTCACTCTCTTTCTCACACACAGATGCACACACTGTGACTATTGTAATAATAAAAACACTGATTGTGCGTTATCGCCTCTGCAGAGGATATTTCTCAAAGATTCAGATCTCTTTAATTTCCTCTGGTCTCCTGAACCATCAGGTAGCCTAATATTTGAACATGTTATGTCATGGCTTTGTTTGATAGGTCAGTGCATTATAATGACTGAAGATAACATATTCTGTATAATTTTGAATCTAGCTAATGCCACTGATTAGGAGGATTGGCGTCAGAGCTGCGTGTGGGCCACAGAAATACCATGGTAAATGAATGTAAACCTTATCCGTTCACTCTGTTAACACATTCCTCATTGTTGAGGGGAATGTAGAGGCTTCATATCCATACAGGATGTGGAGTGTGTGTGAATTACTTTCTTGAGGTTGTCGATGTCTGACGAAGGGGTAGATTCATTTGATTTTAGAGTTAAAATGTTTATTTAAATTTATGTGCATTTTTTAGATAGTTACTTATAATAATGTTATATCTTCTTTTAAATCTAAAAGTAAATATATGTGGAACTTTGACTCAATTAAAGTCTTCAAAGAGCAAGGAAGCAATAATATGATTTAGATATTGTTTACATTTTTTAAATTTAGACTTTGAAGATGATTCTAATGAATGTAATATAACAAACATTTTAGTAATGTATTATATATTATATATATTAAATATTTTAATATATTATAATATTTTATTGTTTATTTTATAGTTAAATTTTTTTTATTACATTTTTGTACATTACAAATAATATTTATGATACCCACAAACATGTAATAGAGTTAGAAATCCACATTCCAAAAAAAAAAAGATCAAATACCTAATGTTTTGTGTAGTTTATTCAAAATAATGTAATATTCAAAGCTATTTCTTTCTCTTTATGAGTTTAGTTTTATAGATATCATCGTATTTTTGACGTTTTGTTAGTGTAAACAAATCCACCGCAGCTCACCCAGACCAGCAAGCGGCGCTGAAGCGCATGCGTGTTCAAATGAATCCGCAGAGTAGCGTGTTGTTGGCGGAAGTGTTTGATAGGCTTTTCTTGTAGTTCATTAAATCGCCATGTGGGTGTAATTGTCACGCTTTTGGTCGAGCTGTGCTGTTCAAAACTATCAAAATGGGTAAAAAGGGTAAAAAAGAAAAGAAAGTGAAAGGAGCGGAGAAAACTGCCGCCAAAATGGAAAAGAAAGTATCCAAAAGGTCGAAAAGAGAAGAGGTAAGTGACTCTATAGCATAAGATAGCAACATACTAGACACCTGGCATAAATGTCAGAAAATGCTATTCATATAAATGTGTATTTTTTAAAATAGGAGGATTTAGAGGCTTTAATTGCAGAATTTCAGTCTCTGGACGCGAAAAAGACGCAAGTAGTCGAGACTGCGTGCGCGCCTCCATCTCCCAGGTGTGTTTTGTGTAAAGTTGTGAGTCACGTGACGTGACTGTGACATTTGATTGACAACTCATTTAATTTGCAGGTTGAATGCCTCACTGTGCGCCCATCCTGAAAAAGACGAGCTTATTTTATTCGGAGGGGAATTTTTTAATGGAAAAAAAGTGAGTATTAATGTTATGCCAGTTGGTAAATCTTTAGTTGTGTTTCACATATAATTGTGGATATTAGATGGTCAAACAGCTGTCATGTTCCAGAAACTCTTGAAAGATTATGTAATTAACTGAAAGCTTGTTTGTTACTACTAGTATAAGATATGATGACCAGTTTGGATGAACTGGAAACTAGCTACCAGTTTTATAGGTATAATTCACTAAAAAATGAAATGTTATTTACCGTTCCTTGGTACCTTTGAATTTATTATTTTTCTTTCTTTGTTAAACACGAAATAAGATATTTTGAATAATGTTGAAAACTGTAAATTACTGACATTCATAGTCATTCTTTTGAAGTCAACGGCTATCAGTTTTTGGAATTTTTTTAAATGTCTTTATGTACAAGATAGAAAAAGAAACTCTAACAGCCTTTAAACAAGTAAATTGGAGAGAAAATGGTGACAGGAGGTAATTTTTTTTTGTTGAACTGTCGGTTTATTAAAGGTTTTGCTGCAAAGACAATTTCCCCTAACCCTGGGGTGTTCAAGCTCGGTCCTGGAGGGCCGGTGTCCTGCTGAGTTTAACTCCAATTTGCTTTAACACACCTGCCAGGAAGCTTCTAGTATATCTAATAAGAGCTTGATTAGTGGGTTCAGGTGTGTTTGATTGGGGTTGGAGCTAAACTCTCTAGTGCTGCGTCCCAATCCGCATACTTATACTACGCCCTAAAAGTATGTACTTTTTTGTGAAGGAAAAATATATACTTTTGAGTGTGTAGCAGAAGAGTATGCAAGCATTGGGACATACGACTTATTCGTTAACAGATCATTGTGTTGCTTAATTATGAGCCCTGTCAATCATCCACACGTCATCCACATTTCTTTCATATTTAATCTTTCTAACTTATTGGAGAAGCAGAAGCAGAAGCAGTATGATCTGCCATTCATGAGTCTTTCATGCAGAGAAATCTCCTCTGGTGTTTGGATAATTCTGCATTCAGACGGTAATGTCCAAACACGTCTTTATATAAGTTCAGTGTTGTTGTTGCAGATGAAATTTAACACAGAGAATGCGGATTTAAATATTTTCCAGTGAGTTAGATATTAATTAACAGTCATACAAACATCTTTACCGAATCCTCTCTAACATACTTGACCGTTGGTCTTGTGCGCCCATCAAGTTTATAGTTTGTTTACACTTTTCACCCTCGCTTGTAGTTCTAATTGATTTCACGTCTAACTCGCAATGTACTGTGGGCAATATCAGCGGTTAGAGTATGGAAGGTTCTACACTTAACATTTTGACCGGAAATAGTAAACCATCCAGGAACCTTTGACATACTCTTTTCAACATTCTATGATTTGGGACATGCTAATTCTATTTTCAAATACTATTTAGGATGGATAATATACGAATTGGGACACAGCACATGACACCAGCCCTCCAGGACTGAGTTTGGACACCCCTGCCCTAACAAATTTTACGCAGTTTGTAGCTAAATATAAGCTAAATTGACACTAGGAAGCAAGGAAAGTCCATGTTATGGTTTATAGAAAAGCAGAATAAAAATAACATTTAAATTATTAGACACATCTAACAGTTCAGTGAGTAGAAGAAAATAACGAATGTGGGACTACATTTTCTTTCAATTATATTATATATATTATTTTTTCAGAGTATAAATTGGGTACTAAATGCTACATCAGAAGAATTTTTTTTTTTTTTAAATGTCTGTAGCATCCAAAAGATTGAAAACCCCCGCTGCAGACACAAACACCTAAACAATCTAAAGTGCAAGTTTTGTGTAATCAGTGGTTGTAATAATATATTGGATGCCACCGTCGCCAAAATTTGAGAGATCTCACTCCTGAAATGTAAATATTAAACGCTAATGTGTGTCTTTTTTATTTTTTATTAAAATACATATTTTTTTTTTCTGTCCTTTTAAATTAATCAGAAAAAAATAAGTTGTATCAACTAGAGGAATTAAGTTGTACTAACTATAAGAGTTTAGTTGTACCAACAAAAAAATTAAGTTACAGTATCTAGAAAACGCAGTACCAACTAGAAGTATTAAGTTGTAGGAACTAGAAAAATTAAGTTGTACTAGAAATATTAAGTACCCAGAGAAATAATTGTTCACTATTAGTTCATATGTTAGTGCATCAACTAACGCATTGATATATGTTTAGTAAACGTTAACAAAGATTAAGTGATACATTAACAGATGTATTTTTCATCATTTATTTGGGTTAACTAATGTATTAGCTAACCAATACAACCTTATTGCGAAGCGTTAACAAATAGGTAAATGCATATTCATTTTGTTATTACTGTACAAAAGTACCATAAATATATTATTAAACATAAACACAAGCTACATGCTTTCCTAAAAGCCTTGACTTGACTTCCCTCAAATCTCTAAATTTTTTTCCAGACATTTTTGTACAATGAATTATTCTTCTGCAACATAAAGAAAAACAGCTGGGTAAAAGCAGACATCCCGAACCCTCCTCCACGACGCTGTGCTCAACAGGTACTCCTTTATATATTGAAATACAGAAAACATAAAGAAAAAAACTATATATCACTGATTTATACTGTATTTAGCTAATGTAGTGTGTTATTTTACACTTCACCACCAGAGGTCAGACTGTGTTAACATAAGTCATTTGTCCCTATTTACATTTTTTTGTTGCTGTTTCTGCATCTCTCTGCAGGCAGTGGTGGTTCCTCAGGGTGGAGGGCAGATGTGGGTATTTGGGGGTGAGTTTGCGTCACCTGATGGAGAGCAGTTTTATCACTATAAAGATCTGTGGGTGCTTCACCTGGGGACACGCACATGGGAGCAAATTAAGTGAGTGTTTTGTTTTGCACAACTCATTGTGAGCTATACAATACTTGAGCAATGTATTATAAAGTCAGTGAAAGCTAATAGAGTATTTATCAACACATATGTAGAGGAAAAAAGGACTAATTAAAATTGTACAGTTTAAACATGGGAAACAAATAAAAAAACTGAATAAGTCATTCAGAATTATTAACAAACTTTATAAACATTTTTTTTACTAACAATATAAATATGTCATAAACATTTCACTACACTTTAACAAATGTTTTATGTATATCCTTAATTTATCAGGAAAAGGAATAAAATATTGTACTTTTCTGAAAACTATACAACTTTTCTGAAAAAAGTACAAATGGAAATTGTGTTTAAAGTTGCATTTTGAAAACGTCATTTTTGGGTGTTTTAATTATGATAATCTGAATAATGACGTTTTTGTAATTAATCTATTTATTTTGTTGATTAAATTTCATATTCAAAAATGTAAATTTTCTAACAACAAAAAACTGTTTTACTTTGTTTTATAAGGAGCTGAAAATTTACTTTTGTACTATTCAACATAGTACTAATAGAAAGGCCATTAATACCAATCATTTGTGTTCTATTTTTAAAATGTTGCATTAATGTAAAGGTCCTGCTTGTTTGTAATTGTAAGAATTGTATTTAATTATTTATACTCTTGTTTTTTTGTGTGTTTTTTTTTTGTACTGTTATTATTATTTACATTCTATCACCCTGGTATTATATTGTTCTATTGTCATGTTTCTGTTGTTTAAAGCATATTAAATTAACTTTAAATTAATAAATAAAAAGTAAATCAGAAATATGGTATAATGCACTAGCTTTGGCTTTAAATATACAAATTGTTTACTAATGATATAAATGTTTTGTTCCATAAAAAAACACCCTTCATTAAACAGAAAAACAAATACAATATATACATATCAAACAAATTAAAGCTTACTGGCTTTAGTTATTAACAATATTTACTATAAGCATCAAGCCTAAACCATTTTATTTAAAGTGAAAGTGAAACTAAAACCACTATTGTGGGAAAAGTGCTACAAAAATACTTGCCTTCCTTTTGATTCAGCATGAGTTCAAATATTTTGCTAGCTCGATGCTAATTGTTAATTAATAAAGAAAGCACAGAAGTAAAACAGTAGTACATTATCGCCACAATCCAATTAGTACATTAATAAAAGTACCAAAATAAAAATGGAAAATACCTAAATAAACACAGAGAAGCACACAAGCCACTGATCAACGCTCTTTTCCTTAAGTTGAGCCGGAAGTCCAATTGTGTTTGCTTTTCATGAAGGCTCAGCAGGGATTTTAAGATGCAGTTTTGTCACCATGCTGTGACTAGAGGTCATAGAAGACTAAACTAACAGGATTGACTTCTGACTTGATGTCCTCTTTGTCCTCTCAGAGCTCCTGGTGCTCCGTCTGGCAGGAGTGGCCATCGTATGGTCCTCAGCAAACGGCAGCTGCTTGTGTTCGGAGGCTTCCACGAGAGCACCAGGTGATGACCGAACTCCTCTTTATTAAAATCACCACTCTGAAAAAAATGTGACTTTGTTTTACCCTTGAATGGGAGCAAGATGACTACCCTGATGTTTTAGAAAATATGTATTTGAGTAGTAGTAGAATGTTAATTAGAATGTTTGTTTTTTAATGTATTTATTTACTCAATTGTAAGTATTTTGTAATAAAATATACCATATTTTAGTAGTTACATACAGTTGAAGACTAAATTATTAGCCATTAAAATTATTTCAAATATTTCTCAAACTATATTTAACAGAGCAAGGAAGTTTTCACAGTATTTCCTATAATATTTTTTCTTTTGGAGAAAGTCTTATTTGTTTTTGTTTGGCTTGAATAAAAGCAGTAAAATATTGTGCTGTCATCATGGCAAAGATAAAAGGAATAAGTTATTAGAAATTAGTTATGAAAACTATTATGTTTAGAAATGTGTTGAAAAAGTTTTTTTCCGTTAAACAGAAATTTGGGGAAAATGTTTATATTTATTATATATAAATACATTTTTAAAAACTACATTTCTTGGTGTGTTGTGTATGTTACTGCAGGGATTATATTTATTACAATGATGTTCACGCATTTAACCTGGACACGTTCACATGGAGTCGTCTCCAGCCTACAGGAACTGGCCCTTGTCCAAGATCAGCCTGTCAAATGACTTCAACTCCTGACGGAAATGGTGTCATTATCTACGGTGGATACTCCAAAGCTGTACGTCTTCTGACTATTACTGTTTTATTTTATTTTTTTTTGGGGGGGGGGGGGGGGGTCTTAATTCACCTTTCCAACTTCAAATCCAAGTAAAAATTAAATTATAGATAAAAGTTATAAATAGGTAATACTTATAAAAAATAAAACTAGGTAATAAAAGTAATGGAATGGAATTTTGCGTAGTCCAGTACATAAATATTATTGCATTTATAATACACATCTATAGCATACATAAACATGCAAAAATAATAATTTCTCAGAAAACATAGCTCGATATATATATATATATATATATATATATATATATATATATATATTTGAGTGTGTGTTTTTTTTAAATAATTTATTTTTTATAATTGACTGTGCTTTAAACAATAATAAATGTATCTCAGTAAGGCATGTTTGATATTTTATTGATTGTAATTGTTTCTTCTTGCATGGATAAAATTTTGCATTACAAATGTTATATATTATTTTTAAAATATATATTTTATTAAATTAATAATAAAAAATACAACAAATAATTTAAAGCTGTTTCTTAAAGACTTCAGAGATTTTTCTTTTTTTTTCTTTTTAAGATCATCACTTTATAGAGCAAGGATGTATTGAATTGATTAAAAATTACAGTAGTTTGGAAACTTTCAATTTATCAAAGAATGCCGAAAAAAAAATTGTTTTAAAAAAAATAAAGCAGCAAAACTTTTAGCATTACTAATAAAAAAGAAACATTTCTTGAAATCAGCAGACACTGAAGATTAGAGTAAATATGGTAAAAATTCAGCTTCGTCATCTCAGAAATAAATTATATAAAATTGTTTTTTATATATATTAAAATAAAAAACTTATTTTCATATTAAATATTTATATATGTTATATTTTATTATAACATGTCGTTTTTACTACACTGTAAAAACTTGAAGGGTTTCACACAATTCATTCATGTTTTCCTAACACAAATCGACTAAGATAACTTAACATATTTAAGTGGATTGAACATTAAACAATGAAGTTGTCCCAAAAATACCTCGAACTGTGTTGTTTCAGCTCATTTTAAATAAATAGTTTGAACAAGCAGCTACATTTTTTTATGCATTTACTGTCCCTTTGATAAAATAAATACAAATAAAATACAAATGATAACAATCTTTTTTTTTTGTTAGTTAAGTTCTTATGTTAGTTAAGTTATATATGATATTTTAATCACAGTACTGTATAAATACTGCTTTACAAAGGCATCAGTTTTACACCCTTAACTACTTGTTCGATAATTATGTAACAAAATCTCAACAAATGAATTGAAGATTAATTTAAGAGCTTGAAACAGCGATATCAAACTTCTTCCCTTCATATATGACCATTCAGGTTAAACTGTAAACGATGCAATGGCAATATGTTTGTGCTGTTTATCCTGTTTCATTTAGCTTCATTCTGCATGAGCATGTTGATGGTAAAACGCTCCATGCACAGAGCAAGATATTGTGTCATTTCCAGAAGCTTGTCCTTGAGTAAACCCACGAGAGTAAACAGACGTAGGTGGTAATGGCCGCCTTTCTCTTGCAGAGAGCGAAGAAGGATGTGGATAAAGGAACCATCCATTCTGACATGTTCCTGCTGAGGAGGGAGGGCAAAGAGGAGCAAGGTGCCATCATTAGAGCCTCCGCTGAGCGCTTGTTTAATATCAGCTGCTTTTCTGTCCACTTCTCATTCTTGCTTTTCAAACTCTTCTCTATTTCATCCCTTGTCTGAAAACATTAGCTTATTATTTATTTAGATACAGTGTTTCCTCTAGGATTTTTTTCCAGCTGTGGCGGCAGGACTGGTAGACACAGATCTACTAACTACCAATGGCAATAATGACGTTATTTCGATGACATGTCATAAGCGCAGTGTTACAATTCGAGATTGCATTCATGTAATACGAGCATGCGAATCTCTTTGCTTGCACGCCGATTGCCTCTGTTCGTGCACAAAACTTCTTGCACACCCTCAAATAAACTCTGCTCAAGTGCAGATTTTCTTACGTGCTCAAATAAACGCTGCTGAAGTGCGATTTAGTGCGTTTATGTAACAAGTACGTCTCCAACATTTATTAAATTTGCTAGGAACATTTATAATTGCGTCCAATAGACAGAGCGGCATTAATGCATCCTGAAGTAAAGTGAAACGGCTATAAACTCCAGCAAGATAGTCATTGTATGCAAAGCCATAGACTATAAAGAATAATTATGGAAACTTTGTTTATCTTAACTGAAAACTACGCCGTGTTTGCTGGCCTCATGCATCACGCACCTGTCAGCCAGTCAGCATGACACTTTAAAGGGTTAAACAAATAACGCACAGCACTACAATTACAGAAAAGTTTTTGCCGTTATAATTCACTTACCTTTTAATACGTTTTGGTGCGATTATAACCCGCTATCAAAAAACCAATAACGACTGAATGTTTTTGAATGAGAAGCTGTTATGTAGCCGTGGCGGGATGAATTTTGGTGTGGCGCCCCGCCAAGAAGAATGAATGTAGCGGAAACCATGAGATATCTTAGAGGATGTTATCACCAGGTCTTGTTTTCTCTGATTGGATAGCTATTTAGATTTGTGAAAACGGATACATTTACATTTGGCCACATAAGTGTGCCTCCACTCAACGGATATGGTTCTGATCTTCATGCTGTATGCAAATTAATTGTCGAGTTACTTGGAGTTTTTTCTTGTTTGTAGTCCAAATATCTAAAAGAAAATCAATTAAATCAAGAAGCATTTTCTAGAAAAGCAAAAAAAATTATAAAATTTTTGTTGTCACATTATTAAAGTTGTTGCATGTCCGCCTTTTCTCGCCTCTGAATGAGCGAGTTTTAGCCACTTGTAGCGTTCAGAAAAAACAAAACACCTGCAAAGTCACTCGACACGGAGGATCATAAACCTACTGCCAGCTAGTGTTTTGTAAGTGTTATTGCAGAGCAATGCAAACAGCACTCTGAAGTATAAATGCACGACTATGCTCAAGGCAGGCGCCTTGGGCCACTCCAATCACTCAACACAGAAGTATAAACCAACCTTTAGTCCCTTATTTATTATGGGTTGTCACAGTGGAATGATCCGCCAACTATTCCGGCATATGTCTTACGCAGCGGATGCCCTTCCAGCAACAACCTAGTACCTAGTACTGGGAAACCAGTACATTTGCATTAAGAGCACTACGGACAGTTTAGTTTACCCAATTCACCCATAGCGCATGTCTTTGGACTGTGGGGGAAACTGGAGCTCCCAGAGGAAACCCACACGAACACAGGGAGTGAGGTGACAGTGCTAACCACTGAGCCACCATGCCCCCCGAGAGAGCTTAATGGGCTGCAATTTATGAAAACATGCAATAATAAAAAAAAATGCCAGCAATAAAAAAAAAAAAAAAAACTTCATCGGTTTTAAATCAAACATGTTGCAAATTCTCACAACACAATCAAATTTTAAAATGTGCTGCAATTTCTCATAATCCATGCAAACAGCAAGGAACAAAACGGAAATGTTTCAAGGAAATGTTTTTTTTTATTTTTTTGGTCCGGTTTTGTTGTACAGATATGTGCAAGACATCATACAATACTGTAAAAGTTAAAATTTATTTTGTGTATAGTACTCCCCCAAAAGCAAAACAAATGAAACGCTGTACTTTTTAAAAACAATTATTTTTCATTCACAGAGATCCAGGCTACAGTTACAGTATGTGATGTGCCTCTGTTGTGAAAGCTGCCATTGGGTTTTAATTTAACATTCTGATTTGATCATTAAAGGTTAATGATCTGTCAGAAATAGAATAACATAAAACTAAAATAGAACAAAACAAACTTCCAAAAACACATTTTTTGTTCTCGGCTGTTCACATGCTTGCTGCTTGTAGCCCAAACTATAGCTGGTTGAAAGCTTACGAATACAGTTCCAGTTACTTGCATTCTCTCTCCACGTGTTATAATAATTCTTGCTCCAAAATCAGCATTAATCAACCAATGAAATTAAGAAAACATAACAAACCTATTTTCTAAAGTATAGTGACCAGGTAGACTAAGGGACATCACATTGTTATGCTGGTGGAATGGCAGCCTGTTTGCTTCAAGATTATCAGCCTAATTTGCAGCACATTCTGCTGAGGCTGATTATTTAAAAAATGGCAAAACTGGCTAGATTGTTTAGCCGGCTGATCATTCAGTGAACCTCCAGTCAAAACCTGCTTTGAAGATCTCCTTTCTGTCTGAAATATATCTGCTCATTATTTTGAACCCTGTCCTGCAGAGAAGTGGACGTGGATGCGAGTGAACCCTTCCGGAGTGAAGCCTCCTCCTCGTTCTGGCTTCTCTCTAGCGGTGGGCCCTGGGGGGCGAGCGCTCCTTTTCGGTGGTGTCTGTGATGAGGAGGACGAGGAGTCTCTGGAAGGAGACTTTTTTAATGACCTTTACTTTTATGACATCAACAAAAACCGCTGGTTTCCTGCTCAGCTAAAGGTTGGTCAAGTTTCATTTCAGTAAACCGCTTGTCTGTCTGTCTGTCTGTCTGTCTATTGTTCTATCTATAATTATATCCACCGTTCTATCTATCAGTCTAGCTATCGTTCCATTATTCTATTGTTCCATTATTCTATCGTTCTATCGTTTTACCTATTGTTCTATTTTTTCTGTCCCCCGTTCTATCATTCTACTCTTCTATGTCATGTTTTGTTTTAGTAAAATGCTAAATAAAACTCCTATCTGTCTGTCTGTCGTTCTGTCTGTCGTTCTGTCTGTCGTTCTATCATTCTATCTATATTGTTTATTCTATCATTCGCTCTATCATTCTATATAATTCTATTAATAGTTTTGTCTTCCGTCAATCAGTCAATCTATTGTTCTATTGTATCATTCTATTTATCGTTGTATCATTCTATCTATATCTATCGTTTTATTGTTCTATCAATCGTTCTGTCGTTCTGTCATTTGTTCTATCTATTGTTCTACCTATAATTCTATCAGTCATTCTATCCTTTTGTTAATGATTCTATCTGTAGTTTTATCTATCGTTCTGTCGGTCTATCGTTCTGTCTATCATTCTGTCTATCTGTTGTTCTGTCGTTCTATCAATCATTCTATCAATCTGTCAATCGTTCAATCTACCATTCTATCTATCGTTCTATCGTTGTATGGTTATATCTATCATTCTATCGTTCTGTCTAGCATTGTGTCATTCTAGCTATCGTTCTATCATTCTATCTATCATTGTATCATTCTATTGTTCTATCTATCATTCTGTCATTCTATCTATCATTGTATCGTTCTATTGTTATATCTATTGTTCTATCTATCATTCTGTCATTCGATCTATCGTTCTATCGGTCATTCTATCGATGTCATCTGTCATGTTTTGTTTTTAGTAAACCGCTAGAATAAATCTGTCTGTCTGTCTGTCTGTCTGTCTATCTATCTACTGTCCATCCGTCTGTCCGTCCATTTGTCCTTCCTTTCTTCCTTCCTTCCTATCGTTCCTTCTATCTATTCTTTCATTCTATATGTCATTCTATCTAGCACTTTGTCTATCTATTGATTGTTCTAGCAATTTGTTATTTTTGCATGCCTTCCTGCTGCTCTATTGCTATACCATTTTGTTGATCTATATACTGTGCTCATCTGACAATTGTTATACATTTACGTTTATCTGTCTGTCATTTTGTAAATGCCAATCTCTATACATTTACTTTTTTGTTTTCCAGGGCAACAAGTCAGAAAAGAAAAAGAGGCGCCGTGGGAAGAAGACAGACCAGATGAATGAAACTGAAGAGGAGAAAGAGGAGGCACAGGGTCCCACAGAGATTATTAAAGAGATTGTTGCTGAGGACGGAACAGTTATGACCATCAAGGAAGTGATTCCAGCCACTCAGGCAGAGGAGGACAGTGAGGATGAGGAGGATGACGAGGTGGAGGAGGAGGCTGCGGCTGCAGGTCCCTCGGTGGAGCCCTGTCCTCGCTCCAACGCCATGGCAACGGTGAAGCATGGCAAGTTGTTCTTGTACGGGGGAATGTTTGAGGTGGGAGATCGACAGTTCACACTCAGTGACCTCTACAGCCTAGACCTGCACAAGATGGAGCAGTGGGACGTCCTAGTGGAGATGGACCCCAGTAAGTTGAGGAAAAAATTTGTTAATTTTTTTTGTTCTTTCTAAAGTTCTAAAGTGTCTGTTCTTTTATAGTTCTGTCTATCTATCTATCTTTCTGTCTATCGTTTCGCCTATCGTTCTATTGTTCCGTCCATCGTTATATCCATCCCTCCATCATTATATCTATCCATCCATCCATCCATCCATCCATCCATCCATCCATCCATCCATCTATCCTCCCATCGTTATATCTATCAATTCATTGGTATGTCCATCCATCCATCATTATATCCATTCATCCACCCATCGTTATATCTATCAATTCATTGGTATATCCATCCATCCATCATTATATCCATCCATCGTTATATCTATCCATCTATCCGTTATAACCATTCATTCGTCTTTCTATCCATTATGACCATCCATCCTCATATCCATCTATCCATCCATCCATACATTATTATACATACATAATTATGCCCATCCATCTACCCTTCTTTATATCCATCCATCCATGCATCATTATATCAATCCATCCATCTGTCGTTATATCAATCCATATTGTTATATCCATTCATCCATCCATACATAAACCATTATATCCATCCATTCATACATAATGCATACATCATTATATCCATCCATCCATCCATCCATCTATCTATCTATGTTGTATCCATCCATCCATCGTTATATCTATCCATCCATCTATCGTTTTATTTGTCCATACATTATATCCATCCATATATTGTTATATCCATCCATACATACATCGTTATATCCATTCATCCATGCATACATAAATCATTATATCCATCCATACATGCATACATCATTATATCCATCCATCCATTGTTGTCCATCCATCCACCATTCTGTCTATCTATCGTTTTGTTTATCGTTTAATTGTTCCATCCATCCATCCGTCCATGCATCGTTATATCTGTCCATCCATTATGTCCATCCATTATGTTCATCCATTCATCATTATATCCATCCATACATACATTGTTATATCCATCCATTGTTATATCCATTCATCCATCCATCCATCCACCCATGTACCCATCCATCCATTCATCCATCCATCCATCTTTTCAACCATCGTTATATCTATTGTTCTATCATTTTAGATGTGTCTATAACTCCTATGTATTGTTTTACCATTCTATAGGTCACAGGGGTCAAATCCAGTTCCTGGAGGGCCGCAGCTCTGCACAGTTTAACTTTAACCCTAATTATAACACACCTGATCAAACTGAGTCCTTCAGGCTTATTTGAAACCTACAAGTAAGTGTGTTGAAGAAGCAGGGTTGGAACTAAACTGTGCAGAGCTGCGGCCCTCCAGGAACTGGATTT